>JBBBDQ010001955.1:3112500-3215000 GCA_037127315.1 Ascarosepion bandense
CTTAACTACTGTATATGATTAGTAGTTAGGATGATACAGTCATCATTACAATTGGTTTCCAGAAAGATAAATTACTTCTGACTCAACTTTATATATATATATATATATATATATATATATATTCAATAAATGAGGCAGACATGATATCAACAAAAAGAATCACATCTAAAGAAAATATGGTTCTTTAATAACAGTATCATTTGAAGAATTGTGAGGTGTTATTAGGATGTTGCTTTTCTAAACACTGTAGCATATTTTGGTGGCGCCAGTCTAAAATAATTCTTGTTATGAATCTATTCCTGAAAAGATGCTGCTGAATAAAATAAAGTCAAACAAACAAAACATAATATTGATTTCTCATTTTCTTATTCTCAGGTAATTTTTAATCAGCATTCGTATTTCCCCACTTCACTCTTTCTCTCTCCCACTGCTTCAGACACTCTCTTATCCAATATAATTCACATTTCGATCTAATAGTATTAATAAATATCTATAACTATCTGTGAATAAAGTAGACATTTTGGTCAGTCACTAATAACAAGTATGCTACATGCAAACAAATATTTATGTTAGAGTAGTCAGGCACAAGGCAAAAATGATGGGAGGAATTACAGGAATGCTTAAATTCACCTGTAGCTGATAAGAAAATTAATTAAAATCAAATTTGGATGAAATTAAGGTTAAATAATTGGAATTCCAACAGGATAAGACAGTTTCAGTCCTAAACGAACCCATTTTGCAGGCCATTGTAGTGAGTTTAACTTTCTCTTTATGCTGTACATGATAACCAAGGCTTAGTAAATATCTACAATTGTAATCTAATCTCCCTAGCCACTGTTGCCACTTATGTAGCCCCTTGCACATCAGTGGCATTACCACCTTGCTCAGGGTGATATGATTAAAAAAAAAATTGGTAATAAACCACACAGCTAGTAAAATTAATTAAAATCAACTCTTTTCTTTGCTTTTACAAAAATTCACAACAACATGTGAAATCCTGGTTTTCCCAAATAGAAAAAGGATTGATCATCTGCTTAAAAACCAGATTTCACAAGTAGATGTTAAAATTATTTTTGACCAATGGGAGTGACTTATAAGACTTGGAAGGACTTGGTGATCCAGTGGGAAATTCAAAAGAACATATAAATGTCTTGGAAGTGTCAAAGATTCAGACAGATGGGAGCAGCAAGAAAGAGAGATACATCTAAATTGTAACTTCAAACTTCAAGCGAACCTGAACATTGTCTTCTTTCTTTTTCTATTTATCTCTTTCAATATTTACTAGAGAACATTTTGTACAAACTCTACCCTTAACCTCTTAATAATGTTTCTAATTGAACATTAACTTCTATAACTTATGTTATTCCTCCATAATGCTATTCCACACAATTCCACATATTCCAACCTGCCGACAACCAACCTTTTGATGAAAACCTTCTGATGATAGTTCTACATAAGCTTGTAAGCTGTAGGGAGTTTGGTTAAGTCTGACACAAGGCCAAATCAAAGAAACATTAACCAGCTCCCATACTCTTCACACCAACAGTGGCTAGGGAGATTAGATTACAATTGTAGATATTTACTAAGCCTTGGTTATCATGTACAGCATAAAGAGAAAGTTAAACTCACTACAATGGCCTGCAAAATGGGTTTGTCTGGGACTGAAACTGTCTTATCCTGTTGGAATTCCAATTATTTAACCTTAATTTCATCCAGTTCTGTATACTTGCTTTTGGAACAACACCCAAAAATACCAGTCATATTAATAAGTTGTTAGGAGGCTCAGATATGTATTTGCTTTTCAGCACCAGTACCAAAAGTGAGAGTGCTCATACCAATGTCTCCTCTTCTTTTTGTCTAAGTCAGTTACTAACTGCCACATCTTGGCTTCTGTTTTCCATTGGTTGTAGGATTTCTCATAATCAATAATTGGTAGATTTTTACTGATTTCTTCCTCTGTTCTTATATCTTCATTTTTTAAAGTTTTATCAGATACTTTTCTGATGAAACAGCAAAAAAAAAAACAAACAAAACCTCTCATGGTCTTCACAGCAGCTGTTTTTGAGCTACTATAAAGCAATTGATCTCACCCATGAGGAGATATCTGATCAGACTGTCATTAATTGGAGTAGATAAACTAAACTATTGCCTGGTTCACACTCCACCCATGTCTACTGAACAGGTGAAGGGACTCATCCCTTGTTCCCTGTTTAGGATGTGGTTTCTGGCTTTCTCTTTTCTAATCTTTTCACTCTTATGTAGCCCCCTGCACATCAGTGGCATTACCACCTTGCTCGGGGTGATATGATTAAAAAAAAAAATTAGTAATAGACCACACAGCTAGTAAGCTTAACCAGATATAGCAAACTCCATGTCTACTCAGGTCATTTACAGTAACACCAATGTGCATCCATCGACAATGATACCTGCGATAGCAACTCATCATAAGATTTAAGAAAGCTGAACTTGAATGGTGGGGCACAGCTAAACCACTTATTTGTAGTATCTAAGTGAGGGAGAATTCTTCTTTCAAGGGTGACAATCATGATCAAGAGAAGTAACTCCTATAGCGCATCAAAAGTGGTAACTCCAATACCACACTGCCTTCAGCGACTGAGAAAATTAACAGAAGCAGAAATTAGGTCTTTATTACTACAGCATGGTAATTCATGGAATTTTTCTCCCATAAATCTATCTCACTCTAATACACCTGGGAATAACAGTAATTATGAAGTGGTTCTGCACCTCATAAAACCTCCTGATCAGAGGGTGATACATCCAGGGTAACTGTAAAAATTTAATTTTTGAAACAATTTTCATTGTTATATTATTTAGACGTTTTTGTTTGCACAGTCAAATGCACTGATTTTGATTTTAAGTTTTCTCTATAATTTTATAGATATTTTCTAAATTTAGCCTAGTGTCAGGTAAATAATATCATGCTGTGGTCACCAGTATAATCAGTTGACCGGTGTCATTTGTATCCTAACACTAGCCTGATATCATGTTTTCAGACTACCTAATGAAGTTTGGACCTTCAACACTAAAAATTGGTCTACATGGTCAGCTAAAAAGCATGTGGGTTCAATCTTGTTTGAGGTTTACAGATCATTATATCTATATTAGTAATTTTAAGCTCACTCAAAAGACAATGTTTGTAGGAAACCCAGTGAAGCTCAAAGTCAGTCAGCTGGCATACTGGTCTGTAAGATAAGTTTGCTAATCAGTGGAAAACCTTTAAAATTATTGTATACAAGGGAAATTTGTAAAGTTATTGATCAAAACTAAGAAATGATTCTGAAAGACATTGTAAAATGTTTTATATTATGATCACATATTTTAAGTGTTGAAAGTAGTCATGGGTGAATTGCAGCCTATGGTACTTTCAGCGGAATGGCTTATTTAATTTCCCAAGGCAATGACATTTTATGATCACATATTTTAAGTGTTGAAAGTAGTCATGGGTGAATTGCAGCCTATGGTACTTTCGGAATGGCTTATTTGACTCGCAAGGCAAATGACATTTCTTATGATCGTATTTTAAGTGTTGAAAGTAGTCATGGGTGAATTGCAGCCTGGGTGGTACTTTTGAATGGCTTATTTAATTTCGCAAGGCAAATGACATTTTATGATCACATATTTTAAGTGTCTAAAGTAGTCATGGGTGAATTGCAGCCTATGGTACTTTCGGAACGGCTTATTTAATTTCGTATGCAAAATGACATTTGCGATCGATATTTATGTTGAAAGTAGTCAGTGGAATTGCAGCCTATGGTACTTTCGAATGGCTTATTTAATTTTCAGTGGTACAAACACATTTTATGATCATATATTTTAAGTGTTGGTGCTAGTCATGGGTGAATTGCAGCCTGTACTTTCTCGAATGGCTTATTTAATTCCTCGCGAAGGCAAATGACATTTTATGATCACGGCTTTAAGTGTCTAAAGTAGTCATGGGTGAATTGCAGCTCTTATACCTTCGGAATGGCTTATTTAATTTCGCAGCAAGGCAAATGACATTTTATGATCACATATTTTAAGCAAGAAAGTAGTCATGGGTGAATTACAGCCATGTACTTTCGGAATGGCTTATTTAATTTCGCAAGGCAATGACATTTTATGATCACATATTTTAAGTGTTGAAAGTAGTCATGGTGAATTGCAGCCCATGGCTTCGGAATGGTTGGTTTATACCCTTTGCAAAGGGCAATGACATTTTATGATCACATATTTTAAGTAGTTCAAAGTGTCAAAGAATTGCAGCCTATGTGGTATCATGCGAATGGCTTATTTTAACTGCAAAGGCAAATGACATTTTACGGATCAAGACATATTTTAAGTGTTGAAAGTAGTCATGTGAATTGCAGCCTATGGTGCTTCCCTTCGGAATGGCTTATTTTAATTTCTACAAATGACATTTTATGATCACATATTTTAAGTGTTGAAAGTAGTCATGGGTGAATTGCAGCCTATGGTACTTTCGGAATGGCTTATTTAATTTCTTTGCAAAGGCAAATGACATTTATGATCAAGATATTTTAAGTGTTCAAAGTTATCATGTAAGAATTGCAGCCTATGGTACTTTCTCGAATGGCTTATTTAATTTCTAAGGCAAAATGACATTTTACACCATATTACTTTATGTTGAAAGTAGTCATGGGTGAATTGCAGCCTATGGTACTTTCTCCGGAATGGCTTATTTAATTTCGCGCAAGGCAAAATGACATTTTATGATCACATATTTTAAGTGTCTAAAGTAGTCATGGGTGAATTGCAGCCTGGTAGTACTTTCGGAATGGCTGCTTAATTTCTGCAAGGCAAATGACATTTTATGACTGTTATTTCAAGTGTTGAAAGTAGTCATGGGTGAATTGCAAGTCGCGGTAATTTTCAATGGCTTATTTAATTTCGCAGGCAAATGACATTTTATGATCACATATTTTAAGTGTTGAAAGTAGTCAGAAGAATTGCAGCCATGGTACTTGAATGGTTGATGACCAAGAAGGCAAATGACATTTTATGATCACATATTTTAAGTGTCTAAAGTAGCTTTAGTAGTTCGTACTATGGCATTTTCGGAATGGTCTATTTAATTGCAGTAAGGCAAATGACATTTTATGATCACATATTTTAAGTGTCTAAAGTAGTCATGGGTGAATTGCAGTTCATGGTACTTTCTCGAATGGCTTGCCCACTGCAAGGCAAATGACATTTTATGATCACATATTTTATGTCGAAGTAGTCATGGGTGAATTGCAGCCTATGGTACTTTCGGAATGTATTATTTAATTTCGCACAGCAAATGACATTTTATGATCACATATCATGTCTAAAGCAGTCATGGGTGAAATTGCAGCTCATGGCATTCTCTTGAATGGCTTACTTAATTTCGCAAGGCAAATGATATTTCAACGACCATATTTTAGCGTTGAAAGTAGTCATGGGTGAATTGCAGCCTATGGTACTTTCGGAATGGCTTATTTAATTTCGCAAAGCAAATGACATTTATGATCAGTATATTTTAAGTACAGCAGTCAGCAGAATTGCAGCCTATGGTACTTTCGGAATGGCTATTTTAATTTCAAAGGCAATGACATTTAGTGACTCACATATTTTAAGTGTCTAAAGGTAGTCATGGGTGAATTGCAGCTCATGGTACTTTCGAATGGCTTATTTTAATTTCTCAAGGCAAATGACATTTTATGATCACATATTTTAAGTGTTGAAAGTAGTCATGGTAATTGCATTTGCAGTACTTTCGGAATGTATTATTTAATTTCGCAAGGCAATGACATTTTATGACCGTTATTTTAAGTGTTGAAAGTAGTCATGGGTGAATTGCAGCCTATGGTACTTTCGGAATGGCTTTATTTAATTTCGCAAACGGACATTTTTATGATCACAGATATTTTAAGTGTCTGTGCCAGTCATGGGTGAACTGTAGCCCATGGCACTTTCGGAATGTCATATTTTACCTCGCTGCGAAGGTAAATGACATTTTATGATCACATATTTTAAGTGTCTAAAGTAGCTCAGGTGAATTGCAGCCTATGTACTTTCGGAATGGCTATTTTCCAATTCGCAAAGGCAAATGACATTTTATGATCACATATTTTAAGTGTCTAAAGTAGTCATGGGTGAATTGCAGCCATGGTACTTTCGAATGGCTTATTTAATTTCGTACAAATGACATTTTGCGATCAAGACATTTTAAGTGTTGAAAGTAGTCATGGGTGAATTGCAGCCTATGGCACTTCTTCGAATGGCTTATTTAATTTCGCAAGGCAAATGACATTTTATGATCACATATTTTAAGTGTTGAAAGTAGTCGTGTGAATTCGCAGTCTATGGTACTTTCGGAATGGCTTATTTAATTTCAAGGCAAATGACATTTTACATCACATATTTTAAGTGCCTAAAGTAGTCAGTGGAATTGGTGTTCATGGTACTTTCGGAATGGCTTATTTAATTCTCAAGAAGGCAAAATGACATTTTACGATCACATATTCATGTTGAAAGTAGTCACGGGTGAATTGCAGCCTATGGTAATTTTAATGGTCAGGTTTAATTTCATAAGGCAAATGACATTTTATGACTGCTATTTTAAGTGTCTAAAGAAGCCAAGTAGTTCAGCTCATGGTACCGGAATGGCTTATTTAATTTCAAGAAGGCACATTTTATGATCACATATTTTAAGTGTTCAGCAGTCATGGGTGAATTGCAGCCTATGAAAGACTAGAATGGTCATTTTTAATTTCGCAAGGCAAATGACACTATGATCACATATTTTAAGTGTTGCGCAGTCATGGCAATTGCAGCCCATGGTACTCTTCGAATGGCTTATTTAATTTCGCAAGGCAAAATGATATTTTATGATCACATATTTTAAGTGTTCAAAGTAGTCAGTAGAATTGCAGCCTATGGTACCTCGAATGTTTTATTTAATTCGCAAGGCAAATGACATTTTATGATCAGTTATTATCTAAGTGTCTAAAGTAGCCGCGGGTGAATTGCAGCCTATGGTACTTGAATGGCTTATTTAATTTCAAGGCAAATGACATTTTATGATCACATATTTTAAGTGCTCTAAAGTAGTCATGTGGTGAATTTGCAGCCTATGGTACTTTCGGAATGGCTTATTTAATTCGCAAGAAGGCAAATGACAATTTATGATCACATATTTCAAGTGTCTAAAGTAGTCATGGGTGAATTGCAGCCTATGGTACTTTCAGAATGGTTTATTTAATTCTCAAGGCAAATGACATTTTATGATCACATATTTTAAGTGTTGGAGTAGTCATGGGTGACCCAACTATGGTACTTTCGTGAATGGCTTATTTAATTTCGCAAGGCAAATGACATTTTATGATCACATATTTTAAGTGGTTGCAGCAGCTGGCGGCAGAATTGCAGCCTATGGTACTTTCGGAATGGCTTACTTAATTTCGCAAGGCAAATGACATTTATGAATGCATATTTTAAGTGTCTAAAGTAGTCATGGGTGAATTGCAGCCTATGGTACTTTCGATCGGTTTATTTAATTTCGCAAGGCAAATGACATTTTACGATCACAATATTTTAAGTGTCTAAAGTAGTTCAGAATTGCAGCCTATGGTACTTTCGGAAAGGCTTATTTAATTTCGTAAGGCAAATGACATTTTATGATCACATATTTTAAGTGTCTAAAGTAGTCATGGGTAACTGTAAGTTTATGGTACTTTCGGAATGGCTTATTTAATTTCGTGAAGGCAAATGATATTTTATGATCACATATTTTAAGCGTCTAAAGCGTAGTCAAGAATTGCAGCCTATGAAAATTTCGAATGGTCATTTAATCGCATGTAAATGATATTTATGATCAATATTTTAAGTGTCTAAAGTAGTCATGGGTGAATTGCAGCTTATGGTACTTTCGGAATGGCTTATTTAATTGCATAAATGACATTTTATGATCACATATTTTAAGTGTTGGTGCCAGTCATGGGTGAATTGCAGCCTATGGTACTTCGGAATGGCTTATTTAATTTCGCAAGGCAATGATACTTTATGATCACATATTTTAAGTGTTCAAAGTAGTCATGGGTGAATTGCAGCTCTGGTGGTACTTTCTGAATGGCTTATTTAATTCCTGGTAAGGCAAATGACATTTTATGATCACATATTTTAAGTGTCTAAAGTAGTCATGGGTGAATTGCAGCCTATGGTACCCTCGGAATGGCTTTGGCCGGGACCTTGGCGCAAATGACATTTACGGATTTGCGATATTTCAAGTGTCGGAAGTAGTCACAGAATTGCAGCCTTATGGTACTTTTGCTTATTTAATTTCGGTACGGCAAATGATGATATCGTGCGATCACATATTTTGCTATTGTGCTGTAGTCATGGGTGGAATTGCAGCCTATGGTACTTTCGGAATGGCTTATTTAATTTCAAGAAGGCAAAATGACATTTTATGATCACATATTTTTAAGTGTGTTCAAAGTAGTCATGGGTGGTCCGTGTTCTGCGGTACTTTTCGGAACGCTGTAGTTTAATTTCGCAAGGCAAAATGATATTTTATGATCACATATTTAAGTGTTTAAAGTAGCCGCGGTGAATTGCAGCTCATAGTACTTTCGGAATGGCTATTTAATTTCGCAAGGCAAATGACATTTTATGATCACATATTTTAAGTGTTGAAAGTAGTCGGTGAATTGCAGCCTATGGTACTCTTCGGAATGGCTTATTTAATTTTCGCACAAGCAAATGAGCATTTTATGATCACATATTTTAAGTGTCGGTGTTAGCCGTGGGTGAATTGCAGCCTATGGTACTTTCGGAATGGCTTATTTAATTGCATGCAAATGACATTTTATGATCACATATTTTAAGTGTCTAAAGTAGTCATGGGTGAATTGCAGCCTATGGTACTTTAAATGGCTTTGCTTAATTTCGCACAAACGATATTTTACGATCACATATTTTTTAAGTGTCTAAAGTAGTCAGTGGTGAATTGCAGCTTGGGCGGTACTTTACCCATTATTTAATTTCGGTGGTTGGGCAACGACATTTTACATCACATATTTTAAGTGTCTAAAGCAGTCATGGGTGGAATTGCAGCCTATGGTACTTTCGGAATGGCTTATTTAATTTTCGCAAGGCAAAATTAGTATTTCCTTTATGACTCAGCATATTTGCCGTGTTGAAAGTATTGCTGGGTGGAATTGCAGCCCATGGTACTTTCGAATGGCTTATTTAACTTCGCAAGGCAAATGACATTTTATGATCACATATTTTAAGTGTTGAAAGTAGTCATGGTGAATTGCAGCCTACAGTACTTTCGAATGGTTATTTATCCTCGTAAGGCAAATGATATTTTATGATCACATATTTTAAGTGTCTGCGCGTAGCTGTAAAGGAATTGCAGCTCATGGCATTTTCGGGAATGTGGTTTATTTAATCTTCGCAAGGCAATGATATTTTACATCATATATTTTAAGTGTTCAGCGTGAACATGGTGAATTGCAGCCCATGGTACTTTCGGAAAGGCTTATTTAATTTCGCAAGGCAAATGACATTTTATGATCACATATTTTAAGTGTCTAAAGTAGTCATGGGTGAATTGCAGCCTATGGTACTTTCGGAATGGCTTATTTAATTTCGCAAGGCAAATGACATTTTATGATCACATATTTTAAGTGTCTAAAGTAGTCATGGGTGAATTGCAGCCTATGGTACTTTCGGAATGGCTTATTTAATTTCGCAAGGCAAATGACATTTTATGATCACATATTTTAAGTGTCTAAAGTAGTCATGGGTGAATTGCAGCCTATGGTACTTTCGGAATGGCTTATTTAATTTCGCAAGGCAAATGACATTTTATGATCACATATTTTAAGTGTTGAAAGTAGTCATGGGTGAATTGCAGCCTATGGTACTTTCGGAATGGCTTATTTAATTTCGCAAGGCAAATGACATTTTATGATCACATATTTTAAGTGTCTAAAGTAGTCATGGGTGAATTGCAGCCTATGGTACTTTCGGAATGGCTTATTTAATTTCGCAAGGCAAATGACATTTTATGATCACATATTTTAAGTGTCTAAAGTAGTCATGGGTGAATTGCAGCCTATGGTACTTTCGGAATGGCTTATTTAATTTCGCAAGGCAAATGACATTTTATGATCACATATTTTAAGTGTCGAAAGTAGTCATGGGTGAATTGCAGCCTATGGTACTTTCGGAATGGCTTATTTAATTTCGCAAGGCAAATGACATTTTATGATCACATATTTTAAGTGTCTAAAGTAGTCATGGGTGAATTGCAGCCTATGGTACTTTCGGAATGGCTTATTTAATTTCGCAAGGCAAATGACATTTTATGATCACATATTTTAAGTGTCTAAAGTAGTCATGGGTGAATTGCAGCCTATGGTACTTTCGGAATGGCTTATTTAATTTCGCAAGGCAAATGACATTTTATGATCACATATTTTAAGTGTCTAAAGTAGTCATGGGTGAATTGCAGCCTATGGTACTTTCGGAATGGCTTATTTAATTTCGCAAGGCAAATGACATTTTATGATCACATATTTTAAGTGTTGAAAGTAGTCATGGGTGAATTGCAGCCTATGGTACTTTCGGAATGGCTTATTTAATTTCGCAAGGCAAATGACATTTTAAGATCACATATTTTAAGTGTCTAAAGTAGTCATGGGTGAATTGCAGCCTATGGTACTTTCGGAATGGCTTATTTAATTTCGCAAGGCAAATGACATTTTATGATCACATATTTTAAGTGTTGAAAGTAGTCATGGGTGAATTGCAGCCTATGGTACTTTCGGAATGGCTTATTTAATTTCGCAAGGCAAATGACATTTTATGATCACATATTTTAAGTGTCTAAAGTAGTCATGGGTGAATTGCAGCCTATGGTACTTTCGGAATGGCTTATTTAATTTCGCAAGGCAAATGACATTTTATGATCACATATTTTAAGTGTCTAAAGTAGTCATGGGTGAATTGCAGCCTATGGTACTTTCGGAATGGCTTATTTAATTTCGCAAGGCAAATGACATTTTATGATCACATATTTTAAGTGTTGAAAGTAGTCATGGGTGAATTGCAGCCTATGGTACTTTCGGAATGGCTTATTTAATTTCGCAAGGCAAATGACATTTTATGATTACATATTTTAAGTGTTGAAAGTAGTCATGGGTGAATTGCAGCCTATGGTACTTTCGGAATGGCTTATTTAATTTCGCAAGGCAAATGACATTTTATGATCACATATTTTAAGTGTCTAAAGTAGTCATGGGTGAATTGCAGCCTATGGTACTTTCAGAATGGCTTATTTAATTTAGCAAGGCAAATGACATTTTATGATCACATATTTTAAGTGTCTAAAGTAGTCATGGGTGAATTGCAGCCTATGGTACTTTCGGAATGGCTTATTTAATTTCGCAAGGCAAATGACATTTTATGATCACATATTTTAAGTGTTGAAAGTAGTCATGGGTGAATTGCAGCCTATGGTACTTTCGGAATGGCTTATTTAATTTAGCAAGGCAAATGACATTTTATGATCACATATTTTAAGTGTCTAAAGTAGTCATGGGTGAATTGCAGTCTATGGTACTTTTCGATGGCTTATTTAATTTCGCATGCGTTGACATTTTATGATCAATATTTTAAGCGTTGAAAGAATGGCAGAATTGCAGCCCATGGTACCTTCTTGAACATTACTTTAATTTCTTAAAGGCAAACAGAACATTTTATGATTACATATTTTAAGTGTTGAAAGTAGAACATGGGTGAATTGCAGCCTATGGTACTTTCGGAATGGCTTATTTAATTTCGCAAGGCAAATGACATTTTATGATCACATATTTTTAAGTGTCTAAAGTAGTCATGGGTGAATTGCAGCTCTTAGTACTTTCGGAATGGCTTATTTAATTTCAAGGCAAATGACATTTTATGATCACATATTTTAAGTGTCTTTGCAGTCGCGAAGAATTGCAGTCGGCGGTACTTTCGGAATGGCTTATTTAATTTCGCGGCGGCAACGACATTTACGACTACATATTTGGCGTTATATTACAACAATCAGTATTTACACGGAACGGTTTATTTAATTTTACAAGGCAAATGACATTTTACATCACATATTTAAGTGTTGAAAGTAGTCATGGTGAATTGCAGCCCATGGTACTTTCGGAATGGCTTATTTAATTTCGCAAGGCAAATGACATTTTATGATCACATATTTTAAGTGTTGAAAGTAAATACGGTGAATTGCAGCCTATGGTACCTTTCGAATGGCTTATTTAATTTCAGAAGGCAATGACATTTTATGATCACATATTTTAAGTGTTCAAAGTAGTCGCGGGTGAAATTTTCAGAGTCATGGTACTTTCGGAATGGCTTATTGACTCGTATGCAAATGGATATTTATGATCACATATTTTAAGTGTCTAAAGTAATGGGTGAATTGGTAGCCTATGGTACTTTCGGAATGGCTTATTTAATTTCGCAAGGCAAACGACATTTTATGACTGCTATTTTAAGTGTTGAAAGTAGTCATGGGTGAATTGCAGCCCATGGTACTTTCGAATGGCTTATTTAATTTCGCAAGGCAAATGACATTTTATGATCACATATTTTAAGTGTCTAAAGTAGTCATGGGTGAATTGCAGCCTACGGTACTTTCGGAATGGCTTATTTTAATTTCACAAATGACATTTTATGATCACATATTTTAAGTGTCTAAAGTAGTCATGGGTGGAACGGTAGCCTATGGTACTTTCGGAATGGCTTATTTAATTTCGCAAGGCAAATGACATTTATGACTGGAAGACATATTTTAAGTGTTGAAAGTAGTCATGGGTGAATTGCAGCCTATGGTACTTTCGGAATGGCTTATTTAATTTCGCAAGGCAAATGACATTTTATGATCACATATTTTAAGTGTTGAAAGTAGTCATGGGTGAATTGCAGCCTATGGTACTTTTGAATGGCTGCATTTTAATTTCGCATGCAAATGGACATTTTACGATCATTATTATTTTAAGTGTTGAAAAAGTAGTCATGGGTGAATTGCAGCCCATGGCACTTTCGGAATGGCTTATTTAATTTCGCAAGGCAAATGGACATTTTATGATCAGTTAATATTTTAAGTGTTGAAAGTAGTCATGGGTGAATTGCAGCCCATACTTTCGGAATGGCTTATTTAATTTCTTTAAGGCAAATGACATTTTATGACCGTTATATTTTAAGTGTCTAAAGTAGTCATGGGTGGAATTGCAGCCTTGCGGTACTTTCGGAATGGCTTATTTAATTTCGCAAGGCAAATGACATTTTATGATCACATATTTTAAGTGTTCAGTAGTCACGGGTGAATTGCAGCCTATGGTACTTTCGGAATGGCTTATTTAATTTCAAGGCAAATGACATTTTATGATCAATATATTTTAAGTAAGTTGAAAGTAGTCATGGGTGAATTGCAGCCTATGGTACTTTCGAATGGCTTATTTAAATTTCAAGGCAAATGACATTTTATGATCACATATTTTAAGTGTCTAAAGTAGTCATGGGGTGAATTGCAGCCTATGGTACTTTAGAATGGCTTATCACTTCAAGGCAAATGACATTTTATGATCACATATTTTAAGTGTCTAAAGTAGTCATGGGTGAATTGCAGCCTATGGTACTTTCGGAATGGCTTATTTTTAATTTCAAGGCAAATGACATTTTATGATCACATATTTTAAGTGTCGAAAGTAGTCATGGGTGAATTGCAGCCTATGGTACTTTCGGAATGGCTTATTTAATTTCACAAGGCAAATGACATTTTATGATCACATATTTTAAGTGTCTAAAGTAGTCATGGGTGAATTGCAGCCTATGGTACTTTTGGAATGGCTTATTTAATTTTGCAAGGCAAATGACATTTATTAAAATTTCGTTTGTCTCATTTCATTCTCACTTGTTATCTCACACACACACACACACTCTCTCTCTCTCTCTGTCTCTCTGGGGAAACTAGTGCCTAAGGGAAATAACTATTACATGCTTGATTTATATTCAATTTTACCTTCAATACATGAAGCATTCATTTTGAATACATTGATTTTTCAAGTATTTATTTATTCCATAAGGTAGATGCATGTGTTAATCACACTAATATCAATGATAATATTATATAAAGACATTCATTTTTTATAAAGATCTTTTATTGAAGAGAAAAAAAATCAACTTATCCTTATTTTTAAGGCAAAAGCTTATATGTATGCTTTTCTCTAGTAAAAATAATTGAGGTAACTTTAATAAAAATTTCCTGCAATGTTTTAGAAGCAGTACAGCCTACCTAATGATGAGCCATGAATTATGCAACCCACTTCTTAAAAAAAGTTTGCCCATGCTTGCTATAAAATTTTGCATCAGTTTCTCAATTGGTTTTCCAAAGTCTATACATACCTCACTTATACCAGCCCTCATTCTCAAATTATAAAATCTTTCATTAGATTCAAAATTGGTTTTTGAAACATGTACTATTTTTCATTTACTTTCTGGTGCAATATTTTCCAAATACAAAATAGTTAAGTCCAAACATTATTTTTTATTTTCCTATTTTTTGTTTTACAGTTTCTAATACTTACTGTTAACAAATATTGAATTATATTTTGTTTTTTAAAATATAAAAAAAGAAAAAAATATAATGTGTAATCAGAATATGAGGCTGGATAAGGTATTCTTAGAGATTAAATTCAGTATTTGCAATGCAAAATTAGTTTTGGGTATGAAAAAGTAATGATACACTATTTATTTATAAAGTTCTTCAAATCCAATCATCAAAACTGATCAATCTAATCTTATACTCAATCCAATTTTCCTAATAAAATTTGGTTATAGATTAAAATAAAAATTACCTGATTGTGTGTTTTTGATAATTCCACTTTCTATATTTGGGATTAATTAAAATTTCTAATCCCAAAACTTTATCTTTCATTTTCACTTTATTAATTCCTGACTATGTCTTTAACTTGTACACAAGGATAAAAAGAATAAGGAATATAAACTTCAGTTTGCTATTAGCGTTCATCCTAAATCCATGCTTACTGGAGGAAGGCAACACACCTCATTTAAATCTTGTTGCATAATATATTTACTATTATGATGACCTCTGCTCTTTCTCTGATAGTATTAACATTTGTCAATTTCATGAGTTTTAAATTTATAATGATTCATGTGTTTTAGATTATTTTAATTATAAAATTTGGAGAAGTCTTTTCTTCAGCTTAATGCTTTTTATTATAACATGCTATTTACTAAAATATTAATTATTTAGAATCATAAAATTGCTTATTACCTACCTTATTAGTAGTTTTATTGATAAAATTTAGATATCTTAATATCAAGTCTGTGCCTATTTATAAAAATTATATTATAATTATTTGGAAATGTTAATTATTACTTAATTATTGTTATTAATTATCATCAAAGTAGTGTTTGAAATATGAAACCATGGCTGATGAAAGACATGCAGAAAGGCCAAGGTTAATGAATGTGTAATTAGCAGTTAATAGACATGGAGTTATCTCACACAAAATTTAGAGAAATTTGATCATTCTAATAATTTTCATGATTATTTATATTCATAAAGCTGATTAGTAATAAACCATTTCATCAATTAAAAAAAATAAATTTTGCATCAGTTTTTTATTTTAACAATAAAAGTATTCTTGCTATTAAGTAACTGAAAATATAATGATAGAAATATGCTGTTATATATATAATTGTTAAATAATTTTTTTTTTTTTTTTAATCATTTCACCCCGAGCAAGGCGGAAATGCCACTGATGTGCAGGGGGTTACATAAATGTAAAAAGATTAATTAGAAAAGAGTGAGGAGTACAAACTAGTTAGAAAGGAACAATAGAAAGCTGAGAAAGCATGTGCGATGACAGATACATAGGTGGAGAGAAAGGGAAGGTTATACAGGGGAGGGGAGAGAGCTAGAGGCCAGTGGTTAGTAGATGAGTATTGACTTTGCATTTAAATTTCTGGGGGTTGTAGCCGTCAGGAAAGCAAGAATACGGGAGTGAGTTCCACAGGCGGGAAGTGCGAGAGAGGAAGCTGCAGGAGTAGAATTGTCGTCTGCATTTGGCTAACCTGACTGTGAATGGGTGGGACCCAGTTGCCAGTCTGGTTGCACGAGTAAACACCTGTTAAGGAGGCATCAGTGACTTAAGCTCATCCGAGCAGAAGCCATGAAAGTATTTATAGAAGAGACAAAGGGAGGCCACATTTCGACGATGGGGAAGTGGCTGCAGTCGAGTCACCAAATCAGTACCTATCACATTACAGACTCTCCTTTGGAGCTTGTCAAGAACACTGAGGAGAACGGCAGGGGCACCTGACCATAAATGGCAGCAGTACTCCATGCACGGACGGATGGTTGACTTGTATATATGCAGGATGGATTCAGGTGGAAAAAACATCCTGGATCGACATAGTGACCCAATCTTCTTAGCAGTAGATTTTGCTATGGATTCAATATAGTGGTTCCATTTGAGCTCTGAGGACAGGGTAAGTCCGAGGAGGCGTAGTGTATTACTCTCAGGGAGAATCACTTGGTCCATGCTTATGGGAGGCAGAAGAGGTTGCCTGTAATGGTTGACAGACAAGAGCTTGGTCTTAGATGAATTGAAGTTGACAAGCCACTTCTTGCCCCAGTTCACCACAGAGTGTAGATCCCGCTCAAGGTCAGTAGCGAGATTATGTCTGTCCGCCACGACAGGTTTCTTACTGGAGCGGGAGTATATTGTAGTGTCATCTGCGTAGATGCCTACTTGGGACTTGATCTCATCTGGGAGGTCGTTGATGAAAATAAGGAAGAGCGTCGGGCCCAGGATAGAGCCCTGTGGGACACCAGCATTCATGCTGTAGGATGAAGAGGCACGCCCATTCAGAACGACCTTCATTTTGTGGTTACTTAAGAAAGATTGGATTAGGTCAAGCAGGCGACCGGTAATACCATAACCGCGTAGTTTGCATAGGAGGCCAGAGTGCCAAACCCTGTCGAAAGTCTTGGAGATGTCCAGAGCAACCGCGCGAGCCTCGTCAGACTCATCAAGGGCCTGTAGCATGTACTCCATTACAGTTGTTAGCAGGTCGGCCATGGACCTGTCAAAGCGGAATCCATATTGCCTGTCGGAGAACAGTTTGTGGGCGGTGAGATGATGAACTATTTCAGCATTGATTATAGCCTCGAATACTTTCCCGAATATCGGTAGAAGATTGATAGGGCGATAGTTGGATGGGTCCGAGGGTTCACCACAATTCTTAAAGACATGAACGACTGAAGAGAATTTCCAGCATGCAGGAAAGCAGGAAGCAGAAAGGCAGTAGTTAAACAGTTTAGAGAGGACAGGGGAAAGTTCAGGAGCACACCTCTTAAGGACTATCACCGGGATTCCATCGTCTCCACACGCCTTATGGGGGTCGAGTTTTGAAATTACTCTGGATACTACTGTCGGGGTAATATATACGTCAAGCAGTTTGGCCTCAGTTCTAATAGGGAAGTCGGGTGGGTGCACTCCGGACGAGTCGAATGTGGAGTTGGATGAGAATCTGTGGGCAAAGCACTCAGCTTTGTCCGCAGATGACGTGAGAACCTCAAATGGAGAAGTTGTCTATCAATTTTTTTCTTAAATCTTTCAAATTTCCAAATAAGTTGTTCTATTGGAAAATTTGCCAAAATTCATATTAACTTTTATTTTATATTATTTTATCCTGAGTACTTTTGAATAATAATCTATTTGTTTTCAACACTAACACTGGCCTTTCTGCATGTCTTTCATCAGCCATAGTTTCATATTTCAAACACTACTTTGATGATAATTAATAACAATAATTAAGTAATAATTAACATTTCCAAATAATTATAATATAAATTTTATAAATAGGCACAGACTTGATATTAAGATATCTAAATTTTATCAATAAAACTACTAATAAGGTAGGTAATAAGCAATTTTATGATTCTAAATAATTAATATTTTAGTAAATAGCATGTTATAATACAGGACACAGTCCAAAGAAAGACTCCAAATTCTGGGGTCTGTTTTAATAAAATGGAAGCAATCAACATTGAATAAGGTGTCTTTCTCCATAGAGGACCATGTGTTTAAAAAAAAAAAATCCACACACACACACACACACACATAAGAATTTCAGTTTCATCACTGATATAATGTCATTTTTGAATGAGTTGAAATTGCTTCCATCAATCCCTGAGAACATTGAAATTAAAAGCCACTTGCTTAAGTATACATATAACAAGCCACTTGTTTAAGTATACATATAACAAGCCACTTGTTTAAGTATACATGTAACAAGCCACTTGTTTAAGTATACATGTAACAAGCCACTTGTTTAAGTATACATGTAACAAGCCACTTGTTTAAGTATTTACATGTAACAAGCCACTTGTTTAAGCATACATGTAACAAGCCACTTGTTTAAGTATATATATAACACGCCTTGAAGACAAATGGAGTATCATTTGAAAGTAGTCAGGAAAAAATAATATAAAATAAAAGTTAATATGAATTTTGACAAATTTACTGATAAAACAAACAACTTATTAGAAAATTTGAATGATTTAATAAAAAAAAATTGATAGACAGAACTTATTCATATTATTTAACAAAACAGGCTTGAGATAATTCTTGTTACTGAAATGTATATATCACTCCCAAGAGGATGCTTCTCTGTTTACTACAATCTAAACCCATTCAAGTCTAACCCTTATCTTCCCTACATATCCACATAAACAGTGCCTCTTTCTTTTTAGCCCCCTCTACTTTGAATGGCTCTTGAGCCTTATACAGGGTGGACATCATTGTAAAAAAAAAACAAGATTTAGTATTAAATCCTAGTAGATTAAACTATTGATTCACGAATTTGGTGACATAATAATTGAGAATTCAATCCCTGGAGTGGGTAAAACCCATTTAAACTCAGTGGATAATGAGCAAACAATTAGTCAAGATGAGATATTCTTCAACATGAACAGTAGAAAATGAGCAATCTATCTCTATCATTTAGATATTTAGATATATGGATGGTGGATTTTGATAATTTTAGTGTTTCTGTCAATTTCTGGATTGTATAATGTGGGTTATTTTCAATCAATATCTTGATTTGGTCGTCATCTGTAGCAGAGGGTTGGCAAGAGTGTTCTTCATCATGAAGTCAACAATCACCAACTTTAAACTTAGTGAACCACTTCTGTACAGTTTTGTCAGCTAAAACACCTTCATCGTACACAGCACATATCTTTTTTGTTGCTTGTGAGACATTTTTGCTATAACAGTAATAAAAAAAAGAATTAAGTGTCTAAAATGCACCTTATCTTCCATTTATATACCACTGGAGTTAAGCAACATCGAGCCTGGTCAGTACTTAGATGGGTGACCACTTGGGAATACCAGTTGCTGTAAGCGTATAGTGACGGATGTGCGTTGTGGTGCAGTGGATATCGGCTTGGAAAGAGAAATCAGGGAGCCGAGTTCGAATTCCAGTTGAACACACTGCATTCACTTAAGCACTGGTATCCTTGGGAAAGGTATTAATCCATTCCTTTCCTCCAGTTATTGGTTAAATAACAGGGTAGGACTTGGGGACCCTGCCCTTAAAAACAAATCCCAATAAATCTTGATACTCGAAAAGAAAAAGTATTGCTAGATACAAAACTTATATAAAAACAACAATAATTTGTTGAAAGAAAAAGGTATTACCAGCAATAAATAAATAAAAATTTAGTTGGCAATAAATGACCCGCCAAGGTTGATATGCCATAAAAACAAAACAACCAACCAACCATTTATATACAAATGCAAAACTGACATGAATTAAGTAATTTTAAAATTTCTTTCTTGTTTGAAGCATGCTCTTATCAGAAATGTAAATTTATTTGTCAATAAATTTAACATGTTCTCATGTATTGGAACATGAAGGAATAAAAGCTGCATGAACTTTCTGGACAACTCAGTAGATCAATAAGTTTGTAGTCTATTTACGAAAATTTGTTTATTTTTACATGCGTTAATATTTCAATATAATATCATCTTTTTGTCAATAATCAAATGCTTCCCTATTAATAACATAGACTATTATTGAGTGAAAAATGTCGCATTAAATTTCAGTTAATAACAGTATCAAGCTCGAGGCATATTAATTGAATCTCTTCTACTGGCATGAATTTGCCGTTAAATAAGTGTCATCCCAAAAATGTAATAATAAATATGTTATTACCATTTACACTATTTACATCGTTCAGAGTGTTGTTCTCATCTTCATTGTCACATTCATGATATTTTGGCTGTTGTATGACCTGGTCATTTTCAGGTGATATACATTCCCAAGAACACTCGGCCAATTTGGTGAAGTAATTCATAAGTGACTTGATCCAAACAGTTGTGAGCTCAATACCTGGCCACAGCAGAGGTAAGCAAAAAGAGTTTGGTTACTAAAGGGAAATAAAAAAAAAGATATCCAGAGGAAGCATGGCACACAGAATTAGAACAATCTACCCTAGTGGATGAAATAAAGGGTGCAGTACAAAATTGTAACATATCAGCTGAAGAAGGCTGGATTGTACAATTGTCAAAACGTTGTGAATATGGCAATAAAGATGACAACAACAGTCCGAACTGTATAAATAGTTTCAATATATCATCCCAGAAATGCAGACAGATATTATTAACAATAGCAAAAACAAACATACTGTTAATAATAAATAATAATGAAATAATAAATTTAGCATTAATAATAATAATAATAATAATAATAACTAATACTAAAGCAAATATAATAATAATGTATAAATATGGTATTAGATAAAAGCAAAAATGATAACTTACAGAACACAACTGTGCTGCTTGGAACCTATTTTGTAGACTGAGTGATTTTCATGATTAAATGTTCAATGTTTTGTCAAAAGGAGCCATCGGTAACCAATGTTCCTGAAATTTAAATCAACAAAAATGTATGTGACAGCTGCATATATGATAATTTATACATACTTTTATAATTTATAGAATTTTTTATTATCTTATCTATTTATTTATACATCATTATAATGCATAGTATGGTGTGCAGTTTTAAGAGGGAGTGCTGCAAGGTTCTTGGAATAATACACTTCCCAAAATCTGTCTAAATGACTGAACATCAGAATCTTTTTAAATCCTTCTTGGTTAGGTTGAGAAATTCTCAGCTTTTCCACTTATACAGATGCACATATACACTAAAACCTCATGGAGAGTGGATTGAACAATTACCAAAAAAGATAATCTATGAAACACATAGCTTTCAAGTTGAGGAACAGATGAAGCTGAACATAAAATCAACCTGTTAAGTTGAAATTGGTTCCATCAAACATGAGAATTTCAGATGAAAAAAAAAAAATTTGTGAAACTACACACACAACATTTCTTGAAAATAAATGCAATAACATTCAAAAGTACTCAGGAAAAAAATAATATGAAATAAAAATTAATATGAATTTTGGCAAATTTACCAATAACACAGAACAACTTATTCAGACTTTTGAAAAATTTAATTAAAAAATTGATAAATGGAATTTATCCATGTGATTTAACAAAACATGTTTCAAAGAATTCTTGCTGCCAAAATATACTTTCATATATATATATTTTTTCTAAATATATATTGTTAAATATAACAGACAATGAATGTCTATTTTGTTTAATCATAAGTCATTCTAAACATTGTACTTTGGCTTTAATTTCAGATGAAAATAAAAAATTGTCCAACATTTACATATTTTTTTATGTCATTCTAAGCTTTCAGCTTACATGAGCCATCTTCAGAGAGGTTACAGGGATGTTAACATAAAGACATCCATCATCAAAGATGATATTATCTTGTGTTGACATAAAATAGTTATTTGATTATAATGTAAATGTTGCTAACTATAATGTTGGTAAGCAAATGATAAAATACAAAGCTGGTAAGTAATGTGCTTCATTCCAAGAAGGTATTTCTTTAGCCTAATAATTATTTTATAGATAGTCAATCTGATATATATATATATATATATATATATATATATATATATATATATATAGTCATCCGCATATATATATATATATATATATATATATATCAAGGCAGGAAATAATTTTCTAAACATGTATTGTTAAATATAACAAACAAAGAATGTCAATTATGTTTAAATATGAGCCATTCTAAACATCACATTTTGGCTTTAATTTCAGATGAAAATAAAGACAAAAATTGTCCAGTGTTAGGATATTTTTATATTATGCTGGTTCTAAGCTTTTGGCCATAATGAGCTATCTTCAGAGAGGTTACAGGGATGTTGACATAAAGACATCCACCATCAAAGATGATATTATCTTGTGTTGACATAAAATGTTGCTATGCAATCATAACAGTCACCGAATAGCAGATGAGATTTGTAAATTTCTAATGTAGTTCTATGATGTCACACACCATGTGAGAGACTGAGATGTTAGCAATAGAATCATATGTCTAAATGCAATGTAATGTGTTGTGACTGGATTGAAATGTGGTTTTATTGAGTGTGGGTTGCTTTGATTTCATGCAGATGGCTTCTAATATCTGCAGGTTCTTTTTACTGTGTGTATTTTTTTTTTTTTTAATCATATCACCCCAAGCAAGGCGATAACGCCACTGATGTGCAGGGGGCTACGTAAGGGTAAAAAGAATGGAAAAGAGAAAGCCGGAAACTGCATCCTGAACAGGAAACAAGGGATGAGCCTCTTCACCTGTTCAATAGATGTGGGTGGAGTGTGAACCGGGCGATAGTTTAGTCTATCTACTCCAATTGGAAAAAAAAAAAAAAAAAAAAGTGAAAAGACTTGAAAAGGGAAAACTGGAAACCGCATCCTGAACAGGAAACAAGGGATGAGCCTCTTCACCTGTTCAATAGATGTGGGTGGAGTGTGAACCGGGCGATAGTTTAGTCTATCTACTCCAATTGGAAAAAAAATAAAAGAGTGAAAAGACTTGAAAAGAGAAAACCGGAAACCGCATCCTAAACAGGAAACAAGGGATGAGCCTCTTCACCTGTTCAATAGATGTGGGTGGAGTGTGAACCGGGCGATAGTTTAGTCTATCTACTCCAATTGGAAAAAAAAAAAAAAAAGTGAAAAGACTTGAAAAGGGAAAACCGGAAATCGCATCCTGAACAGGAAGCAAGGGATGAGCCTCTTCACCTGTTCAATAGATGTGGGTGGAGTGTGAACTGGACGATGTGTGAGTATTATTGTGTTATCGACTAAAACATGTCTAATATTACGTACATGGCTTTGTTTTTTTAAGAAATGTTGTTTAATTGAACTTTGATCAGAAATGTGACAGGTAAGTCTACAGGAGAGCGTGGTTGTAGTAAAATCAATACATGTAGTGGGTTTATTATTAGTACCAGAGATACAATTGCTGAACGGGCATGTAAATTACTTTTTTGTAGAGGATTTAGTTGTGTGGTTGTAGGGTTATTAGAGACTATGAGGTCAATTGTTTTAAATTTTTTGTAATATATGATAAGTTTAATTTGTTTATTATTATTAATTGATTTAACATTTCCACCTATTATGTTTTTGAGAGTTGTTTCCTCATTTAACAATATATGTTTAAAAATATTATCTGCTGCCTCGATACACTAAATATATAAAGTTTTCCTTTTGTTTATATATATATATGAGGACAGAAAGAAATCTTATCTTAGCCAACATGTTTTGTGGTCTGAGAAACTTTATCAAGGTCCCTTGCTAAAGACATATTGGCTAAGGTGTTTTTCTTTTGTGTTCATTCATACTGTCCTTTTACAGATATAGTTTATCTGAAATTTTTACACACATCTGTGTTTGTGTGTGTATATATATATATATATATATACACACATATGTGTGTATGTGCTGGGTATATATATATATATTTCAAGGCTTTTGAATGGGGTAGGAAAATATATCTATGGGACTGGCAAATAGAAGTGTTGTCTTAGTGACCGTGACAAAAGTATCAGCGCCAATCAGATGAAAATGGTTTCAACAAGGATTTGACTTAATTCAGAAATCCTGTTTTCAAAGATGATAAATGTTGTACCAGTGTTAGGGAAATGTGATACGAGTAAACTGGTCATTAATCACTTTTTATGAGGCTATGAATTTGCTACAATTTTTTTTTTTTCTAATTGTATCACCCCGAGCAAGGTGGTAAGGCCAATGATGTGCAGGGGGCTACGTAATAGTGAAAAGATTGGAAAAGAGAAAGCCAGAAACCACATCCTAAACAGAGAACAAGGGATGAGCCTCTTCACCTCTTCAATAGACGTGGGTGGAGTGTGAACCAGGCAATAGATGGATCTATCTACTCCAATTGAAAAAAAAAAGACAAAGTGAGAAGATTGGAGAAGAGAAAGTTGGAAACCACATCCTAAACAGGGAACAAGGGATGAGCCTCTTAATCTGTTCAATAGACGTGGGTGGAGTGTGAACCGGGCGATAGATAGATCTATCTACTCCAGTGGTTTGAACAATATGTATTGGATTAAAAACTACAAGTTCAGCATTTAAGAGAAAAAAGAATCAAATATGCTAGAAAAATTATATATATATATGTATAATTTTTCTAGCATATTTGTATTTTTTCTATATATATATATATATATATATATAATTTTTCTAGCATATTTGATTCTTTTTTCTCTTAAATGCTTAACTTATATATATATATTCATTATCACACAAGGTAAAGCAGTAAAACCACTAAAATGCAAGAACTGGGTGTGGAAGAATTATTAATTGAAATTATAACAGTGAGCAGAAAGAGAAGAAAGTAGGTAGAATTGACATTGCATTTAAATTTTTGCAGATTAAAGTTGTCTGGAAATCATGGAGCAGGAAGGGAGTTCCACAGTTAAAAAATGCAGGAGAAGAAACTCTTAGTATTGAACTTATGGCTAAATCTTGCCAGCTCAACTGTAAATTTATGAGATCTGAACACCAGTCTAGTATTGGGCTTAAATTCATGAAGTCTAGCTACCACAGCGTAGAGCTCATTTGAACAATTACAATGAAATTGTTTGTAAAAAAAGGTGAAGAGAGGTGACTTTATGGTAGTGGGTAAGGGACTGAAGCTGAGCCACTAGATCAGGGCTGACAATATTGCTGATTCTTCTTTAGATCTTAACAAGGAGCTCAAAGTAAATAGCTTGGGCACCAGATCATATATAACAGCAATATTCTAGTCATGGGTGAATGGTAGACATAAATATGTAAGATAGATTTTAGAGAGTAATATTGTCTCATTTAACACAATGAACAGATTTTCTTAGCAGCAAGTATTACTTGTATGAGTAAAAGCCCTTTGATTTTTTTTTTTTTAATCATTTCACTCCGAGCAAGGCGGAAACGCCACTGATGTGCAGGGGGTTACATAAATGTAAAAAGATTAATTAGAAAAGAGTGAGGAGTACAAGCTAGTTAGAAAGGAACAATAGAAAGCTGAGAAAGAAGGTGCGATGACAGATACATAGGTGGAGAGAAAGGGAAGGTTATACAGGGGAGGGGAGAGAGCTAGAGGCCAGTGATGAAAGATGCTTAACCGATTCAGCATTTATTAGGGCTTTCTAGGAGTTTGCCAAAAAGAGATTGAAGGCTGATAGTTGGAAGGGCTGAACGAGCTCACCAGAGTTCTCAAAAACTGGAAGGAGAGCAGGATGCCGCCAAGCATTTGTTATACAGTTTGCAGGAAAGCAGGAGCCAATTTTGGAACACATTTCTTTATGACTATTGCAGGGATGTCATTGGGTCCACATGTTTTGTGGGGATCTAAGTTAGAGATGATAGCAGAAAACAAGAAAGAGGTTGGATGCATATCACTTAACAAAGACTCATTTCTAAAGGGAAAGTTAGGCAGGGATACTCTGGATGCATCAAGAGCTGAGTCTGAGGAGAATTCATAGACAAAGCATTCGGCTTTATCAGCAGAAGATGTGAACATATCAAATTTATTGAAGATAGGAGCAATAGAGACTTTGAACTTATTTAATACCCTGTTACAGAGCTATCAATAATCATGAGAGTCAAAGCTGTCAGAGGCTTTTCTTTCAGCAAACAGGGACTTTACTCCTTCAAGGACTTGCTAACATTTATTATGAGCAGCAATGAATAATCACCTGTTATGATTAGAGATGTTGCACTGGTATAGCCAAAGATAGTGGTTTCTATGTGCTATAGCAGCTGAGGTTACTGGTGTGAACCATAGAGAATATATATATATATCCAAGTGAATAAAGAATGAAGAAAGTATTAACAACATTCAAAACATTAATTTAAAACAGTGCTCAATATAGAAATAGAGCTATGAATATTTATTATAAGTTATAGTTTAGAACATGTAGAAATTATAATTTACTACAAAAGTGTACATTTTGTTTCAACAGTGAAAAAAAAGTCTCATCAGGTAGTTAATAATGATGGTACTAAACGTTATTTTTTCAAGAATAATGTATAGTACCATGTTTCGATGTTAAAACAAATTGTACTCTTTTGTAGTATAATTTGTACATGTTCTAAACTATAACTTATAATATATATATATATATATATATATATATATATATATATATATATATAACAGGAAGAAAAACCATTGTTAACTGATTTGTTTTATCCTCTAAGTGAATTTATCAAAGTAAAAGGATTTATTTTGTTTCACATGTTTATATACAAGAGCAACTATGTCATCAGTTTATCAAAGTTTTTGAATTTGAGAACATTCATAGTTATTAATTAGGTGGTTGAAAGGTCATTCAGAACATGTGGAGAACACAAAATGCCACCATTCAAAGTCTGATAAGACAAAAGCAAGTAAGTAATATTCAAGAAATAATTTTTCTTTTCAATAAATGAATATTGTTTAAATTGTGATCAAATTGTTATGATTTGAGATGGTTGTATGCACTGTACATCTTCAAGAACATGAGGTAATGGATTTAACCATTTTCTTTTGACTATTTGTGGTCATTTATTTTAGCTTGGGAAAGTAGTAATTCTTTCAGGAAAGGTGAAATTGGAAAGAAACTGAGTTGTAGATTTATATTTGGATAATACTTGATTCTTTCTGAGGAAATTGCTTTCTCTTTGGATAAGTGTGCCATTGTTTAGATAAAAATTGTGGTTGAATTTATTTCTGTGCATGACTAGTAAATTGTTATAATGTTGATGGAGATGCAATGTATTGAAGTTATGAAAATTAAGCATGCATGGCTAGGTTTCACACAAACTAAAGTTATAAAGATCTTAAGAAGATTGGATCACATGGTCATGCTTCAACAACATTAGAAGTACATGTAGAATTCACTGTCTCTCATAAAGACTTTATCCAGTAAGAAGAAAACATTCAAAAGAGAAAAGACAAAAATACAAAGCAGAATATATAAAATAAAATGTGATCAAAAAATAGAATTTTGAAAAAATATTTTCTTAAAAGCAGTTGCATATAATCTGACATTATCAGTATCTAATTTTATTTTGAACATTTCATGGATTTGAATAAAATGAAATTTTAAAACTCAAAATTTTCTGTCTATATTTCTGAAATGAGGTATTGTAACTGTTTATGCTATTTACATTGTTCAGACTGTTATCCTCATCTTTATTGCTATATTTGCAAATATTGTGGATCTTTGTGACCAATTTGTTATGCAGTTGTGGCAAAAGTTCACGGCAAAGTTGTAGTGACCGGTTGGTGCCAGAAGTAAGACACGGAACAAGAAGGTAGATTCAAAACAGTGTATTACAAGATATCTAAAAGAAGTGTTAATAAGTAATATAGAAATAAGTCCAAAGGTATTATTACACTGCCTGACTAGTAGCTGTTGTTAACTGCTCTGTTAACTGCTCTCATTAACTGCTGTACATGACTGCTCATAACTGCCCCATTAAACTGCTCCCTAGAAGTCACGCAGGTAATTTATATGTATCATGAGGAAGAGTTCATTCCTCGTAGAAGGGTACCATAATAACAACATTTTAGCTGTTATACATTCCGGCTTTCTTTAGATGATATATGTTGAAAATTCATACTGAACCTTTTATTTAGTCCATGGGGTAGATTATTCTAGTTCCATGTCTTTTCTGGATTTCTCAGTTTCCAGTTAATTTCACTTAGTAACTCAACTCTTCGAGGTTTTTGTGTACCTCTGCTGTGGCTAGGTATTGAAAACAGAACTCTTTTGGTCAAGATACTTTTGGATTACTTTAATCAATGCTTTTATTCACTGGTCCATGTGTCCTTGGGACCTACTCACTGTGGACTAAATAAAGGGTTCAGCATGAAATTCTAACACATATCACCTGAAGAAGGCCGGAGTGTACAACGGCCAAAACATTGTGAATATGACAGTAATGATGAGGACAACAGTATGAACAATTCAAATAATGTAAATAGTCAAAAGTTTTTATTTGGTTTTTGTCTGTCATGGTAACAAATCGTGTTACTGTTAAACCAATTCTTCAATGAATTAAAGAAATGTCATTTTATCCCCTAGCACTTTCAAATGTAACAGGATATACACTAATTTTAATGGCAATACTAAGAAAGCCTTTGGATATTCTTTAAAGTATACAGACATTTCCTGCCTTGTATTCTTTACTATCCCCTCCCCTAATGAAACATGTATCGGGGTGGGGGGCTGTTTTCATTAATTTCTTTATCTTAGGAGTCAATACTAATATGTGTGTGCATTTATATAAATGCGAGTATATACATACATGGCTCATAAACTCAGGAAGGTAAGTTGCCTACACAAATGAGAGTTGTAATTTAAAGCCTCTGCTGCTTTGTGCTTATACCTACTCATGGAAAAGGCTTTGGGTGTCAACTGCAAGGAAATATCTGGAGTCCGAGTCCCTCAGGCAGTCCATGGCTGTATTTAAAAGCATACTGTAAAACCTTGCAATGGAATTGGAACAATATATCAGCATTTGCCTTTTCATAGGATCATTTCAGGGATATGGAGAATAATACTCTGTCTTTCATATATATGACAGTATAGCCCGGATATAAGAGAGATTTTCTCTGGTCCCAAATCAGAGCCTGTGGTAATGTATATAATATAGACCAAACCCGGATATAAGAGAAACAAGGGTATAAGATAACTTTTATCCGGGTCCGACAACTCTCTTATATCAGGGTCACACTGTACAACTACCTAAGCCTTCTGCACTAAACAGACAGGAAGCAACAGTCTAGATGCTCTGCTTGAAACATCAACCAGAACACAACTCTACAGTCTCTCAAGATTGATGGATGCCTAATCTAAATGGTTGATTTTGAGAAAAGATGAGATGAATGTCTTAAAAGTAAAGATAAAAGCATTTGTTTTTTTTATTACTTTCTGTATTATATGGTAAATTATGACCATGAATGAATTTGAAATTATTCAGGATTTTGGAGAAAAAATTCACAAAAGGAACATTCTCTTTTAAGATCTAGAAATAAAATATAATAGAATCGGATAACAAAAAGAATTAATAAATTCTTAATTTGACAGTATTCAAACTGATAGCAGTAGAAATAAAATCAATATCTATCTTAATTTCCTTTAATATTTATATTTATTTTGGTAACATTTCAAAAGAAAAAAACTTTTTTTAATTTAATGTATTTTTCTTAGAGAAAGATTTGCTTTTACAATGATTTTTGAACTTAAATTTTAGCCTTTCAGTTATTAGGCTTTATTAAACATATATGAGTTGATTTTATAACATGTCAGCCTGACCACTAACAATCCCTTTTTCTTCCATTTCAATGACCAACATTATAGTCACATCACACTGAAACAGTTTCCAAATTTAAACAATGTTAAGCCTGGTGAGAACCTAGACGAGTGTGGAGCTGCAGGTGCTGTAATGAATAATAGCTCAGAATTGTTGATTCCAATTAACGTCATATTTACCTATGCACAAATACCTTGAGAAAGGTATGAATCCACCTCTTATCCACACAGTTATGAGTTAATTAGTAAAACTTTTATCACTAAACCATTATCCCTCCCCACAAAAAAAAAAAAGAAATTCTAATAAACTACAAATATTTTCTGGTCTTAACCTGAAAAAAATGATAAGCCATAATAATGAATTGTATTTTTCTTTCCCTAATATCAGTGTTCCATTTGGCTTTTATGCATCCTGTTGATGAGCATGTCTTTTGTTCTCTTAGTTTTTTTAATTTTTGGCTCAGAATGAAAAATTGGAGAGTCAAATTTAAAATCCAGTCAGGTTTATTACATTTATTTTTGCACAAATCTCCTTGGGAAAAGTATGAATCCATCTCTTCTCCCACCAGTGATGTGTGAATAGCATGACAGACTGAGACTTATACACTTTGTTGGCAACCAGTCTATATGCTGAAAGAAATGGCAGCCTGCTGTGAGAAATCTTCTAACTAGTCAGTCAAGAATTGAAAGAGACATGATCACCCAATCTTATATCCATATGGCACTTGATTCACTTATATATATATAATAATTAAAGAGAATGAAAATTTGAATGTACATGTTTAATAACTCCTACCTGTAATATATGTAATCATTAGAGGAAATGAAAGTTTTAATGGATTCGTTTGATAAATCATACCTGTGATATATCTGTAATCATTAGAATGAATTAAAGTTTGGATGGATTTGTTTAATAAATACTATCTGTGATGTATGTAATCATTAGAAGAAATGAAAGTTTTGATATAAATATTTTATAAACCTAACCTATTATATCTGTAATTATCCAAGAGAATAAAAAATTTTGATGTCTTTATTTAATAAGTCCCACCGGTTATATATAAACTCATTAGAGTGAATAAAGTTTTGATATACTTGTTTAATAAAATCTCACTGTTATATATGTAATCATTAGAAGGAATAAAGGTTTTGGTGAATTTGTTTAATAAATCCTACTAGTTATATATGTAATCACAGGAGGGAATGAACCTTTTGATGGATTGGTTTGATAATTTATTTCTGTAATGTATGCAAACATTAGAAGGAATGACAGTTTGATATATTTGTTTAATATCTGATATGTATGTAATCATTATAGAGAATGAAAGTTTTGATGGATTTTTCAATATATATCACCTGTTATATATGCAATCATTGTAGGGAATAAACATTCTGTTGGATTTGTATAATTAATTCTTCATGTTATATATGAAATCATTAGAGAGAATGAAAGTTTTGATGTAATTGTTTAATAAACCCTTCCTGTTATATACGAAATCATTAGAGGGAATAAAATTTTTGATGAACTTGTTTTATAAATCCTACCATTTATATTTATAATCATTAGAAGGAATGAACATTTTCATGAATTTGTTTACTAAATATTACCTTCTATATATCTAATCCTTAGAGGGAATGTAAGTTTTGATGATTTTGTTCTTTCTGTTATATATGAAGTCATTGGCGAGAATTACATTTTTGATGCATTTGTTTAATAAATCTTACCTGTCATATATGTAATCACTTGAAAGAATTAAATTTTTAATGGATTTTTAATAAAATAATTCATACCAATGTATTATATCTCCCTACTAAAGGTTATACTATTATGTCTCAACTGACACTAATGGTACTCTAATGAACACTCTATAAAAACTCTCATGGAACTCTGTCCCAGTGTTCTATATTTAAATCATCTTACCTAGTTCATTTGTGCTACTGAGGGTGTCTTATTTACACCACAACACCATGATAATAGCTAATTCATCATAAGATTTTTTTTTGCATTCATTTTGTCAATGATCTCTATAAATGTTACTTAAATTTTATCATTAGCCATTAATCATCTTGTAACAAATCTGTTTTTGAGTGAAAAAAAATAATAAAACTTGGTCTTCTCTAAAAAGTCACATCTGTTTCAATCATACTTGGTTCAAATGTTGTTCATTTGTATGTTTTAACATTAGAATAAACAAAAGCTTTTACTGATTTAGCCTTGGGGTTAGACATTCCTTTAATCTGGTACAAGTTGTTAACAACTAGTCTAGAAGATAAGCAACTTTGAATTCCATACCAGTTGGTCATGGGCTACCAACACTACCACATATCTTACTTGCTATGGTAATCACTGCAGCAGTGTTACTTAGAGAAGAAATGGGAACAAACAATTTCCATGTAGCACATCAATCCCACTCATGACTGCTATGCTATATACACATTCTCTGAGATTATTGTCATTGCTTTTGTCCAGTTACCCTTGGAAAAGTATATCCATCTCTTCCACCAATGTAGGAGTTAGTAGCAGGGCAGACTGGTCTCTTTAGATCTGGTTAGCAACTAGTCTACAAGATGGACAACTTTGAATTCTACACCAGTTGGTCATGGGGCCACCAACACTGCCATATACCTTACTCGCTATGTTAATCATTGCAGCAATGGCTAGCATGATATGGCCATTGTCAAATACTCTATAGGGGACATTTTATTATTCACAAGATTTACTGAAGGAAGTTGGAAACAGTGAGAAACTTACCTAATGACTTTTGGTGAATGGACAACAGTGTTGGGATAGAGAGGCGTGATAAAGAGTCAAAGATTGCTTAGAGATCAAACATAGCTTCCCTGTGCTTCTTATAGAAATATTTTCATGGCAATTTTCATCTTTGTTACCTTGATTTCATGAATTTAAGCATAGTACAAGATCAGTAGCTATGTGTTCTCATTTTACCAATGAAATTGCTAAATGTAACTTTAAGTTCTATTCTTATGTTATTTTCTCACACATTTTTTTTGCTGAGGAAACTTTCTTTCACTTCTTGCTTTTCTCTCGATTACAATCTACAAAAATTTAAATGCAACATCAAACATTATTATCCTTTTCCTTGAATTCTGTGCATTTTATTGTTCTTTTTACTCATTAATGTTTTTGTAGTTTCACTCTATTGTTTTTCATCCTCAGTAACTTTTTGAGCTGGCTCCTGTCTTATTCAAACTCTATGACTATTGTCTCATTTTTTTCTGCTTTCCTGCTTGTTAGAAGTTTTCCACAGTAATTCCTGTTTTTAAAAAGTCTGGGAAACCCTCTGACCCCTCCAATTATCACCCTATTAAGCTCTAACCTTTTTTTGGCAAGGTATTTGAGATTGTTATCAATGCTGAAATAGTTAGGTATCTCACATCTCACAATCTTCTCTCTGACAAACATTATGACTTCTGCTTTGCCAGTTCTACTGCTGATGTCTTATAACCATCACTGAACATATATACAAGGCTATTGATAAGAATACCAAAGCTGAAGCTGTTGTTCTTGATATTTTGAAAGCATCTGACAGGTTTTGGCATGCTGGCTTTATGTGCAAGCTCCAGGTCTATGGTATTTCTGAACAGTTATTTGACTTAATCCAATCGTTTTTATCTAATCATGAAACGAAGATTGTTTTGAATGGATAAGCTTCCAGATCCTTTCATATGAATGCAGGCATCCCTCAAGGCTCTATTCTAGGTCCTATGATTTTTTTGATCTTCATCAATGATCTTCCTGATGAAATCACTTCCCAAGTAGACATCTAGGCAGATGACACCACTATCTATTCCTGCCTCAATAATTTTTACACTTCCAAAATAAATCTGCTCTCCTTTAATCATCATAGAGAAATTATTCTACCTACCATCAGTATGGATGATGCTAGTCTTCTAGAGAGCAACACAGTGTACCTCTTTGCCCTCACTCTCTCAACTGACCTCAAATGGAACAACTACATTGAATCTATAGTTACATCTACTGCAAGGAAGGGTGGGTTGCTGTGCTGGGCCAGGAAGTTTTTCCCATCAAAATTCATTTTCCACATTTATAAATTAACCATTTGTCTGTGCATTGAATACAGTTGCCATATCTGGTCAAGTGCTTCTACTGTTTATCTAAATGAAAATCTGCAATGTAATTGATCCTGACTTTGGCAGCTCATCTTCAATCACTTTCTCACTGACATGATGTGGCTTCTCTCTGTCTTTTCTACAAGTATTTTCATGGCTACTGCTCTGATAAGCTTTTTTACCTGGTTCCCCAACTACATGTATTTATGCATACTACTAGATTGGCATCAAGGTCCTATCCTTTTACTGCCAAAATAGTTAAATGCAACTGTCTCGTCTACTCTAAGAGTTTCTTTTCTCACACTTTCTATTTGTGAAAATCCTTTCCATTTGTTTGCTTCCCTGATAGCTACAATCTCCAAAAATTTAAATGCTATGTCAACTGCTACCTTCTAACTCCTTGATTCCTATCCTTCTCTTATCCTTTCTTTGACATCCCATGTACCTTGTTTTTTATCTCTCACTGTAATCCCCTGATTACCTGGTGTTGCCTTGGTTGGGGTGAAATGATTTTTAAAAAAGTGAATTCAAACTCAACTCTCTAATTTTTCATTCTGAGTTGTCATCCATTATAGCACTCTAACATTCACTTCCTGAAGTGACATATTCAAGAAGAATATATATTATATACAACATTGAGGATTAAATATGCTTACTGTGTGAAATACAGTGACAAAATCCCTTAAAAATAGAGCATAAATGTTGATGAATGTTAGAGAGTAGAGTTTGCAAAATGTGAAAAAAAAAAAAACTCACAAAGAGAAAGTAAAACAAAAGATGCTAGTCTCCAGAAAAGAATTTGATCATAGCTTACCCTACTGTTCAGATTCACTGGTTCTTAACTGAGATGATCTGAAGAAAATTAGTTTGGTCTTTAATTAACATTAAAACTAGCCAGCAGTAAAGATAATTGTCCAATGTAATCAATAAAATATTAACCATTTAACACAGAGTGACATTTTATTGCTATAGTTCTTGTAATGTAGCATCAAAATGATTGTTTTATCAAAGTGTTTTTCTTTTACTTTTTCCTTTCCAAAGTGTTAAGTGAAATATGTTTTTTTTAGGTCCATAGCTTTCTGTATTGACCAGGTAAAGTGGGATATGATTGATTACTTCATTTCTCTTAGGGGAAACGTCATTCACACAGTGATTCTTAAGCCCAAATCAGATAAAATCAGGTCCTTTGTCTGAGTGAGTCAGTAGAAACAAAGTCAACTTTATTTTCTTTTGCTGCAAGTCAGATTCTGACTAGGGAAAGAAAGAGAGTAAATATTATCATTATTATTACTATTATTTTCTTCTTCTGTGTATTATCATTATTACAGTCTAATTTCTCTCTCTCTCTCTTTCAGCATTCAGTAATTTGACCAGAGAAAGAAAGACGCATGAATTTACTATTATTGTTTTTGATGGTAGTATTACTATTAGTATTATTTTCATATTCTGATTATCATTATTGTCATCTCACTCTCTTTCTCCTGCAACAACCAGTAATTTAACTAGAGAAAGAAAAGAGACTTGACATTACTATTATTATTTTCTTCTTCTGATAATGATCTTGCTCTCTCTCTCTCTCTCTCTATATATATATATATATATATATACTGTTAAATATAAGAGACAATGAATGTCTATTATGTTTAATCATGAGCCGTTCTACACATCGCATTTTGGCTTTAATTTTAGATGAAAATAAAGACAAAAATTCTCCAACATTTGGATAATTTTTTATTTAGTTGGTTATAAGTTTTCGGCTCACATGAGTCATCTCAGAGAGGTTACAAGGATGTTAACATAAAAACATCCACCATCAGTGACAATTTCATCTTGTGTTGACATAAAACTTTGCTAAGCAACAATGACGGTTACCAAAAATAGCAAACGCAGTTTGTAAATTTGTAATGTGGTTCTATGACGTCACACCACATGAGAGCTCGAAATGATAACAGAACTATATATTTAAATGCAATGTAATGTGTTATGACCAGATTTAAATGTGATTTTATTAAGTGTGGGTTGTTTGGATTTAATGTAGATGGCCTCCAATATCTGAAGGTTCTTTTTACTGTGTGTATGAGTGAGGATTATTGTATTGTTGACTAAAATCTGTCTGATATTACCTACATGACTGTGTTTTTCTAAGAAATGTTGTTTAATTGTACTCTGATCAGGAAGTATATAAATACATTACTGCTGTCAGAAATCTGACAGGAGAAAGAGTAAGGCTTGGCATTATTATTATTATTATTGTTTTATTATTATTTTCTTTTTCTACAGTCTACACACACACAGCGTTGTGGTGCAGTGGATATTGGCTCAGAATGAGAATTCGGGGAGCTGAGTTCAAATTCCATTTGAATTCAAAGCATTCACTTACGCGCAAATACCCTTGGGGAAGGTATTAATCCATCGCTTCCTTCCAGTTATGGGTTAAATAACAGGACAGATTGGGTTCTATAGCCTTGACTGGCAACAAATCTACCGCAGAAAGCAATAGCAACCTACTGTGGGATAATCTTCTGCCCAGTCAGTCATGTCTCTTTTGAGACATGACCGCCCAAGTGTGTTTCACGTATGGCACTTAACTGACTGACACACACAGACACACACACATTCTCTCTTGATCAGCACTCTGGAGAAAGAGAGAGGATTGTAATTATTATTATATATCTTTTTGAATATCTTTACAGTTCACACATACAATCTCTCTTGCCCTTGGTTGCAGCACTCAGGATTCTCACTGGAGAAATAGTAAAGGCAATTATTTTATCAGTTTTTTTTTTTCTAACAAAACATTAAAAATACATTCCAGTTATCTACAGATTTTGATTTTTTAAATATTCTCTTTGCTCGTTTTTAAATATGCATTTTTTTAGCATTTTCTTAAATTTGTTTTGAGTAATATAGAGTGTATGAGTTCCTGGAAGAGACAACTGAAGTTCCTGGGACATGCAATGAGGAAGGAAAGCCTGGAGAACCTGATACTGACTGGTCAGATAGAAGGAAGGAGAGACAGAGGAAGGCAGCGGATAATATATTTGCAGGGTCTGATCAGGTGGATGACGGAACGGGGGTTGCCAGGAGCAACAGGAACAAACATACTAAGAGCCACAAGGGATAGGGAGACGTGGAGATCCATAATCGCCTACGTCCTGAAGGGACAGGGCACATAGAAGAAGAAGAATATAGAGTGAGGACAAAATAAGTATTCAATATGCACTAGAAAACAGAATAGTTTATTGCATTATTTACCTTCACTTTGGATGCTTGGTAAATTAATGCCAATCATTTCCATGTGGGAAAGCGAATATTATTACCATTACTATAGTCATTTTTTACCTCAAAATTACAATACAGACAGGATTCATATTTACAAAAGTACTTAGAAGCAAAGACTTCAATACAATAAATAATGATAAATTTAAAAACAGATTAAATACTTATATGTGTACAGCTGGAAATAATTCATTTTTCTGTTGAGTTGTAAACTTGGTTTCATGTCAACTCGTGCCATTTTCCTTGCAGATCAGTTAACAAGTGGAACTTCTCACCAAGAAAATACAAAGAAAATGAGGCTGGATTGCTACAATGTGCATGGCATGATGATCTTAGCTGTGAAGGTAAGATGTGATGAAGCCAAAGAAAAGAGGTTGTCTGAACACTTTTTATAGAAATAGTCATAGAGTAGAAAGAGGGTGGTGATATTTTGTCTGTGAGAAGGGGTTGTAGGGTGGATAATAATTTGTTACCCATAAGGATGTTGAGATGCATTAGGACTCTGATCTGACTTTTGTAAAGGTAGAGGATAACACAGAGAGTCAGGTACTTACTTAAGTAGTACAGGAAATCTACTATTTTTTCAGTATCTTTACCATTGAATTGTATGTAGGAATCCCACTTGAGGACTGGATTGAGTTTAAGTTCTGTTATATTAAGATTATGGTGTCAGAACACAGAAGAAACAATGGAGGTTTAGGAAATAATTGTATTAACAAAAAATACAAGTGGTAAATTGGTGTGAATGTCTATTGTTGAAAGAAGAGATAGATAGAGTCATAAAAGATCATCCACAAAGACATATGATAGGTGAGAGTTGATGAGTTGGAAATTACTGTGGTGACAATTTTGGTGGGTGGAGATTGGAGGTCACTGTTGATGAGAGTTGTGAATCGTGGCTGGTGTACTGGCTGACTGATGAAGAAGTCCCTTTGATGGGTTTTTCCATCCTTTTCTTAGACTCAGAATGGCTTCAATTTTTATTTCTTTCTTTAGGTGGGAGTGGATGCTATTGGTGAAAATTCTGGATTGTTTTTTTCTTTGGGTATATAAGTAAAACAGAAGCTATGTACAGAGCCTATATGCAGTTAACAAAATTTTTAGTTCAGCCTTAGGTTTTAGAGTGTTCACATCCGGCCAGTGGTAGAAATTTGGATAATATGAATCAGAAGATCTGGTTTTAGGAAGATTATAACAGTCCAAAGAAGTGATCAAGGTATGGGGCCTTCATGAGGGAAAATCTGTTCATCGTGGTTATTGTTAGTTCTGGATCTGATTGGCATTGATGGAATGTCACTAGTTTGGTTTTTGGAGGCATTGAATTTAACCAGCCAGTTTTTACTCCAATGAACTTTTAGAGCCTCATCAGAGAAGAGATCAGATTAAATATCTCTAAACACATGGAATCTTTGAAATTAATTTTCTATGCAGAACAGTAACTGGAACAGCATTATAGTTGGAACAAACTTTGTTATATTTGGATAAGTTGCAGAAATGATGGCAGTTAGTATAGTATAAAATGTCATAAGTGGATTATAATATTGGTGAATATTTATTTAACTTATGAACTGCTTGTAGTAATTAGATGGTTAGCTTTTTTTCTAGTTTAGATGTGGCTTTCAGCTTTTCTCAAATATTGTTTTCCTCTGCAAGGACGTTTTACTACAATGAATGTTAAAGTGTCAGTCAGTCAGTTAAGTGCCATACATGATACACGCTTGGGCGATCATGTCTCGAAAGAGACATGACTGACTGGGCAGAAGATTATCCCGCAGTAGGTTGCCATTGCTTTCTGCAGTAGACTGGTTGCCAACCAAGGCTATAGAACCCAATCTGTCTTGTTATTTAACCCATAACTGGAAGGAATAGATGGATTAATACCTTTCCCAAGGGTATTTGCACGTAAGTGAATGCAATGAATTCGGCTGGAATTCGAACTCAGCTCCACCGATTTCTTGTTCCGAGCTGATATCCAATGCACCACAATGCACATCCGAGTTGGACCAAATCTCAGTTGGTCAATATTCATTTCCTGTGAGATAAGCTGGCATTTTAGTATTACATTAATTGGCAAAAGATATGGGCCCTTGGCTAAGGGTTAGAATGTTTACTTTCTGACCATGGATCTCACCATGGTCAATTTGTCAGGATTGTGACTTCTTGATGTTATCAGTCTGAAAGAGGTGACCCTAGTGTATGACATTTTTGTAAAGTCTGATAAACATACCACAGGTTGACCCAAGTGAAATTAGGTAGACGGCTCCTTTTAAAGAGCCATTGATGGTTGTGCTAGCTTGAGGTCAGAAGTCATTATGACCAAGGGTTTGAGCATCCTGGCCTTGTTCAGATTTCAATTTCTTCACACTGGATCATGCATTCTCACTCAAAAACTGTAAATAAGGTCTGCTCAGCATAGTTGCAGTATAAATAACTGGTGGGCTCTGTGAATATTGAATAAACACAAATGTGTCTGAGCAAGCTACTGTAATAGGGATTAGCTAGCCACCCATGTAGACAGGCATCCTTGGATATAAGTGGCTAGCCATATATACATACATAAGTGGCAAGAGGCAAATGCATGAGTGTTTACAAAAATAAATCTGAAAATTGGTTGCAGTTTCTGTCTAAATATATCAAAGTAGTAATGAATGGATGTGCGTTGTGATGCAGTGGATATCAGCTTGAAACAAGAAATCGGAGAGCTGAGTTCGAATTCTAGTTGAATTCCTTGCATTCACTTACACGCAAATACCCTTGGGAAAGTTATTAATCCATCTCTTCCCTCCAGTTATGGGTTAAATAACAGGACAGTTTGGATTCTATAGCTTTGGCTGGCAATCAGTCTATCACAGAAAGTAATGGCAACCTACTGTGGGATAATCTTCTGCCCAGTCAGTTATGTCTCTTTTGAGACATGATCATCTAAGCGTGTATCACGTATGTCAGTGGATATGCATTGTAGTGCAGTGAATATCAGTGTGGAATGAGAAATCAGAAAGTCAAGTTTGAATTCCAGTTGGATTCGTTCCATTCACTTATGTGCAAATATCCTTGGGAAAAGTATTAATCTCTCTCTTCTCCTTCCAGCTATGGTTTTAATAGCAGGAAAGATTGAATTCTGTAGCCTTGGTTGACAACCAGTCTACCACAGAGAGTAATGGCAACCTAATGTGGGAAAATCTTCTGCCGAATCAGTCATGTCTCTTTTGAGACATGATTGTTTAAGCATGTATCACAAACAGCACTTAAACGATTAAATAATGAATCTACTGAAGGGTTTTTGAGAATACTGGTTACTGACTCTAAACATTGTGAGAATTAGGAAACACACAAAGAATTCTATTTCTATGATTTATTATATAATTATGGTAGTATATCTTAGATCAAATTTCTGTTTAATAATAATAATAATCAAACTGGTTAATCTAATGTTACTAGCAGACAAAGAACTTTGAAGTAAAATGTTTTTAAGAAGAGATCAGCCAGTAATTTTTTTTTTTGGTTAATCAATTCACTCCAAGCAAGGTGATAATGCTGCTAAGACACAAGAGATATGAATGAGAATGAATTTTTTTTTTTTTTTAATCATTTCACCCCAAGCATGGCATTCCACTGCCACTATTGGCACTTGGGGCTACATAGGGGGAGGTAAATAGGAAGAATGGTTAGATATAGGAAATGTCAGAAGGGGGGTGATAGATAGTCGGGTGGGTGGGAAGAGTGTTTGAAAGAATGGAAGTTAGTTTGTTAGGAGGTGTCTATTGACCTTACATTTAAACTCCTGGAGATTGTAGCCATCGGGGAAGCAGTCATGTGGGAGAGAATTCCACAGTCGGGAAGTGCGATAAAAGAAACTGTTGGAGTAGAAGTTGCGGTTGCATTTTATCAGTTTCACTGTAAAAGGGTGGGATCTAGTTGCTAATCTAGTATCTCGTGCAAATTCGAACCTAGGGGGCACCAGTGATCTAAGTTCATCGGAGCAGAAGCCGTGAAAGTATTTATAGAAGAGACACAGGGAAGCCACGTCACGCTGGTGAGACAGAGACTGCAGGCGGTCTGCTAAGTTTTATTCAATGGTACGAGAAACCCAATATTAAACAAGAAACGAGATAAACCACTACTCATGTTTAAGAGATTGGGGAGGAGTATGAACAGGACAACAGGCAAATCTCTCTGCTCCTATTGAGGAAAGATAAATAAAAAGTAAATAAAATTTCAGAGTTTATGCAGAGACATTAGGAGTATAGAGCTGAAGTACTCTTTAGAATGAAGCAAAAATCCAATCCTAAACATGAAACAAGGGATACACTTTTACTCCTGTTCAAAAGATTGGTGTGTGAACCTGACAATAGGCAAACCTATCTACTCCAATTAAGAGAAAAAAGAAAGGAACAGTAGATAACATTTCAGAGTTTAGGTGGAGATGTTAGTGTTTTTTTTTCTTTTGCCAAAATTCTGATATTCAATATTATACAGATTAGTATCTTCATTTTTGTTATTTTGATCATTACAATTCGACATTCTCCAGTTTTAGGTCACATTAAATCTTGTAATCTTGGCCACAGTATATTTTTATCTAAATAAATTTTAAGTACAAATTTTTTTGTTGTTCATATTAGTGAGTTATTTTAATTAGAGAAGTTAATTAAAAATCAAATCAGACACTTCTTCTTCTTCTTCTATGTGCCCTGTCTTTTCAGGACTTAGGTGATCATGGTTCTCCACGTCTCCCTATCCCTGGTGGCTTTTAGTATATTTTCCCCTGTTACACCTCACAACCCCTGTTCTGTCATCCATCTGATCAGGCCCTTCAAATATGTTATCTGCTGCCTTCATCTGTCTCTTTTTCATTCTATCTGGCCTGTCAGTATCAGGTTCTCCAAGCCCTCCTTCCTCATTGTATGTCCCAGGAACTTCAGTTGTCTCTTCCTGATGCTCACTATTTTCTTTTCATTGCCATTCTTTCCAACACCTCATCGTTGCTCGCATGCTTGGTCTACGATATCTGCAGCATCCTTCTGTACAACCACATTTCTGCCGCTTCAAGTTTTTTCCTCATTTTCGATGATATTGTCCAGCATTCACTGCTGTATTGAAATCTAGCACTCTCTTCTTTGTTTCTAGGGAAATTTTCCTGTGTCTTAGTACTTTACTCAGCTTCTGGAATGCGTCATTTGCCATGCCAATTTGCCTTTGGATCTCTGTGTCACACTTTCCATCTCCTGTTAGAACACTTCCTAGGTATTTAAATTTTTGTACTTGCTTGATTTTGGTATCCCCCACCTGTATTTAGCATTTTGGGTAGCTCTTTTTGCTGATGACCATACATTCAGTTTTCTTAAAGTTTATTTGTAGTCCTTTTTTGTCACTCTCCACAGCTACCTTCTGTAGGAGGTCTTGTAGTTTTCTTTCCATTTCTGCAATCAGCACTGCATACCTTATGTTCAAGTTGTGGCCTCCAATAACAAATCCTGGTGTAGCATCTAGAGTCCTCAAAATATTCTCACTGTACAAGTTGAACAGATCCGGTGAAAAGACACATCCTTGTCTTATGCCCCTTTCTATCTTTGTAAATCTGCTGAAATCATTACCTGTCCATATACAGGCAGTTTGCTGCCAGTAGAGATTCTTGATTACTCTGATATCTTTCCCAAAATTCTCGAGGCTGCTGAGCATCTCCATCAATTCTTTGTGTCATATTTTGTTGAATACCTTCGTATAATCAATCAAACATAGGTACAAGTCCTTCTTCATTTGTATTGCCCTTTCAGAGAGCATCCTAATCATAAATATGGCGTTCCTTGTTCCAGTGTCTTTGACGAACCCACACTGTTCCTGTCCTATCTCTGGCCTGATTCTGCTTCTCGCTCTATTCATCAGAATTCTGACAATCAGTTTTGTAATGTAACTCATTAAGCTGATAGTTCTGTGTAGTTTGGCTTTTTCGGCAGTGCTATAAATATCGAATTGCATAGGTCATCTGCTATTATTCCACTATTATAAATTTTGTTTATTATTTTGGTAATTTTTTCTATGCCGAATTCTTCCAGCTACCAGCAGCTCTATTACGATGCCATCTGGACCAGCTGCTTTGTTTCTGTTCAGTTTGGCCATTGTAGCTTCCACTTTGGATTTTAATATTTCCAGTCCATCCTCCTCCTTGTGTATTCTCAGTTGCTCTCTCCTGTCGCAAAAAAGCTCGCTCCTTTATATACTCTTCTCATCGCTGGAGTATTTCCTCGTTCTCCAATATTTCAAACTGAGTCCTTTATTTAATCTATGGAAACGTATTGTTCTCATTCTGCTGTCCATGTCAAGGGATATCTCATCCATTTCTTATTTAGGACTAAACAAGATAAGATATCCCAACATATGGAGAGCAGCGTGAAAACAGTCAATTAAATAGAGAGCTTACATCAAAAATGTGTATGACTATAAATGCAGTACTGGATTGATGGCAATGTTTCATCTTTATACAGTTGAAATGGTGAGATGCAACTGTAAGTTCTATGGTAGCAGTTTCTTGTCCCACTTGTAAAACTCTCTGTATATATGTATAAGTGCTTCCATGGTTACAAGCATGTGGGTGTGTGCATGTAAGGGATTAAATATGCAAATAGGTATATAATTTAAATACCTTGAGATGGTCCTTTGATGTTTTTTTTAAATACTCATGTATTTTCCTTGCTAAAGGTTTTATACATTCTAAATATTCGTAATTTCAAAAAACCTTATTTTAAAAAAAAAGTTTCTTATCATTTATACTTACTTATATATTTTTATTATTTAATTTTTTTAAAATATTTTGTACTAATTTACGGTTCAAAGTTTTTATTATTATTATTATTTTGATATTTATTATCAATTTCTTTCCTGATCAACAATCAACATTATTATTATTATACTACTATCACAAAAAGATAATATTATTGTCATAAAATCAAAATGGTTATATTTATAAGATGAAGTTACTATTTTCACCGTCAGAATATTAACATTATTACTGATGGATTTGTAAAAATTTGTCTAATTTATTTATTTTTTTACTCTGTTAATTTCTAACATAGAGTTCTCATCAGATTTATATCCTCCATGGAATCATCCTTACCAATTGCAAAGGATACTACTTACTTTATATATATATATATATATATATATATATATATACACGTACTGGCCAAATAGTGACTGGTTAGACCAGCAGCCGGTAGTTTGAAAGAAAATTGCGCAATGCACAACCAACACAAATTAACTGAATATGCTTCTTGCTTTCCAGTCAACTTTTATCTTAAAAGTTTGAATGCAATGTCAATTATACTCCTCTGCCTTTTTAATTCCTATCCCTTTAATATTTTCTCTCTTTAATAATGTTTTCTTTTTCTCATACTCTTTCACCCTTGCATCTTAGTGGCTTTATTGCTTTGCTTGTGGTGAAATGATTAAAAAGAAAAACAGAAAATGAAAAAGAGGAGAGGTGTCACCATACAGTAATGTTATACAATATAATATGACATAAGAAAATAATATGGTAGTAATTTGAAAGAAACCAAGGTCAAATTGACTCAAATAATGTAAGCTTCTAAAATTCTAAAAACTTCTCACATCAGATAACAATTTCTGAGAAATACAGATAAAAGTAACAAGGCAAGAAACGACAGTATACAATAGTGTTATAAATATTATATAATAAAATCGATAATGCAAAAAACTATTATAAAATAAAAATTTAGCATTAACAAGTACTTAAAATAACTATCTAATGCTGATGTATTTAAATGTTAAAATGTATTTTTAAGAAAAAAGTAAAAGCAAAAAGAAAAGTAATTCTGATACAAGGTGAATTAGATTGGAAATTATTTTTGAAAACAGACTATTGATTGACTGACTATTGAATGTATGCTAATCATAAATGACTACTTTATTTATCAACTATAATAGCTGCTTTGAATTCCTACCTATAAATATTCATAATTAGCCAATAAAGGCCAATCTCATTTGATTTTCAAGCTTACGAATCTATCTATAAAAACTACTGCTTATTTCAATTGCAGAAAGTTACATGGCTATATATAGTCTCCTTTTTCTTCTTTTATATGCAAAGTTTTATCAGGATAGAGACTCCTTGTCTTTTGTTGCTCTAAGCAATGTTTAGCTATTTATCATCATTTTTTCCTCCTGTTGAACCTTTTAGTCACACAGAATCATTAAATAGGTTATATGCTCTTACTCCCTGCTTCTCTTGCCTTCACCTTATCCTATGAGTATTAAATTTTCTAAGCCTTCTTTCTCCATTCTGCCATTTGATTGTTAGTGTAAGTTTCTCTGTTTTTTTATATTTCCCAAAAACATTGGCTTAGCTCACATGTTCTGTACACGATATCCCCAGTAATTTTGTCACTATAAATGCATCTCTGTCACTTCAAGTCTCTTCTTTATCTTTTTTTTATAATCATTTCACCCCAAGCAAGGCATTCCACTGCCACTATTGCACAGGTGGTTATATAGGGGAAAGTGATGAGAAAGAGTGGTTAGATATAGGAAATGTCAGAAGGAGGGTGATAGATGGGTAAGGATACCGAGGATGAGGGTTGGGTAGATGGGAAGAGTGTTTGAGAGAATGGATATGAGTTAGTGCGTTAGGAGGTGTCTATTGACCTTACATTTAAACTCCTGCAAGAAGATTGTTCAGCATTCACTGCTATATAGAAGATATTAATGGTAACTCAAATAGTTCAACACAAATAAAGAAAGAAGGCCAGAGAGTAAAACAACCAGAATTGTCTAAGTATAACAACCAAGATGAGCATGCTAGTCAGAATAGATAATAATTTAGTACATAATAATTATAATTCCTCATCTCAAATATTCGAAAAGAATGAAAAGAGGCAGAAGTGTCCATCATTCCAAATGTTGTGAGCATAAGAAATAAGATTAGCATGTTGGTTTGAATAGCTAACTATATAATAATGATACTTCCTTATCTCAAATATCTCAACATAAATAATGAAAGAATGCTGGAAAATACAATAGCCCAAATGTTGAGAGCATAACCACCAAAATGAGTATAATGATCTGAATAGCAAAGCATATAATAATGATAATTTCTTATCTTAAATATTCCAATATAAATAACACTGGGTTAAAAAAATTTTTGGAAATTGTTTATGTTTTTCAACTGCTGAATCCAAAACTGAAATCCGTTTATTTTGATCAGGTTATGTTTTAAGTTGATTTTTAAAAAATCCAAAGTTCTGACTAAATGAATTACATTTTTGTGACATTATCTGTTGATTTTTGTTAATATTTCTCATCAGAAATATGTTTTTATGAGAAAAAAAGAGAAAATTGAATGTTAAACTTTCATTCCTGTAAATTGAATAATAGTCATTGATAAAGGTAAGTACAGACAAATTGAACATTACATCATTATTGTACAAAATTCAGGACATGACCTTTTGTTTATTCAAACCCCTAGAATGCTCACTGACAGGGATGTTGCTCTTCAGCATCCAACAGTAATCAGTCATCTTGACTGCATCCCAGTGACCCTAATACTTAGTCTCCATCTATTTCATGTTGTAATGGAATCTCTCCCCCTACTTGTTGCTACTTGATCCCAGATTCTCAGGAAACCAATCCATAAGCAAGAATAAGAAATGCATTTTGATGCTTATGTTGAATCCAAGTTTTCTGAAAGCAATTAGCATATTGGTGACAACTTCTGCATAGTTCCTGGCCTTGCTGTTGCCAAGAAAGTTGTTTATAACCACAACAAAAGCATTCTATGCTTTTAGTTCCACTTTGTTCATTACATTTTCAAATTCAGGATCTCTCATGAGCTGACAGATTTGAGGACTATCAAAGATGCCAGGTTTAAACTTCTCCATAGTCAATCCTGGAAAAGTCTGGCACAAGAACTTTGGTGAACTATTCAATCAAGCTGAGTTTGATGTGCAGCAGTGGGAAGAGCATTCTCTGTCTACCAGAGGGTAGTTGATGTTCTTTGCTCTGCAAGACACCGATTCCATCCACACAGGCCAATCCTTCTTCATGTAATGTTGAGCAGTGTCCTTACTCTTAATGACTGTTGTGGTAAAAGGTGACACAAGTACTGTCCGAGAGGAGATTTTTTCCTTCAGTCTGGATGCCAACAGTTTGGCAGAGGATTTTGACAAGCTGAGACCACAAAGAAGATCATGTAGCTTCTTTTGGGAACAAGGATGTGGAGTATTATTGTTAAGAACTACTTCTTTTTCTTCATTTTCTTGAAAACTGGAGAAATCTTCATCACTAATGTCAGGAAGCTCTCTAAAGACAGCTACTAGAATTTCATCACAGTGAGTTACAGGACAACATGCTGATTCAAGACTAGGATACTTGCAGCTTCTCCAGTTCTTTCTGTTGATCCTAGTCACATCAACAGTGCAGAAGTAGCAATCAGTGCCATGATTTGTTGACTCTTTCTAAACTATAGAAATCTCCAACTACAGGCAACTCTTCTTGCCTTTGGTCCATTGACGCAGATACTTGGTACATGCCTTGCATACCATGGGTGGTGACAAAGCTTTATCCTGATCACCAAGATTAATACCAGAATAAGCATGGTAAGCATGCTTTATGAAACTTGTGACTGGATTACTGTTAGAAACAATGATGTATTTGCTGCAGATGTGGCAGAAGATGTTGGAAATTTCAAGAAATAATAAAGAATTTTATATCATATAAAGTCACAACACCCTAACATGTTATCAAATATGTCCATAAATAATATGTGGCTTAGTTCAGAAAGTTGACCTGATTGAGCAAAACCAATGTTATTTTTGGATTTAGCACATTAAAATTCTAAACCAGCTAACAAAAACTTAGATAATAAATTTGATGTTGACCAGTGTAATCAAAGAAGGCTGGAGAGTGCAAAAGGAAAAATGTTCTAAGCATAACAACCAAGATGAGCATGATGGTTGAAGTAACAAATCATATGATAATAATTCATCTCAAATATTCTAACATAAATAACGAAAGAAAGCTGGAGAGTAAAACAGCTGACATGTTGTGAATATAACAACCAAGATGAGCATGCTGATCTAAAAAAATTTGTTTAGCTTTCCATGTTCATCCATTGCAATTATCTTCATCTTCTATGCATAATTTCCTAAATAAGTTTAAGTTATCTATGAATTTTTTAATCTCACATTATTTCTTATCACTATAAATGTCCTAGTTAGTGAGTAATTTGCATTGAACTAATAAAGGTTGGGTCACTATGTTGATTCAGGATGTTTTTTCTGCCTGAATCCATCCTGCATATATACAAGTCAACCATCCATCCATGCATGGAGTACTGCTGCCATTTATGGTCAGGTGCCCCTGCCGTTCTCCTCAGTGTTCTTGACAGGCTCCAAAGGAGAGTCTGTAATTTGATATGTACTGATCTGGCGGCTCGACTGCACCCACTTCCCCATCGCCGAAAGGTGGCCTCCCTTTGTCTGTTCTATAAATACTTTCATGGCTTCTGTTCAGACGAACTTAAGTCACTGATGCCTCCTCAACAGGTGTTTACTCATGCAACCAGACTGGCATCTGGGTCCCACCCATTCACAGTCAGGTTAGCCAAATGCAGACGACAATTCTACTCCTGCAGCTTCTTCTCTCGCACTTCCCGCCTGTGGAACTCGTTCCCGTATTTTTACTTTCCTGACAGCTACAACCTCCAGAAATTTAAATGCAAAGTCAATACTCATCTACTAACCACTGGACTCTAGCTCTCTCCCCACCCCTGTATAACCCTCCCTTTCTCTCCACCTATGTATCTGTCATCGCACCTGCTTTCTCAGCTTTCTATTGTTCCTTTCTAACTAGTTTGTACTCCTCACTCTTTTCTAATTAATCTTTTTACATTTATGTAGCCCCCTGTACATCAGTGGTGTTTCCGCCTTGCTCGGGGTGAAATGATTAAAAAAAAAAAAAAAAAGATTTAGATGACTCAGCCATGGTGAGTGTCATATCCCAGTATGGTTTTATTTTCCCTTTTAAGGGATGCACACTTTCTAGTTCAAAATGCGGCACTTATTTCAAACACGGTATCCAATAAAATAACATTTAAAGTAATATTATTAGATTGGATTTATGAATAAGATTTTACTTATTTGCATATGTTAACTAAAACAGATTTAAAGTCATAGTAAAGAAACTGTTGACTACTGATCACATGTCACAGAACAACACAATATGACATTGCCAATAGAATGTTTAAGTTGCTTGGCTGAATCAGAATTTGTTATGACTTGGGTCTGGTGTTCTGCAGCCCAAGCTAGGGCTAAAGAATTTAAAGACAACCAGGCATGAGAGGGAGAAAATGAAATATCTGACCTTTTTCTAGTTTTGGCAGGTTGTGAATCTATAGTAAAAAATCCTGTTATGACATACTCCAAACAACTTAAGAATTTGATTTTCCTCAAAATTTCAGAAAAAAAAAAGAAGTTTATGATCTATAAAGAACCTTGTCATAGTGAAAAAGACCCAATTTCTGTCTATTAAACAGAAACAAGATGAATCAATAATACCATATCTTCACTGATTAAGAGACTAGATGATTCTGCAAATTTGAGAAACTTGGAACTCAAGATTTGACTATAGAAGATGAATTGATTCAGTTATTGTTGGCTGAAGGTATGACTGATACATTTCATCAATCTAAGATATTGGAACAATTATAACTGAATAATTTGTCTCACTGCATGTGTGAAAGTTATAAAACAGCTGGAATTGTTGAAAAAAGTATAATTCTACTGAAGACAATGTTGAAATGCACAGCATAAAAATATGGAACACAAGAAATGCAAATACTATAACTATGGTTATGAAACTGACAAAAAAAAGTAACTTGCCTTTTGAAAAATTTGCCATCACTGCCAAATTAAAAATTGCTTTCAGTCTGTATGCAAAGTTAATTAAGAAATTTCGAGAGGTATCTACTAATAAAAATAGATTAGAACCTTTTTATTCTTGGTTTATGTTTGTAATAGATACCTATAAAAATACAGTGACTTAATAGAATCATTTACTGAACAGGCAAAAAGAATAGTGAGTTCAAATGAACTCAAAAGCAAGGTTCAAGGTTCAAGCATTTAAAAGATACTTGCAGGAAAAGCCATTGTAAAATTTTTGATTCCATAAAGGAGGATACATTAACTATGGATGCAAGTGAGTGAGCTGTGTCAGCAATTTTATTGCAAGAAGTCGATCCAATAATGTAGCTTTTAAGAAAACTGATGGCAACAGAAATAACAAATAAATTATTCAAATATTGTAAAAGAGGCATTGTCCATTGTCTGGTGCACAGACAGAACTTATCCAAAATTGATAAAGCCTGGTGATACTGTGAGATATTTCTAGGTTTGTGGCAATGATGTTTCAGTCGATCATTATCATTTCACTTGTGAGTATCAAGTATCAGTTAATACTTTTAGATTTGTCCTTGGGATTTTGCTTTTAATTTTTCTACTGATTCAGATTATATGACATTTCACTGCCACACCCAGGGATTATCTCATGGGCATACTCAAGATAAACCTTTCCAAAATAGAAACTATGATCTGGAATTAGAAAGAAAGTAGTGATGGCCCTCATGCTGAATCCATCATAAAAATTCAAGATGTGCAATTAATAAATACTAAACACTTTAAATACATCAGTTATGACACTCATTTAGTAGAGGGGATAAGGAAATACTAAACAATTCAAATACCTCAGTCATTTAGTAGAGGAGATAAGAAAATTGAACATAGTTTGGAAACTGTGTTAGGGGTAGTTTTACCCAACACCACAAGTTGTAATAAAACTAAAGCATTAACCTAAAACCTTGAGTCATGTTCTTAAATTGTCTCGTCAAATCAAGGATTTCATATGCATGTCATACATGCACCCAACTCATTCAGAAATATCTAAACTGTCAGCTGTATACAACTACTTTCTAAAGTCAATGATAACGGAAACTAGATCACTTGATGATATTCAATAGCAACAATTAAAATGAACATCACATGTAACTCAAAGAGAAAATAAAGGCAAAATCTAAGTGTTGACATTCAAAATTACTTTAAATAAAAGGGTTAAAAAGGTTAAAAGGGTTAAAAAGGTTAAAAAGGTTAAAAGGGTTAAAAAGGTTAAAAGGGTTAAAAAGGTTAAAAGGGTTAAAAGGGTTAAAAAGGGTTAAAAAGGTTAAAAAGGTTAAAAAGGTTAAAAAGGGTTAAAAAGGTTAAAAAGGTTAAAAAGGTTAAAAGGGTTAAAAAGGTTAAAAGGGTTAAAAAGGTTAAAAGGGTTAAAAAGGTTAAAAAGGTTAAAAGGGTTAAAAAGGTTAAAAAGGTTAAAAGGGTTAAAAAGGTTAAAAAGGTTAAAAGGGTTAAAAAGAGAGCCCCACTCAATACCGGAAGGAGCAGTGACAGTTACTGAACTTGAGAAGTGCATTATCCTTAAACTTTAATTTCAGAAAAATTTCTTTTTTTATTACTAGCACACCCAAGCAGAGCAGTGAAGCCACTTAAATGCAAGGGGTCAAAGAGTGTGGAAGAATTAGGAACTGAAACATTAATAATGAGTGGGAAGAAAAAAGAGTAACCAAAAGAACAATAGATAGTGATTGACATTGCATTTAAATTTTTGCTGATTAGATTTGCCTGGAAACCATTGAGCTGAAAGGTATTTCCACAAGTGTGAGAAAAGAAACTATGAGCATAAAACTTATAGCCACACCTAGCTAGTTCAAGTGTAAATTGTTGAGATCTTGACACTATTCTAGCAATGTGATTAAATTCATAAAGTCTAAGTACCAAAGCAAAGATCTCATTTGAACAATTACAAATAAAGTATTTATAAAAAAAGCCACAGAGAGGAAACATTATGTTGGTGGGTAAGTGACTGAAGCCGAGCTGCTAGATCAGAACAAATAATATTACTGATTCTTATTTGATCTTTTCAAGCTCAAATAAATAGCTGAAGCATCAGACTATATGTGGCAGCAATATCTTAAGCATGGACAAATGGTAGACTTATAGATATGTAAGATAGATTCTGGAGAGAAAAATAGTCTTACCTGACACAGTGAACTGACATGCTTAGCAGCTGACCTAGCAATGAATTCAATATAGTCTTTCCACTTCATGTCAGCTGAGAACATTAGCCTGAGAAAGTGCAATGAGTCACTTTTCTCAAGAGGAGCAGATAGATTTGCTTATTATCCAGTTTATACTCCTTGTCTTTTGAAATAGGGGTAGAAGTTTATCACTTGTTTCTTATTTAAGATTAACTTTAAGGTTACCTCTGAAGTCTTTTCCACTCTCTTGCACTTCAAATAATCTCATTTGTCTTAATAGCATTATCAACTGATTAAAAAAAGAACTGACTAATATTATCTTTACTATTTATCCATTGGTAAACTGTGTTCATAATATTCAAAAATCAAAATTAAGAAAATTTATGTATATTTATGTCACTGTTTTTTTAATTCCAATGTTCTCATGTTTAATGGAACCAATTTCAAATTTAATGTCATCTACAAAAGTTGGTCTTATGTTAATATTATTTTATCTATTTGTCATATGTTCATCAATATGTGCATGAAATGAAATAAATTTTGACAAATGACAAGTCAACTTATGAGAAAGTGTGGTGTATGTGTAGTCAATATAGGAATTTTCTGTTGTTTGTTGATTGTTAGAGTTAGAGATACAATCTCCCATTAGAATTTATAAAAAACATTATTTTTCACAGGGTAGATTTTTGAGGTGATAAATTATTACTAAGAATTAGATTGGACATTAATGTTTTTATATTTAAATTGTTAGATGTATACATACTCAAGTCTCATAGACACCATGAAGAAATATGGGGCTTTCAGCATGTGGTGTATTTCCATAGCAAATAGCAAGTCGTAAGTTTTTATCCTTAATATCAGGAAATAACATTTGAAACTTCTATAGCAAATAATGAAGAAAGAGGGCTTGGAAAATTTGATACTCACAGGGCAGATTGAAGGCAAGAGGGACAGAGAAAAACTATGCATAACCTACCTAGAGAACTTGAATAAATGGGTGGTGGAACAAGGTTTAAAAGAGAAATAACAAAAACCGAAATTTACTAAAAGCTACAAAGAACAGGAAATTGTGGAGAGTCATGACCTGCAATGTCCTGAAGAGGCATAACATATAGAAGAAAAAGAGTATTTTTACAGAACAGAGTTGCTAACCCCATACTTAAACAATTGTGAATTCAAAGTTGTCCTCTTCCTAGACTGGTTACCAACCATGGCTAAACAGTCCAGTCTGGTCTACAAGTAAATATATATGTATGTGCATGTATGAGGGTGTTTGTAAGGTATGATATACAAACTTAATAGATCTATATATCACATTAGTAGTTAATATTCGAATAATAAAATAGAAGAAATAAGTAACATGCTTCTTCACTTAACTAGCTACAGACTAATAATGATTTTATCAAGAGAGTCTGTCTTTCATTTTCCAATCTTTTCACTCTTTTCTTACTTTTTTTCAATTAGAGTAGATGACTAAACTATCGCCCGGTTCACACTCCACCCACGTCTATTGAACAAGTGAAGAAGCTCATCCCTTGTTCCCTGTTTAAGATGTGGTTTCCTGCTTTCTCTTTTCCAATCTTTTCACTCTTTTCTTTTTTCTTTTTTTTTTTCAATTGGAATAGATGACTAAACTATCGCCCGGTTCACACTCCACCCACGTCTATTGAACAATTGAAGAGGCTCATCCCTTGTTCCCTGTTTAGGATGTGGTTTCCGGCTTTCTCTTTTCCAATTTTTCCAACTTTTCACTCTTTTCTTTTTTCTTTTTTTTTCAATTGGAGTAGATGACTAAACTATTGCCCGGTTCACACTCCACCCACGTCTATTGAACAATTGAAGAGGCTCATCCCTTATTCCCTGTTTAGGATGTGGTTTCCAGCTTTCTCTTTTCCAATCTTTTCACTCTTTTCTTTTTTCTTTTAATTGAAGTAGATTACTAAACTATCGCCCGGTTCACACTCCACCCACGTCTATCGAACAAGTGAAGAGTCTCATCCCTTGTTCCCTGTTTAGGATGTGGTTTCCGGCTTTCTCTTTTCCAATCTTTTCACTCTTTTCTTTTTTTTCTTTTTTTTTTTCAATTGGAGGAGATGACTAAACTATCGCCCGGTTCACACTCCACCCACGTCTATTGAACAAGTGAAGAAGCTCATCCCTTGTTCCCTGTTAGGATGTGGTTTACGGTTTTCTCTTTTTCAATCTTTTCACTCTTACGTAGCTCCCTGCACATTAGTGGCATTATCACCTTGCTTGGGGTGATATGATAAAAAAAAAAAATATGGGGACGGGAAGAAATGCACCAAACAATGGTTACAATTTTACTAACCATTTTCAATTTAAAATTGTTACTTTCTCGCTCTCACTCTGTATATATTCGTATATAGCTGATCCATTTATATATGTTAGTAATTGAGGCATCATAGCTAGCAAATTCAAAATTAATACATCATTCTAAAGACTATTTAAAAGACAAAAGCAATTATTTTAAATTCTTCTGTTGGCTATTGAATTAGCAAACAAACCTATGCAATTATTACTAAATAATCACTTTCCGGCCTATAATCAGTCAGTCAGTTAAGTGCCATACGTGATGCACGCTTGGACGATCATGTCTCGAAAGAGACATGACTGACTGGGCAGAAGATTATCCCGCAGTAGGTTACCATAGCTTTCTGCAGTAGACTGGTTGCCGACCAAGGCTATAGAACCCAATCTGTCCTGCTATTTAATCAATAACTGGAAGGAAGAGACGGATTAATACCTTTCCCAAGGGTATTTGCGCGTAAGTGAATACAATGGATTCAGCTGGAATTCGAACTCGGCTCCCCAACCGAGCCGATATCCACTGTACCACAATAACCACTTACTCTTAATAACCACCAGAAAAATTTAATTTGCCTATTTTCACCCATTCAGTAGACTTAAGAACTACTGAAAATAACTGCCTCTGGAAAATAGGCCCACTTGATAACAATTATTGTGTTGGGGGTAACCTCTCTACTCATCCAACCTGGCTCCATGTAATTTTTCCCTTTTTCTCAAGGTTGTTATCAAGGTGATTATATATATATATATATATATATATATATATATATATATATATATTTTGTCCTGGGTAAGAAAATAAACTACATCTGGCAGCAAGGCCTCTTATCAAAAGATTGGAGGTTTTGAGGAGTGTGTAACCACCTCTTAATTGCTGTTGTTCCCAGAGCCACCCTGGCTGGGGTGGTAGCACCTGTTAGAGTCCCAGCTATGGGTAAATAGTTAACCCTCCAACTGGGATCATTTAAGAGAAAAAGAAAAATTTAGACTGGATAAGAGTCTTTAGCTTTGGATAGCAACTTGTCTAAGAGAAGGAAATCTCTGAAATAAAAACGTCTACATCTAGAATAGAGTAAGCTGAACTTTCTAACCTTGGTAGGTAATCTTTCTAGAGACTGTGTCTCAATAAAAACACAGAGTTTCCATTCTTCAAATCTAGTTTGTATTAGTAAGAGCAAACAACTGTGAAACTTGCTTCAGTATTTTCATGATGGTTCAATTATTGAGCCATCAAGAAAACCTTATCCAACTCATGCTAGCATGGAAACAGACATTAAGCAATGATGATGATTATATATATATATATATATACCAACTATCAAATAGATAGTTGTACTGGCTTATAAGTAGCTGTGAGAGAGCAAAGACTTTGGGAGAAAAATAAATCCTGAGTGAAAACCTGCAGTTGGTATGATGTTATCTTTTCTGTCCCAGACTTATCCAGAACTTATAATGGAAGCAAACCACCTGCACACAGATAGAAAATGATTTTAGTAAATAGAAAAACTACAAGGCCTGGATACCACTCGAGGTGAAGGGTTACATTTAAGGTATATTTTATCTGGATAGGTGGGTAAGATAATGGTTGCCTCTAGAATTGAACAGGTTAAGACTGTATGGATTAGGGAAACATACTCTTGGGAGTGTGTTACACAGGGCATTGGTTTGCAGGAAGAAGCTGTTTGAGTGGAACTTACTTCTTGTCAATAGAATGCAAAGTGAATGTGGGTGGTTTACTACAATGGCAATGTGGGTGGTTTACTACAATGTAAATGGCATAGTAGATCCCAACTGTTAAGCATAGACCTGACTTAAATTCATGTGATTGAGGCAACAAAAAAAAAGCTCAACAAAAAAAATTACCATTAAAATATTCATAGAAAAAGAACAGGAAAGCCATGTCCTGATGGTGAGAAAGTGACTAAAGTTGAGATGCCAGGACAAGACTAATTATATTACAGAAACCTTCTTTGCATTTTGTTAAGAAATTTGTTTACTTATGAAGCAGAAACAGATATATATATATATATATATATCTCAGAAGCATATATATATATATATATATATATATATATATATATATATATATATATATAATCACCTTGATAAAAACCAAATATTGCAGCAATGTTCAATGTATGGGTGAATGGCAGATTTATGAAGTTGCAAGATAGATTTTGGTGAGAAAAATTGTCTAGCATGGCAGAGTAAACCTAATTTGTAGTAGTAAATCTAGCAATTTATTCAATATAATCTTTACACTTTATGTCAGTATAAAAATATAAGCCCAAGAAGACACAAAGAGTTGCTCTCCTGAAGATTAGAATCAGTCATCCTGATGAAAATCAAAAATAGTTCTCGCTGGTGATTAAATGATAGCAGGTTTATTTTAGAAGTATTAAAATTTTCAAACCCTTTCTTGATCTAGTTAACCATTGATTAGATGAGATGTAATTTTCGAGATCAGCTAACAGTTTTGCTTTGCTGGATCAATCAGACTTACTATTAAGACAGGAGTAAATAGATGGGTCATCAGCATAAATTTCTAGCTTGGAATTGATTATATATAAACAGTTATGGAGATAAGAAACAACAAAAATTCAAGAATAAAGTTCTGGGGGATGCCCACATTAATGTGAAATGATCTCAGTAGCAATAGATCATTTCATATTAATGCCTGTTTATTAAAGTCTGTTAATATCCATTCAACCGTCATTACACATTTTTTTAAGAATGATGAAATTAAGCACAATATTCATTCAGAGGCACCATAGCCCTTTGAGCTTCTGGAGTAGACCAGAATGACAAACCATGTAAAATGTTTTTGGGATATCTAAAGCAACAGCCTGAACATTGTTGCTCTTATATAAAGCCTGACAGACAAATTCAATAATAAGCATTAATATATCAGTGACAGATAAACCTAGAGAAATGAAAGCTATACTGTTTATCTGAAAGAAGGCTGTGTGAACTGCTTAACCAACTCAACATTTATCACATCCTGTAGTACTTTGCCAGAAAGACATAAAAGATTAATAGTATGATAATTTATGGGGTCAGTGTACAGAAACCACAAAGGGGGATTTCCAACAAGTTAGAAAGTAAAAAGCAGCAAGGCATTTATAGTAGAGTTTAGAAAGAACAAGAGCCAGTTCCTTAAGACTGATTATATTATAGTGATAAAGGCATGAAACCAGAAACATTTTACAGAAAGGATGATAAAAAAAGGTGTAAGTGTTCTGTGGCATTTCCAAACTGCCCTCCTTAACATTTATTTCAAAATTTTCTTTTTCCTTGACTCACTGACATCCAAGGGTAAAGATTTCAGCCTGCCCTGTTATTTACTCCACAGCTGAAAGAAGATGGATTGGCGACTTTTTCAAAGGCATTAGTGCAAAATGAATGAAACAGAATCAAATGGAATTTGAATTCAGACAATTCATTCCAACTTCTACACTTCTAAGCATTATACTAACTGCACATTCATCAAACACATGCACAAACATCAAGCCCACACATATATACATGATAGCATAATCAGCTGATCTTCCTAATTTGAATAGTTAAAAGGTCTACAGGTTAAATTTTTTCTTTTAATATATATTGAGCACTTTTTAATATAACAGTTTACTAGTCTAATTTGAGTCTGACCAATAATCATTTAAAAATTATATATATATATATATATCCGAGTGAGTACAGAACGAAGAAAGAATTTTTTTCACCATCCAAAACATTAATTTAAAACAGTGCTCGATATATAATGTATAGAGCTGTGAATATTTATTATCAATTATGTTTTAGAACATGTACATAATTTTTCCTATATATGTCCTCTACAATCATAGTCAGTTCTTGCCCATTTCTCCTGATGAGACATTGGACACCCAACATCGAAACAACCATATGATTGTAGAGGACACATATAGAAAAAATTATGTACATGTTCTAAAACATAATTTATAATAAATATATATATGTGTGTGTGTGTGCTGAAAAGATTTTGGTTTAATCAAGAAGAATGAAACATATTCAATTGAATATTCTTAAAGTTTAACACAATTTTCAAATTTCTTTAACACATAAATGAAAATTCTGATCTTTGATCATAAAAATACTGATTTTGGAAAACTGTTTTATCCAAGAACTTTTCAGCTTTTCCTTGTATAGTCGCCTTTCTTGCTAATTAAATTAGAAACCCGGCAACTTTATTTCTAAACACATATAGTAAAACCTAAAATTTTATCCCATTTATGTAACTAGAAAATAAAGTCCATTTCTTTGATTTTTATCACCTATGATAAAATTAACATCTCATGAAATAATTAACCAAAACCTCAAATGTTTATTTAACCTGTTCATCACACCAGTAATGATATGCCTGATGTATGCATTCCTTTGATAGAATTACAAAGAGGAAATAATATCTTAAGCAGCATTAAATTAAAAGGAAGTTGATTTTGGGGGAAAAAAAAAGACTCAAACTTCTTTGGTGTAAACTTTCTTTGTAAAATGTGCCAAGTATTAGTTTTTCATGTCTTTGATCTTGTTTCCAGAATCTGCTGAGTTGCTTGGCAATATTGCTGATGATGGAATAAAATGGAAAGAAAATTTTGTTGTAAGGAAAAAGAGAAATCATCCTACAGTATTTATACATTTATCTTTGTGGAAATATCATAACTAGAGAAAGAAACACGTTTTCCATATCTGTTTGTATTAAAAAGACTAGAATAAAACCATACAATTTTGCTTCACATGAGAACAAATCATTGAAAGTGAAAGCAAATGCAGAAAGTTAAAAAAGATAAAGAAAGCAAAAGGAAATTAAAAAAAAAATAGTATACAAGTCAGAACAATAAAATATATAAATTTGAATTGAATATAGAAAAGGAAATCAGTACTTGAATAAAATCATGAATAGAGGAAGGAAACTGCCTTTAAGCACAGGAACAAGAGTGAACAAGCTTGTCAAAATAAGAGTGAAGAGAGATAACAATAAAGACATGGCTACTGAAAAAAGAAGAGAAAGCATTAAAGAAAGATAGAAAAAGAGAAAGTAAAAAGAAAATGTAAGGATTAAATTAAATAATTAAGATAATAGAAAAAGATAAAAAAAAAGAGGTGAATATTGAAAGAATGCTAAGGAGTGGGAGGAGGAAAATCTAGGCAGAGACAAGAAAAAAGAAAGAAAGAATTTCAGCAAATATCTATGAAGAAACTGACAAATTCCTAGCTCAAACTTTGTTGTGCTGTTTTTTGTGTGCAGTGTTCTCTTCAGGATGTGACTCTCCACTAAATTCTACCCTCTGTAGCTCTAAACAATGTTTGTCACCTCACTATCCTTCCCTGACACTATTCTACCATCAATTATACAAGATTGTTAGGTAGGTCACTCAATGTCCTATTGCTTTCAATATACCCTGTGGGTACTGGATTCTCCAAGCCCTCTTTTCTCTTTATATTGTCATCTGTCTCTTGCTGATTGTAAGTACAAATGTTGTTTTGTTCCCATTTTTCTTAAAACTTAATCATTGCTCACATGCTCCATCTATAATATTCTCAGTGTCCTTCTGTTTCATTTTCATCTGAAAGTTACCCGACTTTCACTGGCATATAGGATGATTGAAACTGGTATTACAAATCAGAATGACAAATTCCCTGCAGAATTACAAGTACACTTTTGTACTGAAATTTTGTTAAGTATATCTTTGACAAGATATCTCAAGATAATTCCTAATGTGTTAACCTTGCATGATTTGTTTATCATTAAATTTACGCAAATTGAATTTATGCTTTTGCATAGGAACATTGCATACTTGAAAGAAAGAAGCAGAAAGCACAAAAAAAACTTGACAAAAAATTAGATGTACGAACTTTGAGTAAACCTCAAAGTAGGTAAACTTGAACATTAAAAAAAGAGTTGAGAAGAAACAAAAGCAAAAATTACAAGTGCGAACAGACAAAGATAAAAAAATGTGAACAAAAAACACAAAGAGATTGAATACAGAAAGGTGATCTTATAAAAGTGAAGGTAAAAAAAACAAAATTTAAGTAAATAATAAAAAAATATGAGGTGGAATCTTCTTCTATGTGCAGTCTCCTTTTAGGATGTGGGCAATCATGGCTTTCCACAACTTCTCCTTTGTAGATCTCAGTAAATTTTATCTTGTTTATAGTCTCTCTTAAAACCCTGTTCTGACTACCATTTACACAAGCTCATTGGTTAGATAATATACTGTTTTCCTCTTGTTTTTAATATGTCTTGTGAATATCTAATTTTCTAAGCTCACTTTTCTCATAAATATTTTACCTATTTTAATGTTAAAGATGAGTGTTCTTTGTTTCCATTTTTTTAAAACTTTGTCATTGCTCACAAGTTCAGTTCATGGTATTTTCAGCATCCTTCTGTAGAACCAGATTTCTGTTGATTCAAGTCTGTTCTTTAACTATGTAGAGATTGTCCAGTATTCACAGCCATGTAAGAAGACTGATATTTCCAGCACTCTTTTCTTTGTTTCTAATGTTGTTTTTCTGATTGTTAATATTTTGCTTAGCTTCTGAAAAGCATCTTTTGCTATCCCAACATGCCTTAAAAATTTGGTTAAGCATTTTCCATCATCTGTTAAAATGCTTCCCAGACGTGGCTACTAAAGATAAAAGAAAAAGAATTAAAGAACTATGAAGAAAGATAACAATATATATACACATATTTATAAATGGAACTTTGTCTGTGTGTGTGTCTGTTACCTATAGACTCCGAAACAGCTGAACCAATTTTCTTAAAAATTTACACAGTTGTACTATAAGCATCTGCGAGTGTTCTTAGCTAGGTTTTGTGTCAAGGTTCCCCCAATAAATATCAAAAATCGATAATTGAAAAAATCAGGTTATAGAAGGAGTGGTCCGATTTTAATCAAATTTGATACACTTATAGACAAAGACATAAGAAATGATATTCAGAAGTTTCAAGGTTACAGTTCTTACAATAGTGCAGAAAATCAATAATATATATATATATATATATATATATATATATATATAAAAGGCAAGATGTTTGTGTGTGTATCTGTTTATCTACCTGTATGTCTGTATTTTTTTCAGCCCTTTTATTTTAGTTTTTACTTCGGGTTTGGCTCTAAGTAGGTATAATTGTAGTTCTTAGTCTCAGCCATGATACCATTTACTCAGAGGACTTATGTAGCTTTCAAAATTCAGTTTACGACAAAAAACATTTGATATCGATACCAGCAGATCAAAATTTAACTTACATCCATTCATCTTTCTTTCAGTCTATGGTTTTGCTTTAAATGGAAACAACTATTGCTTTTTAGTCTTTTGTGCCAATGTCCAAAGAGTCTGAGGTCCAGGACCATGGATTAGTTTTAAAGCTTTCATTACACCCAAGCAACGCCGGGCTATACTGCTAGTATGCACACATATATATTCATCACCCACATACAAGCCTGTTTTGCTGTATCACAGCTCATCAGTGTGGCTAGGCATTCACTTGCCTCTGGCTGAGATCAAAACTCAACCAATTTGGTGTCAGTCGAAGTTGCTAACCTTAAGCCAAAGGCATATGGTATCAGAGAAGTTAAATTTTAGCATGTTATATATAAGCAGCATATACACACACCAGTTACCAAGAGAACTCAATTTATTGCTGAAAAGACATACATATATTGCCGAAGTGATAACTGTTTTTTTCAAATTTTATACATATACACACACACACACACACACACATATATATATGAATTAAAAAAGGATTAATTCAATGATGTTGGATGATCATTTTGATATGAAAATCCCCACGGGGGATAACACATCACCTCAGCAACAGAAAAATCCTTTCAGAAACTGGAGAAAAATTAGTCTAATTTTCCTTTTTAAATAGATTTGCAAAGAATTTACCTTCCTGCTTTTTCCGCTTGGATTAAAGTATCTGAATTAATACATATATATATATATATATATATATATAGAGAGAGAGAGAGAGAGAGAGCACAGCTTTTGTGCTTACTTGAATTTGATATCTCCAATTTGTAATTTGTATGTTGGATTGGCAAGGTAGAAAAGCTCTATAAATGGGTTCTTCATGATCGCAATGAAAATCAAAAACTCAGCTGCTATGAAGTGTGCTCGATGCTCTTTCTGCATAACACCAATGATCCTTTTCTTGACTGAATAGTCACTTATGATGAAAAGTGGATCCTTTATAATAACCATAAACAATTAGGTCAATGGCTTCATTGTGATGAGTTTCAACATTTCCCAAAGCCAAAGTTGCATCACCAAAAAATTATGGCGACTGTCTGGTAGTCTGCAATTGGATTTATCCACTACAGCTTTCTGGAAGCCTGTCAGAGCATTTATACAGAGTTTTACTGCAATCAAATTGCTAAAATGCATTCACACCTTAAAAAACCGAGACCTGCACTGGTGAATTGATGTAGTCTAATTCTGCACCATGATAATGCGCATTCACATGATGCAAGAACGACATTGCAAAAACTCACAGGCTTTGGATATTTTATCACATCCTCCATATTCTCCTGATCTTTCCCCTCCTGATTATCATTTTTTAAGCACATTTTTAAATGGCAAAAACAGGGATGGAATCAGCTTTCAAAGATTTTGTTGCATCACAGCCAATAACTTTTTATCAACGAGGAATAAATAATTTTGTCAGTCGATGGCAGAGGTGCAAAGATGCTCAAGGGTCATATTTTGACTGATTTCAACATTTCTACAGTTACGTTTTTAAGAAAAAAATGAAATGTCTAAAACTGACCATTATTTTTGCAACAACCTAATATATATAATTACACAACAGGCTTTATTATAATAGAGAGGATATATATAAATTCTTCACTACTCAACAACATGATTATTGAGAAAAGTAAAATAATAAGGCACTGTTAAAGAGCAAACATGCAGCAAGATCTTTCATAGCAGATAGTAATGTTTAATAACTGGTAGTAAAGATAATGAACTGTGGCGACACTGCCTCCCTATGGTCTCTTTCTCCATGAGCATGACAGGAGGGAAATACATACATACATATATATATATATATATATATATATATATATATATATTTTATTAAAATACTTTAATCCAAAAACGGAAAATTAGGAAGGTAAATCTCAAGAACCTGATCCTAATTAATATTAAATTTTAATATTAAAAAATGATACAGGAGGAGAGCTCAATGTAATTAAAATTACAGAGCTAATATAAAATAAAATAAATTTTCAATATTCAAAAATGTTGAATGAACATTTCGACATAAAATCCCTAAGAAAGATTTTACATCTCCTCAGCAACCATACATCTTTTAAAGTGTGTGTGTGTGTGTGTGTGTGTGTGTGTGTGTGTGTGTAAAACTCAGGTAAACAAACAAAAACTTGCTTATGGATAATAAAAAAAACAAAACATAAACTGAAGAGGAAAGATAAAAGGCAAAAGAATAAAAAGGTAAGAATGAAATTATTTAGTGAGAAAAACACATCAAAGAGAAAATGAAAGCAAAGGTCAGTTTTATGTTCGGGAGAGAAAAGAAGAGAGATATTGCAGTTTTGAAACAAAGTTTATATAAATAAATAAAAAAGAGAACAGTAAAGAAACAGAGGACCAAACAAAAAGAAACCATTGATTGAATGAAAAGGAGAGAGAGAAATGAAAGTAGAAAAAAAAAAAAGAGAAGAAAGAAAAAAGGAATTAGGAGAGAGAAGTGGGAGGAAGAGAGATAAGTAGAGTTCAAAATAAAGACAAGAATAGAATGTGAACTGCTGATTCTGCAGCCAGTTCTTATAGGAAGAAATGAACAGGATACATTTTTAATACATCAATATTCAATGTCGACAGAATTTGTTATTATGCAAAGGAACTATTGCCAGCAAAGCAAAATGCCTCATAATTCGCAGGTTTCATTCAAAAAGCCATACAAATTTTCATCTGAACAAAGATTTTACTTTTTCTCTGAATCGTAAGTTGCAATCAAAACCCTTGTTTGGCATCCAACCTGTCCCTCAAAGTCATATTCCTTTCATTGATCTAATCGCTTCTTTTCTCTTTTTCCATATTCTCTGCATGAAGGCTTTAATTATAAAATCCGTTTTGGTTTGAGTCTTCTTATCTCTAATATTAATATCTGTCATTGTTGGAATTTTTTTTAGATAAGAAATTATCATTATTATATGCTTAGCTATTCAGACAAGCATGCTTATCTCTGTGGTTATACTCACACTATTTCAGCTGTTATACTCTCCTGCCTTCTTTCATCATTTATGGTGGCATATTTGAAATTTGGAATTATCATTGTTATATGCATTGCTATTGAAACCAGCATGCTAATCTCATTTGTTATACTCACACCATTTTAGCTGTTGCAATCTCCAGCCTTCTTCCATCATTTACATTGGAATATTTGCAATAAGCAATCATTATAATATGCTTTGCTATTCAGACCAGGAAGCTAATCTTGGTTGTTATATTAGCATCAGTTTGGCTGTTGTATTCTCTAGCCTTCAATAATTATTTCTGTTGAAATATTAGAGATAAGGGATTATCATTATTATATGCTTTGCTATTCTGATCTTGCTTATTATACACACAAATCTCTCATAAGCATGCAAAGTGAACTGAAAACAATCTATTCTATGGATTGAATAAAGAGTTTGGTTCAAAATACCAATATAGTGACTGAGTACAAGGACAGACACCTGAAGGAGGGTACAACAGGTAAAATGCATATAATGACAAGAAACATGTTGATCTGCATCGCAAAGTATATAATATCTGGTTTGTTGATATATTAATGGTTTTACAAGTACATGACTCAGTACACTGGGTATGGTTGAAATTCACTGGAAGCTAGAGAGAATAGTTCTTAATATGTAGAAAAGTTTTGCATCAGTCTAATATATTAGAATGCATAATTTAGCTGAAAGGCTGTGCAATGTCATAAAAACCAAGAAAAATATTGGGATGACTGAATACTATTACTATGGCATAGTGAAAGCAAGAGAAACAGGAAAACTACAAGTAACTTAATGAATTTGTGTGAAAGGACAACAGAGCAAAATTATACAGGAATAGTAAATAGTCAAAACTTACTTAGAGTAACAAAAGTCAGGAAGTTGAGGGTAGTTGTGCCAAGCTTAATAGAGTTCAGGACTACAAGTGTGGGATAGTAAGGATCCGACTCAAGGCATTACCAAATTGCTCGCTCTGCAAAACATCTTGTTAACCATTACATTACAGCAGTGACCTATGGCACCAAGTTAGGTTAAAAATTAAGTTCATAGATATGTTGCAAGTACTTCATACTTTTTCATGGTGATATTAGCTATTTCCTTATCAAGAAACATTTTGAATTAATTTATGAAACAACATTATTATTAATTGAAATTTATAAAATATTTGTCTTAAAACAATTTTTCTACTGTTATCACTCTTTCTAGTATTGATTGTAGTTTTCAGAGAAAATAAAAACAAAAGGATAGTTATACTTAACATCAGGAAAAGATAGTTAAAATTTCTAGGTTACATAATGAAGAATGAGGGTTTGGAAAATTTGATATCCCCAGAGCATATTGGGGGCAAGAGTGACAGAGGAAAGTGGTGCATAACCTACCTTGAGCAAATGGCTAGTGGAACATGGTCATGGCAAGATATAGAAAAGATAAAATTTATTTAGAATTTAGAACTGAAAAAGCAAGAAATTGTGAGAGTCATGAGCTTCAACATCCTGAAGAGATACAGCACATAGAAAAAAAAAAAGAAAATTTTCTTCATACTATAATATTACAAAAACTAATGAAATAATACTAATAATTTGCCACACACAGGATGCAAAAGTAGGTATACAGTAGTGTAAAAAATGTGTGCAGAAAGTGTATTGATTATGCAAATAACAATAGTGGTATAATACTTACTGTATACCTACTTTTGCAGGCCTCTTTATAAAATTACTGCTTATTCATTTTTGGAATCTATCAATTATTATCAGTATGCCAATGTATGGCTTCGGGGCTGAAATATGGATTTTCCACTTGGAAGGATATAAGATACTCTTTTGGTTCTATCAGGGGAGGTACTGATATATCTTCTTGTCAGGTTGTTCCACATGTGTGCATCCTAAGTGCAGCTGGATTGACCACTTATATATTAGGAGTAGCTAACAATATATGTTAAGGCCCAATTATGCACTTGGTGGTTATGAAGATATTTTCTAGGTAACATATCACATAATAAGTCCTGAGCCTGAAGTATAGATGGCACCACTAATAAAAAAATCTGTATGATTTTTATGAAGTACTAACCTAAGCACATGACAATATTTGGTCCTAATTGGATTATTATTTTACAAATTACAGTTATTTAAGTGAAGCTACTTTTGCAAACTTTCAAAACAATGGAAAATCTGATTTTCCTCTGTTGATAAAGCATTGCTTTCTGATGGGAAAAATACTGTACAAATGGCTTGATAAGTTTTATTCAGACTCTGCTCCATCAAAAACAATCGTTAAGAGTTGGTATGCTCACTTTAAATGCAGTCATACAGACACAAATGATGCTGAATGTTCAGTTCACCCAAATTTGGCAGTTGTCTCTTAAAACACCCAAAAAATTTCACAAACTTGTTTTGGCCAATCATAAATTAAAGTTGTGTGAGATAGCAGAAGTGTTGAACATATCAGAAGGTAGTGTATTAACTATTTTGCATGAACATTTGTCAATGAGAAATCTGTGTTCAAAGTAGGTGCCGCATTAGCTCACAGTCAAGCAAAGACAACAATGTGTTGATGATTCAGAGCATTGTTTGCAACTGTTTCAAAACAACAAGGAGTTTTTGTGAAAATATGTAACAATGGATCACCAGTCAGCTGAGTGGACATCAGGTGAAAGCCATCCAAAGCGACCAAAGATGCTAACATCAGTAGGCAAGATTTTGGCCTCTATATTTTGGGATGCACAAGGTGTTTTGTTCATCAATTACCTTGAGAAAGGAAGAACCATCAATAATGAATATTATATAGCATTATTGGTGTCTTTGAAAGAAGAAATCACTAAAAAACAGTGGCAAATGAAGAAGAAAAAGGGACCTTTCACCAAGACAATGCACCATGTCAAGTCGATCGCAGCAATGGCAAAACTACATGAATTACACTTTGAATTGCTTCTGCATTTATCCTATTTTCTAGATCTAACACACAGCAACTACTGGCTGTTTGTAAACCTCAAAAATATGCTCCAGGGAAAGAGATTTGGCTCCAATGAAGAAGTGATATTTAAAACTGAGCTATATTTTGAGGCCAAAGACAAATTGTTCTACAAAAAAGGCAATAAATTGTTAGAGAAGCATTGGAATCAGTATATCACTCTAAAAGGAAACTATGTTGATGAATAAAGTTTTTGAATTGGTTAGACTCAAGATTTATTGAGTGATGTGTTAAAACCTCTGATGCATATAAATTCTCTGATTTTCTGGTGTGACAGTTAATGAAATGTTTATTTTGATATCATCTGAGATGAGCTCAGTGCATATTGGAGGTATCCCATGATTATGACATAAGAATGAACATTGAAAATTAAAAATATCAGTCCCTGTTTGTTTTTTCATTTGTTTTTGTCCTTCTCAACTTATTTCTTCTGATTTGTGCATAAAACTAGACCTGTACGTACTTGCTGATTAAAATAATGTGCATGTTTATCTTTGTGACTAGTGTATAAAACTGGATTTAGTCTCATTATTTAACGTGAGTGAAAACTCAACCAATGTCAATATTTTTAAGTTTGCCTGCCTTTTTAAATTGTGTATAAAATGGAACCTATGTGTACATTTTTGACTCAAGTATAAAAGTCTACCTTTATGACATGAGCAGAAAATCAGACTTTTATCAACTTTTTTGTCTGAAGTGCAAAACTGAACCTATATCCAACTGTCTATATGATTTTGTCCAAGAAAACTTATAGATAGCATTAAATAACAAAAAGGTTAGGCTGATAAGTTGCTAAAGTATAAATAAAAAGATGCTATTCATAAGAAATATTACTCAAGTTAAGAATGTAGAACGTAACAACTGTGAGTACAATACTCAACACCTTATCTGAAAATTGGAAAAATATAATAAAAAAATTAAACCAAACAGAGCTTCACAGTTCTTTTTAGTCAAACTTGTTTGAATGAATACTTGCTGACTAATTGTATAATTCACTAGTTGCTTCAGTAATAAGTAGGTAATTATTTTGAAAATAACTTGAAATAATGTATTATTTAACCAATTTTATGTATTATTTAACCAATTGCATGTAACCAATTTTAACATATTTATTTTTCATTCAGACATTTTGTGTTGACTATCCTTGTTCTTTATATTATAATTCATTTTAAATAACCTTGTTGACCTTTCATATATATATATATATATATATATATATATATATATATAGTTGTGAGAGCTTGAAATTAATGTTCATTATTAAAAAAAAGGGAAACAATATAAATTACTACATAACAGTCAAAACACGAGAAAAAATATCACTAACTAAACAGAAAAATGTTATTGTGTATTGCTAGATAAACTTAATAAGAAATCAATTAAATCTTCTTTGTTGACCATATTCAATGAGAAAAGTTTGAAAAAGGTTGCTGCCATATATATATATATATATATATATGACAGACAAAAAAAATTTTGAGAACTAAAAATGAATGCATGATCATCAGTAAAAAGAGAAGCCCAAAATGCCAATTGCAATTTGGTGATACTAAAATCAAGCAGGTGCAGAAATTTAAATACTTGCGAAGTGTTCTAACAGAGAATAGAAAAATGACATTGAGATTTGAAAGCATATTAGCATGGCCAACAATGCATTCCAAAAATAGGTAGAGTATTGAGAGACAGGAACATTTTGTTGAAACAAAAAAAAGAGTGATGTATTGTTATGTGATATCTGTCCTCCTTTATAGCAGAAAATGCTGGACAATCTCCTCAAAGATGAAGGAAAAACTTGAAACAACAGAAATGTGGTTCCACTGGATGCTGAGGATACCATGGACCAAACATGTGAGCAATGATGAGGTTTCGGAGAGAATGGAAATGAAAAAGAAACTTATACTTACCATCAGGATGAGACAGTTGAAGATTCTGGGATACATAATGATGAAAGAGGGCCTGAAGAATCCGATACTCACAGGTGGGGATAGAGAGAAAGAGAGATAGGGAAAAACAGCACATGACATACTTGATGGGCTTAATCAAATTGATGGCAGAGCAGGGTTTAGGAAAAACAACTAGACAAAATGTATTAAAAGCTGCAAAGAACAGGAAGATATGGGGGGTCATGGTTGCTTATGTACTGAAGGAACATGGCTTATAAAAGAAGATATCTATATATTTATTATTCTGTTGGATTTTCATCCAAACTTTATAAAATGGACACTGAGGTCAACACCAAATGGCAACTGTCTGTTTCATGACTGAAAACAACAGACTGAAGTCAGTATTCAAATATAAAACAAACTGTTGCCAATCAGTGTTGACGTCAATGTTCAGTTCTATATTTACACATGCTCTATCCCTGAGATGTGAGTGGCCAATTGGTTGGAGTGTTTACTTTCTTGTTTTCAACATATGAGGATCAAGTAAGAGCCAAACTACACACACATATTGTTTGATTATAGGGGTGAAGGCTTCTACAGAACCAAAGACATTTTGAAAAAGCTGAATTCAGAGAACTGTTCCACAATATGTCACAAGGTCTCTAAACAACCCTCTGGAGGTTTTTAATTCAGAGTTGTCCTTTTGATAGACCATTTGCCAGCCAATGCAGTCTTTTTTTACTATTTACCCATAGCTGGAGTTAGAAGAGATGTATTTATACATTTCCCAGGTGTTACATGCCATTTTTACATGCAAAATGACAGCTTGGGAAACTGTATGTTTATCTCATATATATATATTGTTAAATATAACAAACAATGAATGTCTATTATGTTTAATCATGAGCTGTTCTAAATATCATATTTGGGCTTTAATTTCAGTTGAAAATAAAGACAAAAATTGTCCAACATCTGGATATTTTTTTTATGCTGGTTCTAAGCTTTCAGCTCATATGACCCATCTTCAGAGAGGTTACAGAGATATGAACATAAAGACATCCACCATCAAAGTTGATTTTTATACATGCACTTAAAGTAACAGGGATATTGATAATAATAAATTAAATTTTAAATATCTGTTATAATCTAGCAAATTTCATTTCATTTCTTTTTCCATGTTTTCATCATATTTGTTATTAAAAATCACACAATGTTATAATAGAATATCTTTCAAGAAAGGTGGAATGCTGCAAGAACCTAGACACAAATTTACTGTGGATGATCTTGTGATAAAAAAGCACTTTCTAAAAATTTTCTTTTAGCAATTTTTTTTTTTTTCTTAATTAGAGTAGAATTTTTAAATCAAAACTATGGTCAGTTCATTTAGGCTGAACAACTAATGCATTTAGTGTATTGTTTCATAAAAAATCCCTTTTATGTTCATACAAGGTCTGACCAAAATGTGCTGGGACTTGAAAAAGAAAACTATAATATATCAATTCTGGATGCCATCTCATTCAAAGCCATCCTCTTCTGAAGTCATACTCTTTATCTAGTATTGTTTCCATCGAGGGAAGCATTTATAGAACATGAGATTTTTTGAGATAGCAAGCAGCTGTTTTGTTGCATTCTCTTGGATTTTCTCAAAGTTTTAAAAATCTTGTTCATTTCAAGTGCAATTTGGGGCAAGAGAAAAAAGCTGCAAGGGGTGAGATCTGGGGAGTATAGTAAATGATAATGTTAGGGTTGACCAAAAACTGCTGTAACTGAGCATGTGCATTGTCATGGGAGAGATGCTATTCACCACATGTATGCATGTCCTTTTCCAATGAACAGGATTCCACACATCATGTCACAGTTGTCCCAGTTGTTTATTAACCAGGTCGAGCGTACTCATTATGAATACCGTCCTTGTAGTCCAAGAATACTCTCAATGGTGTATTCAAACCTCATTGATTCATTCATGTTTTCTTTGGTCTCTAAGAGGTTGTGATGACAAGGCCTTGTGTTCAGAGTCCTAATCATGATTCATCAACTGTTACGATTGTTTTCAAAACATTTTTGTCTTCTTCGATGCAATCAAACAAATCTTACATGGCTGAAACCCAGTTTTCTTTTTGGTCAGCTGACAGTAGTTTTGGCAGACTCTATCATGTATGTAATTCTTCAGTGAGAATGGTTTGAACTGAACAGAACCAGAAGTAATGTTCACTTTCTCAAACAATCCATGCACAGTGATCTTTGACAGTCTTTCCAAACAGCTGCATGCATATCTGTGTTTTCTTAAGTCCATACTGAAAAAATCTAAATTGGAAAGAAAAAACACCCTACTCCTATCACGTCTATGAAAACCTAGACACAGGATCAAAGTAAATACATGAATTAGGTCCACTAACAGCAGACATCAACCAATTAAATGATAGCCAACCATAAAAATGACCACTCCACAGCGTCCTCTTAGAAATCCTAACCAAAAGATATACCCAACTGATAAAAAGATAAAACATACATTCCAACAGATAATACCATTAATCAACAATTTCACTCTTACACAACCAAATTCCTAAGACATTCACTTAATTACCAATAACCCCAACCAACCCCCATGACAACAACGAACCAAATATAAACAGAGAATGATTCCAAACCTTTATTTCTCCGGAAGAAGTGTTTAAATCCAAACACTGAAACAAACATATGATTGTAGGGAAGAGGACATATATAGAAAAAATTATGTACATGTTCTAAAACATAATTTATAATAAATATTCACTGCTCTATACATCATATATCAAGCACTGTTTTAAATTAATGTTTTGGACGGAAAAAATTTTTCTTTTATCTCTCCTCATTCTATACTCACTCAGATATATATATATATATATATATATATATATATATATTGATTGTTTAATACTTAGTTTTTGGTCTAATAGGGTTAGACCAGTACACATTTGTACTAAAAAGTGTTCTATACAATTATATTGTATAACTTTTGAATATTTTCCATTTTTAAACAAGTTATTTCGCTATCCAAGTTTCTACCATGAGTGGTGTCTTAATAACAATTTATTAAAATAAGTTACTAAAAATTGCCTGAAGATACCCCTCATGGTAGAAACCTAGGTAGCAAAATAACTCATTTAAAAATTTTATATATATATATATATATATATATATATATATATATATATATATATATAAATGAGAATACAAATGATATTTACTTTTTCATATCTATATTTCTGTTTAATCTAACCTTAATTAGACTTTGTCTAGCTATCTAAAGTTTGCTCTCTGTCAAGTTAGATATATAGATATATTAATACAAAGAGTAACTATAAATCCAGCATTTATCTTATCCTCTCTTCCTATAAGAAAGCAGATAAATTAAGATGCAGTTTATATATAGGTATCTTACAATGCGATACATAAAATGAAGCCTTTAAAAAACTCTCACAGTAACCATTTTACAGAAGCTTGCCAATTTTTTGACCTTTAACAATAAGAGAAAGGGAAAAAATATGAAAAGCAGCCTTCTGTGTAGAGTATGTGGACTTGTGCCATTAATAGCATCAAAACTGACCACTCAGTAATGACTGATGGACGTTGTAGTATCTTTTTTCTAAAATCTATCCAATGTCTGTCTGCATCAACTTCAATCCTTATCTCATACAATCCAGGGTAAAAAATATTAATATATTCTGCGATATATGCCACACCCACTGACCAGCCAGACAGTCTTGTCATTATCAGTTTGTGTTAGTTTCCTCTTAATTAATTGGCAGTTTTGTTTTCCTTAATTAGCTTTTTTGTTTATTTTAATCAATATGCATAAACAACCAGACAAATTCTATGTATGCATTTATGTGAACAAATATGCAACTGTCTATGCATATAGGTGCATGCAACTACAGACATATGCAGCATATATATAAATTTGTATGCAACTATGCATGAATAAAAAATATACATGTATATATATATATATATGTGCATTTTGTGTATGTAAGTATACATACAACATATATATATATATATATATATATATATATAACATATGTGCATATGTGTTTGTGTCTGTGTGTGGTATGATCAGTTCAATTATAATTAAGGAAGTTGTATTTTTTCATGTCAAATCTGTCTGAATTCCTGTGAGTCATAATATTTGATCTGCAATACAAGAATAGAAATATATATATATATATATATATAGAAAAAGAGAGAGAGAGAGTGAGAGAGAGAAAGGGGAGAGAAAGTTATATAAAAAAATATTTATATAGACATAAACAATGTAGACATAAATCAAAACTTTCTTGGGTATTTATGTAATTTACTAGGATGGCTAGCTAATCCCTGTTATAGACACCTGCTCAGATACATTTGTGTGTCTTTAACACCCATGGAGCCAACCAATGCAACTATAGTGAGCAGACTTTAGTTACTTTGCTAAAATTCTCAGTCATGATGACTTGTGATTTCATGCCACTGATGACTTCAAAAAAGTTTTGTCTTGCCCATTTCCACCACAATATACATTTGACGAAGTGTAACTTAAAAGTTGGGGTAAATTGGATAAAATCTTTTGTTAATCTGTTCATCAAATTCATATAACAAGTGGGTAGCAATTCATATATATATATATATGTTTCATTTCATTCTTATATAATTTGAGTTCCAAAAAGAAAAAATTATTTGAACGCATAAAAAATTATATAAAAAACTTAATAGCAATACTGTGTCTGTCATTTTTAATGAAACTTGTATAAAAGAGAGATTGTTGCCCAAATACACAATATATATATATATATATATAATTTCATATACTTACACAAGATTGGTTAAAAGACCAATAAAAAAACAAATAAAAACCTCTTTAAAAATGGCTTATTAAAGCTGAAATTACTCAGACATCAGAGAATTAATATTGAAATTTCCATTGGAAACCAGTAAAAGAATCCAAAATATAGAAAATAAATGCCACTGTTGAAATCAGTCAGTTAAATACCATAAGTGATACATGCTTGGCCGATCATGTCTCGAAAGGGACATGACTGACTGGGCAGAAGATTATCCTACAGTTGGTTGCCATTACTTTCTGCAGTAGACTGGTTGCCAGCCAGAGCTATAGAACCCAATCTGTCCTGTTATTTAGCCCATAACTAGAGGGAGGGAAAAGATGGATTCAATTGAATACCTTTCCCAAGGATGTTTGCATGCAAATTAATGCAAGGAGTTCAACTGGAATTTGAACTTGGCTTCCCAGTTTGTCGTTCCGAGCCAATATGCACAACACACAGTTTAAATACTCACACTAATATATATGGAAAAACAACAGATTGTTATATTTCAGAAATCCATGACAAAATGAGAAAAACTTTATCGAACTTAAGTGATATTTATATTGATGTGATTACACATGTGCATGAAGGGGAGGAGATTCTAAAATTTCAAATTTAAACCTAAATGTTTTTAACACATTTTCTAATTGTCTGTCAACCATTAAAGGCAACCTCTCCTGCCTCCCATAAGCATGGACCAGGCGATTCTCCCAGAGAGCAATACACTACGCCTCCTCGGACTTACCCTGTCCTCAGACCTCAAATGGAACCACTATATTGAATCCATAGCAAAATCTACTGCTATGAACGTTGGGTCACTATGTCGATCCAGGATGTTTTTTCCGCCTGAATCCATCCTGTATATATACAAGTCAACCATCTGTCTGTGCATGGAGTACTGCTGCCATTTATGGTCAGGCACCCCTGCCGTTCTCTTCAGTGTTCTTGACAGGCTCCAAAGGAGAGTCTGTAATGTGATAGGTACTGATCTGGCGGCTTGACTGCAGCCACTTCCCACCGTCAAAATGTGGCCTCCCTTTGTCTATTCTATAAATACTTTCATGGCTTCTGCTCAGACGAACTTAAGTCACTGGTGCCTCCTCAACAGGTGTTTACTCATGCAACCAGACTGGCAACTGGGTCCCACCCATTCACAGTCAGGTTAGCCAAATGCAGACGACAATTCTACTCCTGCAGCTTCTTCTCTCTCACTTCCCGCCTGTGGAACTCACTCCCATATTCTTGCTTTCCTGACGGCTACAACCTCCAGAAATTTAAATGCAAAGTCAATACTCATCTACTAACCACTGGACTCTAGGTCTCTCCCCACCCCCGTATAACCTTCCCTTTCTCTCCACCTATGTATCTGTCATCGCACCTGCTTTCTCAGCTTTCTATTGCTCCTTTCTAACTAGTTTGTACTCCTCACTCTTTTCTAATTAATCTTTTTACAGTTACGTAGCCCCCTGCACATCAGTAACATTTCTGCCTTGCTCGGGGTGAAATGATTAAAAAAAAAAAAAAAAAATATATATATATATATATATATATATACACACACACACACACACACATATATATATATAGTCACAAATAATTATCAATCACAAAATTTTTAAAAGTTAAAATAATTAATTTTGTGTTTAGTAATTATTTCTGAATATAATTATACTATAAATATTAGTTAGTTTTTCAGATATTTTTACATTTTTTTGTTTGATGGGAGTAAGGAGATATAAAATTGTACCTTGTCCCATCAAACAGAAAGTGTAAGACTATTAGAAAAAGTACTTTCAAAAAGTAAACAAATATTTCTTTTTTGTTTTATTGAACAAAACATGTTTGGAAGAAAGGTTACAGCTCATATCTATATATATATATATATATGTGTGTTCATTTGTGTTTTTAGACACAGTACCAACATGGTTAGTAACATTTGCTTTTTCTTCTGTTTGTGTTAATTAGTTATTTGTTAATCAATGTTCTGTCCCTTTTAATTAATATATAGCAATGTATATGTAACAAATTTCATGTAAACATTCTATGTATACATATATGCATATCAATATGTATGTATCCACACACACACACACATATATATATATATATATATATATATATATATATATATATATCTGTAATTATTGCAATCATCTGAGTTATCTTTGTATTGAAGTAAACCTTCCATTATTGTCACAAATGCTACTCACCAAGGGCAACTCTAAAAGTACAAGGTAGTTGCCATGTAGAAAAAATAATATATGCCCTTGCTAATCAAGCAAACACTTTTAGTGGTCAGAGTATAAACTTGCAGCTGCAGTAGCATTTAGCTTGGAAAACAAGGTTGGGGGTGGAATTACCTTCTAAAAATGGTTGTCTGCTAGTCACAGGAACGGCTGTCTCATGATAGGTGTGTTTTGTTCTATGTCCTTATGAATGTGTCTTGGACTTAATTTATTTCATATATGTGTAAATATATAAGTCTCTTACCCTAATTGGATTTAGTATTGTTGGTTAGTTTGATGATGTTGTTTAACTATGCTTATATCATTTTTAATATGTTTGTGTGTTCTTTAGAGAAAGAGAAAGAGAAGTAAAGTCTGAAAGAAAAGGAGGGCCTGTCTATTTATATAGTGATTTAGTTATATATATTAATATAAATGTTTATATATATTAATATAAATGTTTATATATATTAATATAAATGTTTATATAGGCATGATTATGTTTCTATCTGTAAAATTTATTTTACAATGATATTTACTCAGCACAAGGCCCAAGAACCACTCAAGTTAGGGGTTAGAAATGTAGATAAGTACTTTAAGTGCTTAGCAAAAAAATAAGTAGAAGACATTATTTCTGATTGATTGACTGATTTATTCATTTTCTATGACATATCAACCTATTGCAGGGTATTTAAAATCAGAAAATATTTTTAAATTGTGAGGATATTTTTGGGAGATAATAATAGTTTATTGATACAAATCTTACTAATTAACCCATAGCTGGGGGACAATGGGGTTGATCCATATCTTTCACAAGAGTATTTGCACTAAGTGAATATAACAAACCCAACAAGAACTGGAACTCAGTCACTGATTAACAATTCCAAGCAGTTAGTCATTACACCACCCAGACATTCAAGCTTACATCACCTCATATTCCTAAGTGGTCACACATATAAGTAATGACCAGGCTTGATGTTGCTTAACTTCAGTGATAGTATGGGAATCAGTGTTTGTTTTTGAATATGGATCCAAGAGGAAAAGAGGCAGACAGAAAAACAAAAAAGTGTGCTGTTTAATTCTTTTTTATACTAATGTTTACCTAATACAAGGACCAAGAGTCACTCAAAGTAGTGGGCTTTTATATGGTATTGCATGAGCATAAGGGAAAGTAAGAACAGGAGTCCATGGCATTATGCATGAAAGATAATTGTTAACCATAATATTTGAAGAGATCAAGATTGTAATGATCGGCAAAACATCTTCTAAGATGTCTGTTCCTCAAAGCAGCATTTCTTGGGAAAAAAGCTGACCAAGTGGAACTTATTCCTTACTAATGGAATATGAAAGGAAAGGGAATGATTCACACTTGTGTACTTGTACCATTTATAAAAGTCAGAAGTGGTGGGACAAGGTAATGTACCAAGTCAGAATACATGCTTTAGGGTATATTCATAGAGGGGCCCTTTTTCATTTGTGTGTATATATGTGTGTTCACTTGCTTACTTCTAATTATATGAGTGAGAAATATGTATGTTTATATCTTTGTATTTATTGGTATGATTTTTTGTGGGTGGGAATTTGTGCAAGATCACTTGAAATGAAAGCATAAAGTAGATACAGATTTTACAAGTAGACAAATCTACATATACTTGGAAGAAGTGTTGGAAGAATGTGTGGTATTATAATTTCTTGAGCTTACCCTGAAAATCAGCATTCCAAATTTTCAGTTTCATCAAAATTTAATGACTGATGACCCAACTTTTTTTAAAAATAATTTCACCCCAAGCAGGGTAACAAAGCTACTAAGACACAGAAGGTTACTGAGTGTGAAAGAAGATAATAATAAAAAAAACATTATTAAGACGTGAGAACAATAAAAGAACAAGAATTAAGAAGATATGATAGTGATTGACATTGTTTTTAAATTTTTGAAGATCTAACTCAACTTGAAAGCAAGAAGAGTTTCACCAGCAAAAAGTTCAAGAGAACGAAAATGTTGGCATAGAACTTACGGTTACATCTAGCCATTTCAACCTGTAAGATGATGAAACCTTGCCACCAACCTAAAACTGATTTTTACCAGCAGTACTCTAATATATATATATATATATATATATATATATATATATATAATCATTTCACCCCAAGCAAGGCATTACTGCCACTGATGTACAAGGGTGGGGGTTACATAAGAGAAGAGTAAAGAAAAAGAGAAACAGGTTACAGGGGATGTCATAGAATGGATAAGAGAAGGATGGAAACACTGGTGTGAAGAGAGATGTGTAAGAGTAGAACAGAGAGAAAAACAAGATATAGGGGTTGTCAGGAAAAGGAAGGGAGTCAAGGAGATAAGAAATGGTGACTGACATTGCATTTAAACTCTTGGAGATTGTAGCTATCAGGAAAGCAAGTATATGAAAGGAAGTTCCACAAGTGGGAGATGGGAGAAAACCAGCTGGTAGAATAGAAGGTGCAGTTACATTTTATCAGTTTCACTGTAAAGGGGTGAGACTTAGTAGCCAGTCTAGTGGCTCGAGTAAATTTGTGCAGAGGGGGCACCATGGAAGTAAGCTCGTTGGAGCAGAAGCCATGGAAATATTTGTAGAAGAGACCAAGGAAAGCCACATTACATTGAGGAGAAAGTGACTGGAGTCAATCTACCAGGTCAGGATCAATTACATTGCAGATTCTCCTTTGGATTTTGTTGTCAAGCTTGAGATGAATACAGGGGCTCCCAACCAGATGTGACAGCAATATTCAATGCATGGGTACATGGTAGATTTATATATGTGCACAATGGATTCAGACGAGAAATACTTTCTGGCCTGACACAGTGATCGAACCTTTCTTGCAGTATATTTGGCTATTGATTCAATGTAGGAGTAAATGTAAACATATGTAAATTTAAGTACATATGTGTGCTCAATGATGTTTGAATACTGAAAATATTGAGTAATATTACCTCAAGGTATTTGTAGTATTGATGCGTTAAGCAATGAAGACAGTTTCATCAAGAGATTGAAGATGATCTGATCTTCCCCAAAATGTATTCTATATAAAATTCTATCAGTCAGTTAGGTGCCATATGTGATGTACACTTGGGTGATCATGTCTCTTTCAATTATGACTGACTAGACAGAAAATTTTTTACTAGTAGGTTGCCATTTCTTTCTGTGATAGACTGGTTGCCAACCAAGGCTATAGAACCTAATTTGTCCTGCTATTTAAACTATAGCTGGAGGGAGAAGAGATGAATTCATATCTTTCCCAAGGTTATTTGGACATAAGTGAATGCAATTTATTCAACTAGAATTCAAACTCAGCTCTCCGATTTCTCATTTCGATATCCACTGTACCACAACCACATCCTCAAATTCTATGCAAAGCAGAAAAAAAAATTTTGTTTTTATATCAGTAGTGCTAGAGTTCCGAATGTAATTTCTTGAAAACTAGAGACTGAATCTTCTTCTTTGTGCATTCATGGCTCTCCACAATTTCCTGTTCTTTGTAGCTCTTAGTGAAAATTGTCTTTTTGCTATCTTTCTTAATTTCTGTTCTGTCAACCATTTACATAAACTCATTAGATAACTTATGTGCTGTTTTCTTTGTCCTTCTCACATTCAATAAGTCTTGTGAGTGTCAAATTTTCTAAGGTCTCTTTCCTCATTACTCAAAAAATTTCAACTCTTTCTGATGCTAAATATAAATGACCTTTATGTTTTCATTTTCGTTAAAACTTTGTTGTTACTCACATGTATTTTTTGCTGGAAACGTTAGACCAAATTTAATAAATGTATCTCTTCATATCAGTCAACAATAATCAGCTCACATCTTTCTCTCTGAATAATATCACCATGTTCATAGCTTAATTTTTAATCTTTTCTCTCTTCAATTAATGCACTCTCAAAGAGACTATGTTTTTGATCAGCAGTTAAACTCATATATACAATCTATTTTTCAAGATGCAGTGAAAATGATTGACTCATTTTACAGTTTCCCAAGATCCCAGATTCATCTTAATATGCTTTATCTTAACAATATTCAGATTAGATGAAAAATAGAGTATTGCTACAATACAGAGATTAGAACAAAAATTGAGTATTGCTGCCATTTTTACAATACCTTGATTAGACCAAAAAAGAAGTATTGTTTCCATAAGTGGATTAGACCAAAAATGGAATATTGCTGCCATATCTAGATTAGATGAAAAATAGAGTATTGCTGCCATTTCTATGCTGGAGCTGCTTGCTCCTCACTTTTCACCCTTGATAGAGTAACAAATCATTCATATGATCATGTCGAGCATTATTTATCTATTCTGCACCATCTTTCCCACATATACAACATTGCAAACCTAAACCAATCCAAAATGTCTACATTAATTTAGTCCTATGGTTCAAACCTTTCTAGCTTGAATATACCATGCTACCTCTCTGGAGTGGAATCACCCACATTTTTGTACATAGGAGGCACCAGTGAGCAAAGTTCATTGGAGCAGAATTCGTGAAAGTATTTATATTTAATCTATTTGTTTGAAAAAAATACACACACACACACACACACACACACACACAGAAAGAGATTTCTTCTCCTTTTATGTGCCATACCCCTTCAGGGTGTGGGCAACCATGACTTTCCACAACTTCCTGTCTGAGCAAAGATTGTTTTTTTTTACTCTCCTTCCCACTCTCTGTTCTTGCATTCATTTACACCATCTTGTTTGATAGATTTATTACTGTTTCTGTCTGTCCTTCATATCACCAATATGTCCTGTCAGTTTCAAATTCTCCAAGACGACTTTCTCCCATCAATTTCAATGATTTCTTTCTGATTCCAAGTATAAGCATTCTTTTTGTTTCCATTTCTTAAAAATTTTCTCATTGTTCACATTCTGGCTATAATATTCTCAGCATTTTTCTATAGAACCATATCTCTGTTGCCTCAAGTCTCTCTTCATCTGTGAGGAAATTGTCCAACATTCACTACCATACAAAAGAATTAGTTTTACATAACATTTCAGCATACTCTCCTTTGTTCCTAACAAAATTTTCTTGTTTCTTAGTACTTTGCTTAGCTTTTTGGAAGGAATCTTTTCAATGTGCTTCAGATTTTAGTTTCACATATTTTTACCATGATTTCTTAGATAGTTAAATTTCAATACTTGCTTGAATTTTGATATATTCAATTGTTTTACTTGCATCTTGAGTTGTTTCTTTTGCTGGCAACAATACATTCTGTCATCTTACAATTGATGATTAGTTGTTTCTTAACCCTCTAGGGCCATTCGTATCATATTTGATACAGTATGAAAACAAGCCTTGAAAGAAATATTTTCCTGAAAAATTTTTTAAGAGAAATATTTTATAAATTTCAAATGAAAGCAGTACTGACTGCTCAGTCAATGAATACCAAATGTTTCCTTATAGGGAAATACCAAATGTTTCCTTATAGGGAAATACTGTATCAAATATGATACGAATGGCCCTAGAGGGTGAAGTAGTAATTAGTGGGGGGTCTGTTTATTACTTCATAACAATATAGAACTGATCCCCCACTTTATGACAAGTAGAAGCCTTAATCATATTATATTATTAACCCTCTAGGGCCATTCGTATCATATTTGATACAGTATGAAAACAAGCCTTGAAAGAAATATTTTCCTGAAAAATTTTTTAAGAGAAATATTTTATAAATTTCAAATGAAAGCAGTACTGACTGCTCAGTCAATGAATACCAAATGTTTCCTTATAGGGAAATACCAAATGTTTCCTTATAGGGAAATACTGTATCAAATATGATACGAATGGCCCTAGAGGGTTAACAGCTTCCCTTTAGTACCTTTACTATGAATTCTTGTGGTTTTCTTTCTGCATCTGCTATCAACACAGTGTCATCTGTGTATTATATATTAGTATAAAATCACACTGTTCTTATCCTGTTACTGCCCTATTTTTTTATTTGATTCATTGTCTGATAGATATCATATTCATTTGCATTTTGATTCTTAGAAACTTCTATGGAGATAGATTTACTAAATTCATTTAGCATGTTGCCCCTGTCATATATTTAATTTATTATTTCCGTAATCATGTTGACCCTAAAATCATCTGAGGCTGATAGAAGCTCTATTCACAGCTAAGACCCGTCATGCCATATACATATATATATTTTTTTTTATAATCGTTTCACCCTGAGCAAGCATTCCACTGCCACTATTGCACAGGGGGGTTACATAAGGGGGAAAGTGGTGAGAAAGGATGGTTAGATATAGGAAATGTCAGAAGGAGGGTGATAGATGGTTAAGGATACTGAGAATGAGAGTTGGGTAGATGGTGAGTGTTGGGAGAATAGATGCAAGTTAGTGTGATAGGAGGTATCTATTGACCTTACATTTAAACTCCTGGAGATTGTAGCTGTCAGGAAAACAGACATGTGGAAGGGAATTCCACAGGTGGGAAGCATGAGAAAAGAAGGTGTTGAAGTAAAAATTACGGTTACATCTTATCTGTTTCACTGTAAAAGGGTGGGATCTATTTGCTAATCTAGTATCTCGTGTAAATTCGTTTCTAGGCAGCACCAATGATCTAAGTTCATCAGAGTAGAAACACAATTTGACCTCATTAGTTTCATATTCCTGAGAACAGATTCCTGAGAGATGGTTTCCCCAATCACTACACTCTTCACCTGTTCAAATCTAGGGTTAACCATTATCTCTTCTACATAATTTCATAAATTGCACTTCTTGCTTTCTCTTATGTTCATACAACCTCATTCAGTAACCCACTACCTTGAGTGACTCTTGTGTTGAGGGGAAAATTAGTAAAAAAAAAAAAAAGCTAAAAAGAATAGGATGTTGTGGAGAGCTATATTTGCACATATTTTGAAGAGACATAGTAATAGAAGAATGGTTTGGTGTTAAATTACTGAAGCAGAAAAGTTAAATATTCAGAAAGGCATTAACAAAAATATTTTGTTACAATGGGTCTAATTTAATGACTTGCATGTTATTCATAAACCAAAAGTCAATGCGTGCAGTAATGTAAAAATATTTCCTACAATAAACCAATATGCAAGCAAGTGATAATCCCCAAAGAGGAAATGGGATATTAAAGACTTATAGATGCAGATATGTTTGTTTCTAGGTTGATTATTTATGCTTTTATTCATGTGTTAGCCATATTTATGTAAGCATTTGCTGAATTGAAGTTTAGAAAAGAAAATGAAATTAAAGCAGATAAGAGATAACATTGTGGACACACACACTTACACACACACACATATATAGTGCAATCTTGGTTCATGAATATAATCCATTCCTGAAGACCGTTCATGATCCAAAATGTTTGTAAACTGAAACTAATGAAGAGAAAAAAGGCAGAGTACAATAAAACTGAAAAAGAATAGCGCAACACATATTTAGGATAAATTTTGTTACAAAAATGTGTGTCATTCGTCAGAATTCGAACCTGCAACTCTTATTAACACACTTAACATGACAAAATTTATCATAAATAATCAGGCTGGCAGAAATAAATATATAAATATACTGTTTGCTTAAAAACAGAATATCTAAAAATAATGTTCAAACAAATAAATTAAACATGTCAGTTGTTAAAACCATTTCATTAATCTTTGGGATTTTCCATAACATTATATATATATATATATATATATATATATATATATATATATAAATTTTATTGACTTTATGAAATGGATAATGTTTCAAAAGAAAACATTTATTCAACTGCCTGTTTTATTAAATCCACTTATTTTTCTGGCTAGTTTTGAATTTCAGCAAAACACATTTAAATAAATGTTCATTGTACTCGATCTTTCTCTACACTTAATCTATGCTGATTTTTTTTCCAAATAATTTTATCATTTCTTTTCTGCAAAACTGAAAAAAAAAACTTGGCTGAAAACTTTTAAAACAATTTTTTACAAAACAAATCCAAGGCAGAAATATAGCATAATGGGGTGAAAAAGTTCTGTCCAGAATATGGAATTCATCAGCTGATTTAAACTTCTGTTCATTTTACACTAATGCCCTTGGAAAAGGTTGGAATTAATTTCTTCTCACTACTGTTATAGATTAAATAGCAGGACAGACTGAACTCTCACTTTGAATGACAGTGAGTCAAGAGGAAAGACAATTCTGAATTTTAAAATTTGTGGAAAACAAAAAACACCACACTAGCTTTTCCAAGAAATCACATTAATTCACATATAATAAAGAAAAGGAATCTATGGAGACCCATAATGCAGCAATCCATGGATTCAATTAGGGAAAGTTAGGAAGCCAAATGTTTGAGCAACATGATCATGAAAATTGTTGATCAGTCATGCCTGTGTTACATAAAACATATGGAGGGAAGCAAAATCCTGCTCAAATCCTTAGTCATATCTTGATTCAGAAAGTAATTAACATGTCCTGAACCTTCATTTAGGCAGTTGTATTGACCTTGTGGCTCTGCAGAAAGACATTGGGTGGTATGATATGATCCCTCATAAACCTCTTTTTACCTGCTGAACTAATTCAGCCATCTTTATGACATCTGAATGCCTGGAATGCTTATTTCTCTTTGGCATGTGTAAAGCATCAAAGTTATTCAGCTCATTCCTGACTGTGAATAGAAAAGACTTGGCCATTTTCAAGAAGCTATGCTGTTTTAGGATGTAGAAAATCATGAGTTTACATATTTTTTTAAATTTATTATTTGTGAATGGCCATGCATTCTTGAAAAAGAGAGAAGTATAGTTTTGCACTGCCTTCCCTATAGTTTGGAATTCAGAGCTTTCTTTCTCTTAGACTGGTTGCTATTCAAAGCTTCAGAAACCTAGTCCTCAATGTTACAGAGCCCAAAAAGAAATGATAACATTAAAATATGGCATATGTCTAGTAACATTACATTAAGTTTGTCTTCTGGTTTTGTTCTGCTAAATTTGTGTTTTCAAATACCTGCCACATCTTGAACCTAACACTTTAGACATCATAGGGCCAATTTGTACATAAAGATATTTAAAGCAGATTAAAATCCTTGCATAAAAATATATACATTTATATACATTCATAAGTCTTTTTGTACTACATTGAACTAATTGTAAAAACCTTGTGAAATAGTCATTATTACATCTAATATTCATTTTGTCACCATTTAATCAAAGAAGAATAGTAATTTTGAATATCAGGTTGTAAGTATCCGAAGAAAAGTCTTAGATCCTTACATTTCATGACTTCTAACCTTTGCATAGTAAGCATGTGATTGGCAGGTGTACCAAATAGCAGTGAACAGCTATAACTTTTTTCATTGATATGTGTAGGCTAATATGGAAATATGGCTATTCCTCAGACACTCAATAGCATCTCTGTAAAATTAAGCATGTGGAAAGTGTAAGAAACACATATAAATCATAGGTAGCATAAAACCATTATGAGACTAAATAGCTTAATTGAAAATTAAGTGTTTGGAAAGTGTAAGACAGAGAGTGTGACTTACGGCTACTTCATGTTGAAACTCTGGTTCCTGTACAATCACTAAAGTTAAGCAATGTTGAGCCTGATCAGTACTTAGATGAGTGACTGCTTTGGAATATCAGTTGCTGTAAGCTTGGATGTGTGAGTGATGTCATGGATAATGACTTGAAATCGTTAAACAAAGAGCTGAGTTGCAATTTCAGTTAGGCTCTTTATGTTCCCTTACATGCAAATATCTTTGGGAAAAGTTTGAATCCACCAGTTCTCCCCTCATCTATGGATTAATTAGTCAGAATTGTATCACTAAATCCATTATCATCTCAAAAACAAAACTGCATACCAAATAGTTGCATTTTGGCATTAAATAACTTATAGGGGTTGATATACAACTAAACAAAAAACAACCAAACAGAAAGTGTAAGAAACATGTATAAATCTTCAGCATCATAAAACTATTATGAAACAAAATAATTTCACTGAAAATTAAGTGTATGAAAAATCTAAAACAGAAGGTGTAAGAAATATGTATAAATCTTCAGCATCATAAAACTATTATGAAACAAAATAACTTCACTGAAAATTAAGTGTATGAAAAATCTAAGACAGAAGGTGTAAGAAATATGTATAAATCTTCAGCATCATAAAACTATTATGAAACAAAATAACTTCACTGAAAATTAAGTGTATGAAAAATCTAAGACAGAAGGTGTAAGAAATATGTATAAGTCACAGACATCATAAAACCCTTATGACACTAAACAACATGGCTGGAAAGTATAAGGAATAAACATATATCATAATTATAATTGAACCATTCTGAAAATTAACTTTCAATCACAGCAGTGTGTGGAAGTCTGGCATGCTGGCCTTCTATGAAAACTATGAAACTATGGCATAACTGGACTTTTGTTGGACCTAATCCAGTCATTCCTCTTTAACTGCACATTGAAGGTGGTATTAAACAGAAATACCTCCCAGAACTACCCTACAAACGTGGGTGTCCTTCAAGGCTCTATCCTAGGTCCTACACTCTTTCTGATCTACATCAATGATCTCCCCGATGCCATAACATCCCAAGTAGGCATGTATACCGATGACACCACAGTTTACTCTCGCCTCGACCAAAAATCTGGTGTGGGCAACAAGGCGAACCTTGCTGCCGAGCTTGAAAAGGACCTCCAATCCGTGGTGGATTGGGGTAAAAAATGGCTCGTAAATTTCAATTCTTCCAAAATGAAGCTGCTATCAATTAACCACCATAGACATCCGCACATCCCTCCCATTCTCAGCGAACCTCAAGTGGAATGACTACGTTGAATCCATTGATAAATCTGCTGCTATGAAAGTCGTCTCTCTGTGCAGGGCTCGGAAGTTCTTTCCGCCTGAATCCATCCTGCACATATATAAATCAACCATCCGCCTGTGTATTGAGTACTGCTGCCATATCTGGTCAGGTACCCCTGCTATTCTCCTCGGGGTCCTTGACAAAATACTATGGAGAATCTGTCACGTGATTGATACCGACTTGGCTGACCGCCTGCAGTCACTCTCTCACCAGCGTGACGTGACTTCCCTGTGCCTCTTCTATAAATACTTTCACGGCTTCTGCTCTGATGAACTTAGATCACTGATGCCCCTAGGTATGAATTTGCATGAGATACTAGATTAGCAACTAGGTCCCACTCTTTTACAGTGAAACCGATGAAATGTAACTGCAATTTCTGCTCCAACAGCTTCTTTTCTCGCACTTCCCACCTGTGGAATTCCCTTCTGCATGCTTGCTTCCCTGATGGCTACGACCTCCAGGAGTTTAAATGTAAGGTCAATAGACACCTCCTAACAAACTAACTCACACCCATTCTCTCAAACACTCTTCTTATGTACCTCCTTACTCGTCTATCACCCTCCTTCTGACATCTCCTATATCCAATCGCTCGGTATAACCCCCTGCGCTATAGTGGCAGTGGAATGCCTTGCTTGGGGTGATATGATTAAAAAAAAAAAGACAATATGATGATGAGCCATACATTTAAAAAATGTAGATGTGATTGAACATGAAAAAATATTAGGAAATCAGAGGCACAAGTTCACTGAAGACCTCTGTTAGTTTTGTTTTAATCATTTTATCCAAAGCAAAGCAATAAAACCACTATGAAGCAAAGAGTTGTGAGAAAATATGAGAAAAAGAAACATTATTTTTGAGGGATAACAATAAAAGAACAAGAATTAAGAAACCAGAAGATAACAAATGACATTGAATTTAAACTTTTGAAGATCAAAGTTGACTGGAAAGCAAGTGGCTGGAATAGAGTTTGACCAGTAAGAAGTTTTGTTTTTTTTTAATCATATCACCCCAAGCAAGGTGGTAATGCCACTGATGTGCAGGGGGCTACATAAGAGAAAAAAGATTAAGTAGAAGAGAGCGAAGAGGAAAATGAACCAGTTAGAAAGGAGCAAGAGAAGGATGGGAATACAGGTGTAATGACAGTTGCAAAGGTGGAGAGAATGGAAAGGATATATGGGGTGGTGAAAGAACTAGAGTCAAGTGGTTAATAGATGAGTATTGACATTGCATTTAAATTCCTGGAGGCTGTAGCCATCAGAAAAGCAAGAATATGAAAGCAAGTTCCACAGGTGGAAGTGTGAGAGAAAAAGCTGCAGGAGTAGAATTGTCGTCTGCATTTGGTTAATCTAACTGTGAATGGGTGGGACCCAGTTGCCAATCTGGTTGCACGAGTAAACACCTGCTGCAGAGGCACCAGTGACTTAAGTTCGTCTGAGCAGAAGCCATGAAAGTATTTATAGAACAGACAAAGGGAGACCACATCTCGTTGGTGAGGAAGTGGCTGTAGTCGAGCTGCGAAGTCGGTACCTATCACATTACTGTGCAAAAGAAAATTTGTTAGCATAAAACTTATGGTTAGATCTAGCCATTTCAGCTGTAAAATGTTAAGAACTTGCTGTCAATGAAGTCAGTCAGTCAGTTAAGTGCCATACGTGATACACGCTTGGGCAATCATGTCTCGAAAGAGACATGACTGACTGGGCAGAAGATTATCCCGCAGTAGGTTGCCATTGCTTTCTGCTGTAGACTGGTTGCCGACCAAGGCTATAGAACCCAATCTGTCTTGCTATTTAACCCATAACTGGAAGGAAGAGATGGATTAATACGTTTCCCAAGGGTATTTGCTTGTAAGTGAATACAATGGATTCAGCTGGAATTTGAACTTGGCTCTCCGGTTTCTCGTTCCGAGCCAATATCCACTGTACCACAATGCACATCCGCGTCAGTGAAGTACTGTGCTTAAATTCATAATGCCTAGTTACCATAAAAAAATGTTTATCAAAACTATTACCATGAAAGTATTTATAGAAAAGGCACAGGGAAGCTATGTTATAGAGGTGGGAAAGTGACTGAAGAAGAAATGTCATATCAAGACCAATAACATTGCTGATTCCTCTTAGGATTTTATCAAGAATCTCTAAATATATAGTAGAAGCATTAAACCAGATGTGGCAGTAATATTCAAAGCAAGGATAAATGGTAAACTTATAAATATTTAAGATAGTTTCTGGCAAGTAAAATAGCATTGACCATAAATACTTCAGCTAAAATCCATGTCCCTGGATATATAATTTTTAAAACTTGTAGCACATTAAATTTAAATTAATTTTTTCTAAATATGTTTTGTGAATATAATCTAGCTGATTTCATTTATTAACTTTTCCTGTTAGTATCACTTTTTTTTATTAAGTATTCCACATTGTGTTAATAGAAGATCTGATAAAAATGGTGAAATGTAAAACCCTAGACATAAATTTACTGTGGATGATCTAGCAATTAAAGCATTTTCTATATTTTTTTTTTGTCTGAGTAAATTGTTTTCTTTTTTAATTTAGGTAATATTTTTTAATCAAAATTATGGCCATACTCATTATAGTGAGGAACTAATCATGGTATAAACCAGGGGTTGGCTACATCTGACACATGAATTTTTTTTTTCAGCACCTGGACACTAATTATCTAATTAATTTGTGGAGCAAGTGGCAGAAAAATATCAGCTAGAATTAATTGACTTATGATGTGACAAATTTTTAAATCAAAGTTTCATACCGAATCTACGACTGACAAGAAATGTTTTGCCCAGTGGGAAATATAAAAGCCTTTTGAATAATGCTTATTTGGAAGTACATAGGTTTGTGAACAACTTTTTTGAAGATGAAATATACTAAAAGTCATCTTCAGAACATGGTTAGATAATGACAACCTGGATGATGTTTTACTCCTGTCATCAACAAATATTCCACCTGATGTGGAGAAGCTATCAAACGATAAGCAGAAACAAGTATCATTGTAAATAATTCACCATTTCTATTTCATTTGTAGCAAGAAATTTCCCGTTTTTGTTGATTGTGTTAGTTGCTATCCTGTTATTCTTGCAGTAAAATAAGAATCTTGCTTAAATAATGATATTTACTTAGTTGTTTTTTTCGTTAAACCTCTAAATCTTTTGGACAGTGTAGTCTAAGGTGGAGATAATTTATTTGTAGTAAATTTGATATCATGGCTCTTCTCCAAGACACTCCACAGATATCTGACCAGCTCTCTCCCAAACTTTGCTAACCCATGGTATAAGTTTATAAAATATCACCCTAGAATATCCAAACTTTATGGCATACCTAAAACACATAAAGTAGGCATTCCAATTTGTCCCATTACATTGATAAAGGTATAAACAAAAAGAAACAGAAGTTAAACAAAATTAGCAAGACTATATACCCAAAGCACATATTTAAAAAAAAATAAATTTAAAATTCTTAGCATACATTCTCCTTCATGCACATGTGTAGTTGCATCAACATAAATATCACTTTAGTCTGATGAAGTCCTACAAGATGAAATGAGTCACAAAAAACTCTTTCCAGTGTTTTTGATAAAAATTGTTCTCTCTCTCTCTCTCTCTCTATATATATATATATATATATATTGTGTGTATTTAGGTAGCATTTTTTCATTAATGCATGTTTCATTAAATAATATAGACAAGTTTTGTCTGTTTATTTTATGTAAATTTTTTTCATATTCTCTGATAAGCTTAATAGCATTATCTTTAAATGAAGAAATATATATATATATATATATATATATATATATTTTGTTGCCTGAAGATTGTTATCACACAAAACTTAAGTGGCGGTCTAAAAATTGTCTGGATATGAGGTATGATGCTCTGTCTTGGTAACCTAAGCATAGAGCACTGTTTGTTATTGTTTGGATTTGTGTCTGCTATTTTGTTTTTTATTTTTCTTAGTTTATGTTTCTTTTATCCTCTGTTTTTTTATTTTTTTATTTTTTACTTTTTGGTTAGGCATTTTTAATTTTTCTTTTTATTAAGTTCTTTTGAGGCCAAAGTTGGCTTTCTGTTGATACTACCAACATTTTTTTTTTTGGTGAGGAGTGCAAATATATATATATATATATATTTGGTAAGAGAGATGTTTTCTCATGAGAAAACATTTGACATTCATTGCCTGAGCAACCACTACTGTTTTTAGTTGAAATATATCAAATCTTATACTTGTAACAATTTTTTAGAAAAATAGGTTTCTCAAGTCCAGTATTTCTAATCGTTTTTTCTAATATTGATGGCTGGGATTGTTTTCTTTCTAAATTTTTGTTTGGAGTAGTGTGGACTGTCAACCTTTTTATTATGCCATAAGTTTCTCTTCAAGTTTCATTTACTATTCTTTTTAGTTGTTGCTATTGTTGAAAGCCCTCAAGTGATATTGCTTCTGTTATTTGGTACAGTTCTTTCTTTGTAAATATGTAGAACAACTTTACAAGGTTTAAAGAAGGATGGTTCTTGCTGAGACAAGCAGGGTTCATTTTCTCAAAGCCATTTTTAATCATTGATCTGAGAAAGCAGTTGTATACAGCTGACTGTTTAGATATTTCTGAACAGGTTTGGGGCTATGCATGACCTCCATATATAAATTTTGATCTGACTATTTAAGAACATGGTTAATGCTTTGAGTTTAAAATCTTGGTTTGTAGCAGTCTGTATTGTACAGTAAAACTATCCTGAGTTGAGCCTATTCTATATTCAATTTCCTTATCTCCTCTACTAAATTTTGTATAACTGACCCATACACTAATGTGAAATATATATATTTGGGGAATAAAGTATAATGTTTTTTTCTAAAATCATTCTTGACATCACTGGTAGATGCTAAAAGTGAGATTTCCAGCTGCATTCAAAATAACAGCCAACGATGTTGCATTTATTTTCACACAAATATCCTTGAAAATGAATGAATTCATTTCTTCTTTCCTTGCAACTAGGAATGAGTAGCAGGGCAGACTGACAACTTTGAATAGAAAACCAGTTGGTGAGGGATGGGCTCTGCCAGGTTATTTTGCTCTAACACACAATTGCAGTTATAGCTGCAGTACATGTGGTGTCTCCACAACCCTAATGAGCTATGGGACTCATGACACGGTTATGTTTATTCTTATTCTTGTCTCTAGATGATAAAATCCAAGGTTGTTTTTTTACTCTAGAGGGTGAGCATCAAATTTCCTTCTTCTGTCTGCTCTGTCCCTTCATGACTCTCCACAATTTCTTATTCTTTGTAGCACTTAACATTTGTCTTTTCATTATCTCTCCGAATTCTTGTTCTGCCATCCATTTACACAAACTTGTTAGGTATCTTATTGTTTCCTGCTGTTCTTCTTGATGTGAATATATTCTGTGAATATCAAGTTCAAAATGTGTCCCTTCATTAAAGATGAAGTACTAAGAAGTGAGGATAAGAAGGATAGACAATAACTGACCCATGCCTAGAAGATGTTCAGATTGTATTTTTCTAGAAAGAAATGCTTTATCTCTATAAGAGTCAGATTAGACCATTTTTGGACTAATGTGATTCTTGCAGAGATAAACATAGAGATACATGAGCTAGTCATTCTTCCAAAATCTTTAACATGTTCCATAAATTAGCAGGTTTTGGGAAAACATTGAAGGCACAGTAGATGGTACGTATGACAATACCCCTGATGACATGGTCAGTTAGAGAGCAGTTCCTCCAAGTGCCATGAGAAGGATTTGGATTTGAATTTGGAAAAAAAGCTGACTGGAAATTTTTCATTACACTTGGAATATGAAGGAAATGAGTGTTATTCGATTTTGTGGAGGTAGTATGGTGTAACCTAGTTATAAAGGTATTAACTGATAGAACTAATGAATGAACTTATATGAACACTTGCCATGGAAACAGCAACAGAATAACAATTGGCATGTTTCATTACATCTATGAGAAAGAGGCTACAGTGAAGAGAATAAATCTTTCCCGTAAAAACAATGTAAACAATTTTGAACTCTTTCAAACCAGATATGACAGCAATACACCATTTGTGGTCTAATCTGACTTTCATAGGTATAGAACATAGCAGAAGCCATGTCCTTCCTATAAAGATAAAATGATCCAATCAATTTTCCAACATTTTTAACAATAAATTGTAAATTTAAGTTCTATTTGCAGTTTGGAGTGAACTTGAAAACCAACAGATATTCAAAATATATGGCCTCATTTAGATAGCAACTGTTCTTCATGACTGATGGAAAATCAGTTTTAGATCAATGAAGAATTGAAAATTTGTTTCTGAGGTATTGAAAGTTACAAGGAAGTTGAGCTGTTAAAGCTAGGTCAGGAGAGAGATCAGCTGCAAGACATCAGTCATAGTACTAGCCATGTACCACACTAAACTAGACTTAACAAATACAACGTAGATGTGAATATGTACACAAATGTGCAATCGATTAACTCTTAAGGTCATTAACAATGCAGGCTTTTCTCAGTTCCTGGGCAGTGTTTGTCACCTAACAGGTGTAATTCAAGCTTTCTTGTGACATCTATCACCTCAAGGGAGTTGATGTTTTTTTCACTGCATTAAGAGGTGGAGTACTTTACTTTTTGAGTAATATTTTCTCTCTAACTGCCATTTATCAAAGTGTGTATGAATGTGTGCATATGTAGTTTATGTACTTACAAACATTTGTTTATTTATTCGTGTAGTCATGTGTGTGTGTGTGTATATATATATATATATATATATACATACACACACACGACTACACTATATATATATATATATATATATATATATATATAAATAAATGAGATGAGGATATATATTTCTATATATCAAGAACAAAACTGAGGAAACTGTATGACAAGTGGAAAAAGTTTGTGTTTCATCCTTCAGAACTTGTCTGACTAAACTTTTTGGTATGGCTATATATGTGCATGAATGAGGAGTGATGAGAATGTTAAGATTTTAAAAAAATTATTTATATATATATATATATATATATAGAGAGAGAGAGAGAGATAGTCAAATTCATTTAGAGTATTTTTCTTCTTTTTTTCATCAATTTTGTTAGTAGGTAGGTAGATAGGTATACAACAAAAAATAAATTCTAAAGAAATTCTAGAATCCCTAGCACTCATCAGTGAAGTTCTGAAGAATGAAATTTGTCACAAGTAAACTTTTTTTCATTTTTCATATAATTCCCCCTACATATGTATTTATCTCTACTCTAAAGCATATATATATATATATATATATATATATATATATTTGAATTTGAAAAATACATCATTTAGATGCGGTTAGGACACATCATCAGTGATGTTACCCTGGTTCATTGACGGTTTCGGTCCTTTACAAACATCATACCTTCTCCCCAGGTTGACCCAGCCAAAGTTGATCAGGCCCCAGCCTGTGTCCTAATCTCTGTTTGCTATGTTATTGGAATGCAAGATGTTTTTGGTTGCACAGGAGAAGAGGAAAAATTTCTAGAATAAGGTCGTCCACAAATAAATGAATGTCCAGTGATGATAATGTGTAAATGGTTCCAGTAAATATCCAGAAAAAATAAAAATAAAAATAAATTGATTTTCATGATATTAATGTGAAGATGAATAGTTAAAAATAGCTAAAATTTTTTATATAATTCCCCCTACATATGTATATATCTCTACTCTAAATATATATATATGTGCATACTTTAAAGTGTATAGGAAAGAATATTAAAACGTTTTGAGTTTGAAAATGTGTTTTTTTGACAGTATTTGTTTATTTCTACTATTATATTTTATATTTCAGACCGCCCTCGGTCCTTCATCAGAAACAAATGATTTTAAAATTTGAATTAGTAACGTATTTTGCGAGATTTCGCGAGAGTGTCAATGAAGAGTTTGTTTACATCACGTGACACGTTTGTTTACATCATGTGATGCGTTTGTTGAGAGAGTTTTTGTTTTTACATCAAGTGACGTTGAAAGTGACAAATTAAATACACACAAGCTAGGGTTAAATAGGGACTTAGGTGCTTTGAATCTTTACAAATACTTCAATAACTAAACGTTTTTAGATACATTTAAAAATATTTTTAAAACTTTTTTAGATACAATTAAAAAATGTTTTTATCTAAAACAAATTTACAAGCATTATTAAAGATAGGTTTACGTTTACAAACATAATTTTTAAAAAAAATCTGTTGCTTTCAACATCACTTGATGTAAAAACAAAAACTTTCTCAACAAAAGCGTCACGCGATGTAAACAAACGCGTCACATGATGTAAACAAACTCTTCATTGACGCTCTCGCGAAATCTTGCGAAATACGTTACTAATTCAAATTTTAAAATCATTTGTTTCTGATGAAGGACCGAGGGTGGTCTGAAATATAAAATATAATAGTAGAAATAAACAAAAACACATTTTCAAACTCGAAAACGTTTTAATATTCTTTCCTATACATATTAAGACAGTATACGTGGATCATCACTATGCTATTTGGACCATACTTTAAAGTGGATATATATGAATATGCCAATGGCAGAGAGACCAAGAAACAGGAAAAGGTTTTCTTATTGTACGTATACACATATGAAATTACTGCATGTCTAGATGCTTATGTATATGCAATTATGTCTTGCTGAATGCATATTAATATGCAATTATTGTTTGACTGATCATATATGCTGTTATATTTTACGGGATGCATATATATGTGCTGTTACTGTGTGCATCAACATCAGGAATTATTATCTTATGAAATGCATGTACAGAATTTCTTGCTGGATGCATATCCATGTAGATTTATTGTCTGACTGGGTGAATATACATTTGAAAATCATTTTTCTAGATTCATGAGCATTTTTGTTCTGACTAGATGCATATGCAATTAGGGTTTTACTGGATTCTTATGCAAATGTTGTTATTGTTTTGCTGAATACATATACGTATACAGCTTTTGTCATGCTGGATGCACATGCATGTACATTTATTGCATTCATTCTTTATTGAATTAAATCTTAATTTCTTAGATAACAAATACATTATCAATAGTCAGAAAAATATCCTCATCTTTGTTATTATTATCTCCATGTTTCAGCTATTGTGCTCTTTAGCCTTCTTCAGGCACTTATTAATCATGGTATTCTCCACAGAATTTTGAACCCTTTATTTCATATACATAGGTATTCCACTGACCATATATAGGGATCTTATTCTTTGTTTTATTTTTTTTTTCATAGTTCGTCAGTTAAGTGCCATACGTGAAACATGCTTGGGTGATCATGTCTCTAAAGAGACATGACTGACTGGGCAGAAGATTATTCCGCAGTAGGTTGCCATTGCTTTCTGTGGTAGACTGGTTGCCTGCCAAGGCTATAGAACCCAATCTGTCCTATTATTTGACCCATAATTGGAAGGAAGAGATGGATTAATACCTTTCCCAAGGGTATTTGCACGTAAGTGAATGCAATGAATTCAACTGGAATTTGAACTCGGCTTCCCAATTTCTCGTTCCGAGCCAATATCCACTGCACCACAATGCACATTTTTTCATAGTACAGCTTGTAAATTACTAGTCTTTCCATATAGTAATTGTGTGCTCAATCTATAGGCTGTGTAGTGTAGTTATACTCAGACACATTGAAAACAGATGTAGGAATAACTGACTAGTATTAAAAAATACAATATAATGCAAAATATCTTTTGGCATGGGCAGTTGAATGAGTAAATTCTATGATTATATTGAATAAATTGTTCAGATCAAAATTCCCTGAATATTAGCCAAATCAACATATACCTGAAGAAGGCAGAGCCCATGATGGACAAAACATTTTGACAGTAACAATAAAATCGAAAATTTTAAAACAACTTAATTGATGTAAATAATGAATTGACTATCCAACCTACATTGTTGCAGTATCTGACCTTCAAGACTATTCTTCTATTTGTCTTCCTCCCTCTCTCTCTCTATATATAATAATTCCAAGTGAAGAGGACTCAAGGTTTTATTTTATTTTGAGTACTCTGGCATTTATTTTATTATAAACAGTGCTCAATCACACCAACATTGCCTGATGATGAGAACCTATCTCAAAACAGAAATTTCCATGTCGCAATGTAAAATTGATATATATATATATATATATATATATATATATATATATAAAATTCCAAGTGAAGAGGACTCAGGGTTTTTTATTTTATTTTGAGTACTCTGGCATTTATTTTATTATAAACAGTGCTCAATCACACCAACATTGCCTGATGATGAGAACCTATCTTGAAACAGAAATTTCCATGTCGCAATGTAAAATTGTTATATATATATATATATATATATATATATATATACACACAACAGGACACTGCACCATGCCATACAAGCAAGAGAACCTAGTCACGGTTTACAGACAATTTCTGCAACCACATCACCACTTATATCTGCCTACCTAACTCCTTAAACTGCAAGGCCCTTGATTATTATGTGTGAGGTGTAATTGAGATATCAACAGAATTTCTTGTAACACAAAAGATGACGTGAGGATAAGCGCTATGGCAGCATTCACAAACTTAAACAAGGACACCATCCAGAAAAAAATGCAGGAGAGTCATCTAGAGGCAGTGCTGATTTTATTGAATAAATCTACTTTTTAATATTTCAAGAAATTTTTGTGTAATTTTTGTAAATATATCTGTTAAAATGAGATATCAGTGTTATTTTCATTTTTGTGTAATTTAAACAGTTGTCCATTGTACCCTATATATATATATATATATATATATATATATATATATATATGGATGTGTGTGTATGTACTTCTGCTTTCTTAATTCATAATATTACCAAATGTACTCCTTTCTTTTACCTGTCAATGTTCCTGCTGGTCTGTCATTGTCTCTCTCTCTCTCTCAATATTTCTTTCTCTTCTTCTTTCTATGCCAATATGTGAGTGTGAATAAAATAAGAGTGAGAGAGACAACTGATAATTATATATAACTAATATCTGTACAGCTGTAAATCAATGTACATGCATGTATGCATGTGTATATATGTGCATCAAGAGAATATCCGTTAAAACCTCTGTGTCTGTGTGTCCACAGGCTGGATGATTAAGCCAAGTCACGTGTTTTACTGTCTTCATCCAGTTTCTTAAGTCCCCCCCCCCCGACTTCTGTACTTTTTTTGAGAGTAGAAAAACAAACACACACACAAACAGAGATAACAAAGTAAAATTAATATCTTTTTTTATATTTGTTGATGACAGGTAATAAAAAATACATCTCTTAAACAAATCATAAGAATAGAGACAATAAAAAGAAATACTATTAATTTTTTGTTCTGCTGTTGTGTGTGTGTGTGTGTGTGTGTCTTCAGGCAGCAGTCCTTCATTAATACAAGTTTGATTAAAGGCCATGGGTAAAGAATGAGCTTTTTCAAGTTTTAGATAACTTTTTGTTTGCACAAGGGGAGTGTATGAAAGAGCGAGAGCACTTTTGGAAGTGTGTTCATGACAGAGATAGACAAAGAGACCTTGAGAGAAAATTTTATTGGAAGTGCTTTCGTGGCTGAAAATTGAGAAAGAAAACATGATAAAGATGAAAAAGGACAGACATTTACAGAGGAGAAAGAAAAATAAACAAAAAGGGATGGGAATAAATAGGAAAAAGAAAAAAAGAAAGAAAAAAGAGAATGAGAGAGATGGAGATAAATAGGAAAGACAAAAGAAAGAAAGAAAGAAAGAAAGAAAGAAAAGAAAGAAAGAAAGAAAGAAAAAATAGATGAGAACAAAAAAGATGGGATAAATAGAAAAAAAGAAAGAAAAAGAAAGAAAGAAAAAAGAAAGAAAGAAAGAAAAAAATAGATGAGAACAAAAAAAATGGGAGAAAGAAAGAAAGAAAGAAAGAAAGAAAGAAAAATAGATGAGAACAAAAAAGATGGGATAAATAGAAAAAGAAAGAAAGAAAAAAGAAAGAAAGAAGAAAAGTAGAGATATGGGAATAACTCAGAAAAAGAAAGAAGTAGAAACAGGAGAGAGAAAGAGAAAGTAGTATGAAAAAATAAAAAAATAGTAAGAACAGAAGTAGAGAGATGGAGATAAATAAGAAAGAAAAAGAAAGAAAGAAATAGGACAAAAATGGGAATTAATTGGAAAGAGACAGAGACAGAAATATGAAAGAAAGTTTAACTTGACAGACAGCGAAAACCCAGATGAAGATGGATGGAGAATGAAGACAGAGATTGATAGAGGAAAAAGAAAATTCAAAAAGAAAGAAAAAAGTAATAAGAGATGAACTGAAGTGAAGAGATGGAACTAAATAGAAAGTGAAAGAGTCAAAAATATATAAATACATAAATGGCAAAAAAGAAAAGAAAGTCACTTGTCAGAAAGAAAAAAAGAAACACAATAAAAATGGATAAGAACAGAAATTGATTGAGAAAAAAGCAAATTCGAACAGAACAAATCAAAGAAAGAAAGAGAACAATAGATGGACAAAAGTAGAGGAACAAGAACAAAACAGAATGAGAAAAAAAAAGAGACAGAAATATAAATGACAGTGAGAGAGAGAATGATTATAAGTGACAAATTAAAAAAAAAAATACCCCAAAATTAAAATGTAGTCTGAGAGAGAGAGAGAGAGAGAGAGAGAGGAAAAAAATTAAAAAAATGCAAAAAGTGATGGGGATTGGCGGTGCAGATTCTATCCACAAATACACACAGAATTGTGTGTTGTATGTGTGAGAGAGAAAGAGACTGTCTGTGATGATAAATTTTGTTACACTAGTTGTTAGAACTACTGCCTGTTCTTTCAGTTCTATTGATTGGTTTAAATAAAAATAACCCTTGGGCTAAAATTATCATTTCTTTCTCCATCATCATCAACATCATCGTCTTCTCCACCTCTTTCTGTCTCTTACAGTCTTTTAATATCTATCGTCATCTCTACTCTCACCTTTATTTTCATTAGTTTCTCTGTGCTTTGCCACATTTTATTCTTCTTCTCCATCAATCTATCTATATAGTTATACTCACAATGGTTATCTTTTTAACCTATCTATCAGTTTTTCTCATAAAATTCTACTTTCTTAACTTACAGTTTTCTTAAGAGGCTTTGGTTTTTTTTTTTAATTTTTCTCAGTTTCTCCTTTTTTTAGTTTTCATTCCCTCTTGAACTTTTCACTGTATCTCCTTCAATCAGTCTCTTCACTTTGATTTTTTTCTCTCTTACTATTTCATTTGTCTATCTTTTTTCTTTCAATTACCATCGCATCATTGTCCACTCTGCCTTTTGATCTTTTTATCTTTTAATCTTTCTTTCTTTTAACTTATTTCTCTTATTATCAATATTTCATCTTCCACTCAATCTTTTTTTCTACCTTTTCTGTTTCAGTCTTGTCTCTATCACTCTTCTTCTTTTCTTCTTTTTCTTCTTCTTTTTTTTTCTTCTTTTATCTTATACAATGATTTTCTTTACTGTTCTTTAAATCTCCCAAATTTTTTTAGTTAAATAATATCTCTTTCACCTTCTCTTTTCAACTTCACCCTGCATCTCTTCATATCTTTCTTCTTTATCTCTTCACCTATTTTGTCAACGTCTTATTTTGTTTGTCTTTCCTGCTGGATCCTAAACATGACAACCTGTTAGGTTTCAGTCGAATCTTTACCAATACAAACAACTTTTTTTTTTCGTTTTGTTTTGTCTTTCCTCAGAAAAAGTAGAAAAAAAAATTGGGCAAACAATAAAAAGCCAAAAAGAACAACAATGGTCCAGACATAAAACAAACAACTATGGACGTTTTTACTAAATTTCATTTTTCTTTTTTTCCTTTTTTTTAAAACTTTTTACCTTTTTAGTTTTGTTTTGTTTTTTCATTTTTACTTGCTAGCAGGTATCATATGTTTTATTTGTTTTTATACTGATATTTTAAAAAGAGATAAATCAAAGAACAAATAATAATAGTCATGATAATAATGATGATGATGATTAGAATTGATATTGATTAGTTTTTAGGGAAGGTTCAGACGACTTTCTGTATCATACTTAACCTCTTGACAATGTCTGGGTGTTTTTTTTTTCATTTTTATTATATTTCTCTGTATGTCTGTGTGTGTACCTAAATTCGACAAGATAATCATCCTCATACACACATACACATGCATAAAGACACAAACACAGTAAAAATTCATGAGTCTGCTCCCATCATTACAACAGTTTCATCTGATTATGTTGGTTCCATCTGAAGCTCTGTGTGTGTGTGTGTGTGTGAGTTTTCTTTTACTTTTCCTTTCAAACTGTTGAGAATACAAATCACCAAGAGTGACTGAGCTGGTGAAGAACAAACACACTTCCTCATCATCTTTCACTGTGTCCTTTCTTTCTTTCTTTCAATTGTAATTTTTAGTCCACTCCTGTGTTACTGACCAAACCAAAGTAAGTCTCCTCCCCAAAAACTGGAGAATGGCTATTTTTGGATTGTCTTAATATATAACAATGCCGAAAAACATGTTTCTTTCCTAACGTCTGCTCTTGTGATTAGTACTCTTGTGGAAAATATGATAACTTGTCTACAATAAGAATAAACAGATTTTATATAAATATATATATATATATATATATATATATATATATATATATACACACACAAGATATTTTTATACCTTTCTTTTAATAAAATAAGCTAAATACTGCAAAATATATGTATGTATAAATTTTGTAGGTCTGTATGATATGCAATGTATAAAAACTGGTAAATTTACATAAAAATAAAAAAAAAACAAACAATTTGTACTTGTCTTAAACTGTAAATCCAATGTCATAAAATTTTGAAATTCATACATGAATATTGTTCA
>JBBBDQ010001955.1:3217500-3257500 GCA_037127315.1 Ascarosepion bandense
TGCTTTTATGAGATTGTACACACAATTACAGAATTGTTTGGGCATATATATATATATATATATATATATATATATATATATAATTCCAAGTGAAGAGGACTCAAGGTTTTCTTTATATTTTCAGTTCTCTGGCATTCATCTTATTATAAACAGTGCTCAATATAATGAGTATTATAGAGCTTAATATAATATAATATAATTATATGGTTATATCAATTTTTCATTGCTCAATGAAAAATTGACATAACCATATAATTATATTATATTATATATATATATATATATATATATATATATTTGGATCAAATATAGATTAGATTCCAACAGAATGAGAGGATAAGAAACAAATAGTAAACATTTGTAAATTGAAATTGTTTGATTTTATTTAAATTTCATCATAAATTATTATGAAGAATGAAATTACAGGAAAAATTTCTCTTACATAATTCACTTCCCAGAAGATAAATTCTGATGAAGCTTAAACAAAAGCAAAAAAATGTTAAATTTATAAATGTTTCCTATTTGTTCTTTATCCTCTCATATATATAGATATGCACATACTTATACATACCAATATTATTATTCATATATATATGCACACATATATATTATCAAGTGGCTGAATATATTGATATTGATATATATTCATAGACAAAACATTTATATATATATATATATATATATATATATATATTATAAGGAAAACCAATGACAAAGTAGAAAAAGTTTAGTTTTTGTGTGACATTCTTCATCTTTTAGAACTTTATTGGACTGATATTGACATGACTACACATCCTATGGAAAGAAAGGGCAGCATTTAAAATAATTTTTTTTTTAAATTTGAATATATATTTTGGGTATATTGACTAGTTGATTTCCTTCATGATATATAAAAATTCACATATCTTTTTTCCCTAATATCGTTATTATCATTTTATTGAGCATACATGTTTGAGTTGCTATTCCTGTTTTTTTTTCTTATACAGAGAAATTAATAACAACCAGCCTAGATTGAGAATCCTTACTAAAGAAATATTGTGTCTTTAACAGAATAAGACTTGTATTATTTTTTCATAACAGAAACCACTTCAAAAGTCAAAATGTGCAGGGTACTTATGCCAGATTTGTGATAAAACTGGCAGGTTTGAGGGCAGACTGAAGGTGAATGTGAGAGTGCACAAGGAGAAAGTAATTTTCAAGACACCAAAAGTCTTTCAGGTGTCACATATATAAAAATGTATGTAAGAGCACAGCTGGTACTTGTAAAGTCATTTGATGACCCTTGGCTACTGACACAAAAAGGCATATATATATATATATATATATATATATATATATAAAAGATATGTTTAGGCAGCAAGTATTCATCTAAATAAACTTTATTAAAAACAAGGTCTGTCTGTTCTATTTTCTATCGTATTTTTTCAATATTCAAATGTCTCAGTCATTTTCAAGACCGAACGTGGTGTCTCTGTGATAGTGAGAATTTATTTGTCTCCATCCTGGTATTCTATGGAAAGTTGAAAGTTTGAAATAGTCAAAAGTGATGTTATTTTTCAGCTTTCCTAAGAATACTAGAATGTTAACAAAGAAATGTGCCTAGCAGACAGGCACCATATTTGTTCTTGAAAATGACTAAGATGTTCAAAAATTGGAAAAATACAGTTACATTCATATTTGCAAAGAAAGAATGGATTTTTTAAAAATTTACTAATCCAACAGGTTATTTTACTTAAATGTTATTTTTAGTGGATACTCATATTTAAGTAGATGTTCCATTTATTTATAAACATATATATATATATATATATATATATACACACATACATATATACACATAGATAAATATTCAGATAAATATCCACTTATAAAAGTCAGGTACATCTCTCTATCACAACACACACAGACATATTTGACTGTTGGAAGTTGTTTTCTACTTTCACAATGAAAACTGCAGCCTTTGACACCTGGCTGCTTTTACTGAGTAGTCTATCATTTTTATTCCAGCCACTGTCTTCTTTGTATTTTTTCTTCATCCACACTGAGTTACTTTTTTAGTATTTTGTGATCAGGTGTTAAAGGGATAAACTCACAATAACAATTCCAACAGCTTGTTCATATACCTGTATCGTTATTTATGTGTGTATGTTTGTTAGACTTATAAATTACTGGCTGCTCATATCCGAGTATACCTGTCTGCTAGAGTGGCAAACCAATTCCTATTGCAGACACTGGATCAGGCACATTTTTGTTTGTTCAACACCCACAGAACACATGCTTAATGGATTTTAGTTACAGTTTCTGGGAGAGAATGTATCATTTGACATGATCAACAGTTTGAACAAGGTCATTATGCTCAAATTCTCAGTGACCTGTGATTTAATGCTAGCAGAACCACCAGCAAACAATTCAGCTGTGTTCATTTTCAGACACCTTCCAAATGTGCTGGATACTGGCATCACCAGGCCAGGCTGATAGCATCATCTCCCTGATAAATCAATGATGGTGAGATTCAAACCAGAATCTCATGGTTAGAAAGTGAATTTTCTAACCCTTTGACCATGCAGCTATCATAATATATTTACATTGTGATAAATGAACCTACATATAGTATCTCTCTTAAACATCTTTCAAAAACACATGCACACACTCTCAGATATATATAAACAAACATGGAAGTAACTGAATGACAAAATAAAAGAAAAAAAAAGTTTTGAGTTGTATGCCTCATCCTTTAAAAAGATTTCTTCAGAATAATAATGGTTTTATTGATCAAGTCTCATACATATCCATGGGAGATTAAAAAATAAAAGGTCAGCAATTTGTTTTTTAAATTTCACAAAATATAGCCTGAAGAAGTTCATTCAAACGACAATGTGTATAACATAGGAGCTTTTCAAACTTTTGTCATTCAATTACCCATTATTAGTCTGGTACAGAGCTGTATTTAGCATATTTTCCAAGGAAATTTCTGTTTCTGTATGTGTTATATATATATATATATATATATATATATATATATATATATATGTGTGTGTGTGTGTGTGTGTGTGTGTGAAATTTCTGTTTATATATATATATATATATATATATATATATATATAAACTTATTTATAAATGGAACTTTGTCTGTGTGTGTGTGTGTGTGTGTGTGTGTGTGTGTGTATCCGTTACTTATAGACTCCAAAACGGCTGAATCGATTTTCTTGAAAATTTATACAGTTGTACTAAAAGAGTCTGCGAGTGTTCTTAGCTAGGTTTTGTGTCAAGGTACCCCCAATAAATATAGAAAATTGATAATCGAAAAAATCGGGTTATAGAAGGAGTGGTCCAATTTTAATCAAATTTGATACACTCATAGACAAAGCCATAAGAAATGATATTCAGAAGGTTGCAGTTCTTACAATAGTGCAAAAAATTGATAATATATATATATATATATATAAATAAAAGGCAAGATGTTTGTGTGTGTGTCTGTTTATCTGTCTGTATGGCCTTTATACAAATCTACAATTTTTATCCAATTCCCACCAAACTTCACACAAATATTCTTTAGGCTGAGTCTGAGCTCCAGGACCATGGATTAGTTTTAAAGCTTTCATTACACCCGAGCAATGCCGGGCTATACTGCTAGTATATATATATATATATGTATGTGTGTGTATGCATATGTATGTGTACTGTATAAAAACATTATATGTATACTTATGCATCTGCTAATATAAGTATCATATATATATATATATATATATATATATATATATATATATATAAGATAAAAGTGGGGTAAGGTTAAGATTCATACAGCTTAAATAATACAAATTATATATATATATATATATATATAAGTTGGGTAAATTATTGCCATTTTATATTTTGAATTTCATGCTTGTTTGTTGTCTGATTTTGATTTTGTTGACTGCACAGTATGCTCAGTTGGGTACCATCTGTGAGAAAAAGATCACAATGCTGCAATTCACTCCACAAGAAATTTAAAAACGGCATGCTGTACTGCTTGGCATTCATGCCAGAAGCCCTAACACAAACATTTTTTAATGTTTAATGTCAATCTGAGGATTTGGAAAGAGTTAGATGAGTCTAACAGTGATTATGCAGGTGTTTGAAGTGATCACTAGCAATAGCAACATAATACCACTATTCATCTTCCCACAGGGCCTCAGACTCAACATGGAGGCCTGTGCTACTCTGGTTCAAGAGATTGCCTGCTGGAGGATCTTATATCTGGCAACAGGACATTGCACTGTCAGTGTTTTATTTCATTTTTGCATATTTTAGACCACAATTTGTATATTGCAACCTATATAATTTATTTGTTTAAACATTATTTTTTGATGGATACTCATATTTGAGTAGATACTCTGTTTTTCATAATTAAACAGTATATTTATATATATCTACCAGCCTGAATAATAATCAAGAAATCTTTCTGGTAACTAATATAAATAATACTGTTTAATTATAAAAAACAATATTTACTCAAATATGAGTATCTATTTTAAAATAATGTTTAAGCAAATAAATTAAAAATATGTTGGAGTTGATCCATTTCGTAACATTCTGTAATATATATATATATATATATATATATATATATATATATATATATATATATATATATATTTGCTCTGTAATATTTTATTACATGGAGCTCTCTTCCTGTATCATTTTTTAATATTAAAATAAAATATAAAATTTTTAATATTAATTAGGATCGGGTTTTTGGAATTTACCTTCCTGCTTTTTCCGCTTGGATTAAAGTATCTAAATAAAAAAAATATATATATATATATATATATATATATATATAGTTGCACACATATGTATATAGATAGGCAAGTACATATATTTTTATATATAAATATGCATTTATGTTTTTAACCTGATGCTAGATGTCTAATGTTGACTGTTGACACATCAGAAATACTGACAAACTGGATTTACTAATCTCTAAATCAAATACTCCATATAGAGGAGCGCAAAAATGAAATTGCTAAGCTCACATTAACCATGTTTATACCAACCTTGTTTTTACTTTAACAAATAATTAATTAGTTAATATATACAACTACATATAAATTAATGCTTTAAACATTGTAAATATTTTCTTTTTTTCCTACTTCATTCAGATATCTTTCTCTCTCTCTCTCTCTCTCTGTCTCTCTCTCTCTATATATATATGTATGCTTGCATAATTGCAGTAAAAGCACAGGTGGGCTCTGCTGAAGCTGAACAAGCCATAAATGTGCCTGAGCAGGCATCTGAAAAAAGATTGGCTAGACACCAAAGCAGACAGACAGGTGCACTTGGAAAGTCCATTATGTATATACATATATACAGGCATAGTTATATAAATATACATGTGTGAGCATTTTGCTATCAAAATAAAGTACATATATATATAAGTATATTAATATTCTATGTGTATGTGTTTGTGTGTATCTGTATAAACAGAAAGTAAGAGAAACAAATAAAGACATATTTTAAACCTAGTTCTGTATGTGTCACACACACACACACACACACACACACACACACATGTGTATATATATATATATATATATATATATATAAAATCAAATATATATATATATATAAAATCAAATAAATTTCGATGTTCAAAACTGTTGAATGATCATTTCAACATGAAATCCCTAAGAGAGATTTCACATCTCATCGGCAACTGACACATTTTCAAAATGAAATAAAAAGGAATAAAAATGAAGGTTAAGAATTAAGAAATTTACGTCACAAAAAAATTCGGTTAGCAATCAACGTCTCACCTGTATCATTTTTTAATATTAAAATTTTAATATTAATTAGGATCAGGTTTTTGGGATTTACCTTCCTACTTTACCATTTGGATTAAAGTTATTTAAAAAAAAAAATATATATATATATATATATATGTGTGTGTGTGTGTGTGTGTGAGTGTGTATGCATGTATTTAGAGAGTGAGAGAGACATGGCTTGAAGATTGTATTCAAGTAACAAACAGACCTGTTGCTGTTTGCTGACTTCATTATCCACTTTCATATTTATATCTGTCTCTGATATTGAGCACTTTTATATAGCATAAAACTATATTTGTTATCATATAAATTGTCAGCATTTTATATTCTTAATTTCACACATGCCTCTGGCTTGTTTTATATTTTGTTGACAGCACAGTATAGCAGGGTCAGTTAGGCATCATGTGTGAGAAAAAGTGCACCATGATGCAATTCACTCCATCAGAAATTTGGAAATGGCATGCTGTACTGCTTGGCACTTGCACCAGAAGCTTCATTACAAACATTTCACTGTTTAGGTGTCAATCTGAGTTTTTGGAAAAAGTTGGATGAGTCTAATGATGATTATGAACATGCTTGAAATGATCACTAGTGATGGCAACATTATGCCATGAATTTAAAAGGAGGTGGATGATATATCCAGTCAACATCATGATGTTTGAAGGGACCACTAGTGATAACGATGTTATGCCTTATTTATCTTCTCACAGGGCCTCAGACTCAACATGGAAGCCTACATCAAGTGTCTTGAGGAGATAGTGCTGCTACCCTGCGTCAAGAGGGTGATTGCTGGAAGACTATGTCTGACAACAGAACTTTGTACCATGCCACACACAAGCATGAGAACCCAGTCATGGTTGTCAAACAATTTCTGTGACCACAATTTCCTTTACATTTGGCCATCTAGCTCCCCAGACTGCAACCCCTAGATTATTATGTGTGTGGTGCAGTTGAGCGAGAGACCAACAAAACTCCTTCTAATGCCAAAGATGAACTAAAGGCAAGGATTATGGCAACACTCACTAACTTAAACAAGGAGACTGTCCAGAAGAGTATCAGATTCTGAAATAGTCTGGAGGCTGTGGTTGAAGCCAATGGTGGTTTTATTAAATAAGCTTACTCTTTAGTATTTCAAGATATTTTTGTGTAATTTTTGTAAATATATCTGTTAAAATAGAATGTCAGTGTTATTTTCATTTTTGCATAATTCAGATGACAAGTCATACATCACACCATATATATATATATGGCCAATCTGACAGTTCTTGAATGATCAAGTAACCTTCTTTGTATTTGCATAACTTTCTTAACTCTTTCAAATAAATTTTCATTTTTTTTTTAGGTTACGGTTATTATGTTTATAGAAAAGAATAGAAAAAGAAGAATTTTGATGCAACTCTTTTCTTTCTTGCTTATAAAAAAGAACAGTTCCAGTTGAGATTCTTTATATTCGTTCCTTTTTTTCTTTTAGGTCTTTATTAAAAAAAAACAAAAAAAAGATTTTAGCATGCCTTTCGTCTTTTTTTACCAGGATCCAGACTTCCATTTCTTAACAGCTCATCAACTGAACCAAATGTCTAGTCCCCAGTGTACAATTTTTGAGTACAACTTCTCTAGAATATAAATAAAAATCTAGGTTATTGGCTATTTTCTCCTGAAAAATCAATACCTTGAATGGAAATGATTAGAATTTTTTTAAATGTTTCTCCTGGTAGCTTTTTCTCTCTTTTATTATTATTATTATTATTTAAATTTCTTCCTTTTACTATTTCATAACAAAATATATGAAAAAGTTATGATTTTTTAAAATGTTATTGTTTTATTTTTGCTTTATGTTTTGAATTTTTTGAGTTCTATGATATCAATTGTTGGAAGCTAAAATAACTGTCTTTTTCATTTTTATTTAGTTATTGTTTGTCTTTTTCCCCAAAATACATTTAAATCTACACTATTTCTTCCACACTTTTTCCTCAAAAGAAAAAAAAAACAATAACAGGTGTTAAGAATTTGAAATTCTTCTTGAAAAAAAACAAACCAAAAGACAACACTAAAGACTTTACGGAATTCTGTACCATTTGTAAAGCAGTTCTTTAAGCATCCCTGTTCACCCTTCATTCTTGCTGGTTTGTAGAAATTGTTTACTGATACCTCACTATCTATCAAACTTATACTTTCTGGTCTGGAGCTTGTGTGTGTGAAATACGTGGACGGGTTTGTGTTTCTGTTTCAAGGACATGATACTTTGGCAATGGTAAAGGGACTGAGCGATCTACCTCTGCAGAATTCTCCTGATGCTTCCTTGAATGAGGCAAGCTTTCTGCGTTGCTCTCAAGAACATAGTATTTTGGCAGAGGCAACTGTAAAGAACGTTCTACTTCCCCAGATGAATCGGAATGCAATTTTTGTTGGGAATTGTCTGGGTTTGGTTCCAGAACATAGTATTTTGGTAAAGGTAACTGCACCAAGTGATCTACATTTCCTTGGTAGTCTGATTGTCCTACAGTAGGTATTTGTGGGAAATCAAAGTTTGGTCTTCTGCTTTCTGGTAAAGTCCACGGTTTTGCAGGGGCTAAGCCAGTCTGTTGTCTGCACTCAGTGACATTTCCTATGTTTGGCTTGAAAGAACACCTTGGAGACATCCGTGTATCTCCTGGACAGGAGAATCTCTGTTTTATTGGCTTCATGAATGTGTTGAAGTCAGTCCAAGGTGCATGTGCCAGGGAATAATGGGAACTGTACTGCTCTGAAAAATAATTTAGAAAAAAACATTTAAGTTATAAGTTTTGCATTATGTCTACTTTTGAACATCCTTTTCAAATGAAAACAGTTTTGAGTGACTATGACATACGAGGTCAATCTTAGAAGATACAAATAAAGGAAAATAAGATCTCATATTTTCGTTGTACAAAACAATTTGGATTGATATTAAAGTTAAGCATTATTGAGACTGGTCAGTACCTAGATGAGTGATCTTTTGGAAATATCTAGTGCTGTAAGCTTCAATTTGGGAGTGATGTAATGGATGATGGCTCAGAATTGCTAATCAGTGAACTGAATTCTAATTGGGTTCATTGTATTTACTTATGCACAAATACCCTTAGGAAAGGAATGAATCCACTTCTTCTATGGGTTAATTAGTGAGGCTTGTTTTACTAAAACATTATTATTTGCAAAAATTAAATAAAATTGCATACAAAATATTTAGATTTCAGTATTAATAATCCATAGCTGCTGATATACTACTAATGAAAACAATCAACCAAATAGCATGTCTGTTTGTTTTTTAATTTTGTGTGTGAATTCTCCCCTTTAATAATAGCCTTTCTTTTTAATTTGACAACTAATTTCAATAATTTAAATAGAAGGTTTGTGGTTATATATCTATTTAGTTTGTGGTTATGTATTTAAACCAAATAAGTGTCACATCATGTGAGAAATAGAAGCGTTGGTAAATACTGAAAAGTATGTTAATCACTGCCCTCCTTAATAATGACAAAAGTCTAGTTCTGGAGTCCCCAAACATGCAGCAGTACCTCTCACAATGCACCAAAGAGGGAGATTTGGTTGATATCATTGCCAACATTACAGTGGTTGCAGAGAGTGAGCAATTATACAAACATATAGACCCTCCTTGTTAAACTGACCATGTCCTGTCAATGGTCTTTGATGGTATATAAAATACAGATTTTTTTCCTCAAAAAGATGGCTCAAAATTCAACTATATGAATTTAAGGCCTTCTTTCATTTCATTTCAAATGCTCATTAGGGCATGTGGTTAGAACATTCACTTTCTGGCCATAAATCCTGGGTTCGAATCTCACCATGGTCAATCTCTCAGAAAGGTGACTTCTTGATGCTATCAGTCTGGAGGAGGCATCCAAGTGTATGACACTGACTAGGATTGGAAAGTGCCTGAAAATCATACCATGGGTTGACACAAGCCTTGTGATTGAAATTGGGTAGACAGAACCCTTTGGAAGTCATTGATGACTGTGCTAGCATGAAGTGACAAGTCATTGTGAGCAAGAGTTTGAGTGTTTTGGCCTTATTCAAACTTTTGACTATACCAGATAATGCGCTCTCACCCCAAAAATGTAACTAGATCTTCTCAACATAGTTGCAGTACAAACCACAAGCGTGCTTTGTTGATGTTGAACAAACACAAATGTGCCAGAGCAAACTCCTGCAATTGGGATTAGCGAACTACCATCGAAGATAGATATCCTTGGATATGAGTATATGGCCATTTTATTTTTTATAATAGGATATGATATTACTTTCAATGGTCACTTCTATTAACCTGACTTCATAACATTTATTAAATATATTATTATTTTATTCTGAATTTATGGGATTTATCAATATTTACATGTAGATTTTTGTCATCATCTTTATTATTGTTATCATGTTTCCATCATTATGTCCTTCAGCCTTTATCAGGTATATGTTGAAATACACCTGATGAAGTTGGGAGGACACAACTGCCAAAAAATTGTCATAAGAATAACAATGTAAATAGATTAGGTCAATAGTTTTCATGTAAATAATGTCAATAGTATATGACTATATTTTAGAGAAGAAATATTGTAACTATATATTTTGTTGGGGTGCTCTCCACCTTTGTCTACAATAGTGAACTGTTCCAAGTACTACATAAAGTAGTAGTGATGTTACCTCGGGGAAGACCACGGGAGTCAGCCGAATAACAAGTCAGTCGAGTATTTCCGGTAGTGAACCGGAAGTGTGCTATTGGTCAGACTCTTACGTCTCACGATAATATGTTCTACTAAACCCTTGTTCCTGTATTCTACTAACCACCTCTTTTGTAAATACTACTCTTCCTGGTAATATACCAATTTACTACAATTCCGTTGTTTGTATTTATTCCACAATAATTCTGTACATGCAACATAACACGTTTGGACTGTTGTTCTCATGTTTATTGTCATATTGATAATGTTTCAGCTGTTCTACACCCCTGCCTTCTTCAGGTGATATATGTTGGAATCTTAAAATTCCAGAATATATCATCTGAAGATGGCTGGAGCATACAATGGCTAAAATATTGCAGATATGACAATAAAGATGCAGATAACAGTTTGAATAATGTAAATAGTTACAATACATTATCTCAGAAATATAGATAGACATCATTATTAGTATCATTAATGTTCTTTTGTTTTGTTTCTGAAGTCTATAAAAATATCCACAACAGACTTTAGAAAGAAAATCAGAGAATGTATCAAGGAAAATATGTATTCAACCAAATATGTATTCAACCAAACTATAGGAAAATAGTTCCCAGGTTTCAAAAAAAATAAGACAGGAGGGACCAGTTTTATTCAGACTCTGGCAGAGTAGGATATGTGATACTGACTAGGCAGAAGATTTTACCACAGTAGGTTGCCATTACTTTCTGCAGTAGACTGGTTGCCAACCAAAGGCTATAGAACCCAATCTGTCCTGCTCTTTAACCCATAGCTGTAGGAAGATGCAAAAGATTAATACCTTTTCCAAGGGTATTTGCATGTAAGTGAATGCAATGAATTCAACTGGAATTGGAACTTGGCTCTCCAATTTCTTCCTCTGAGCTTATACCCACTGCACCACAATGAACATCCTGATGCACATACATCAACTAAAAATCGAAACTTCCTAATCATGCAACAGATGTTAAGTACCCCTTATAATCAAACATGTACTCACAAGTTGTTATCATCTCAGTGGGACAATACAAAAAATTCTTTCAAAATACTAAACTAAACAATGTCCTTAACTTCTTAAAGGAAATAAAACATTATACTATGATGAAAAAAATTCTGTTATCAAAATTTTTCATCATAGTATAATTTATAAAAAAAAAATTATTTTGAGATTAAAAGGGTAAAATGTATATTTTATTCTGGAAACTATATATATGCAAATTATTTTCAAATAAAGTGTATCTGTAAAGGAAAAAAATGAATAAAAAAAAACAATATGAAAGGCTATTCTTAGCCTATGTGTTTCGTTCTATGAGGGATTTTATCAAGGCAATTGTAGGATTTATTTTTTGCGCATGTTTGTAAACAAAAACAAGGATGTCATTGGTTTATCAAGGTTTTAAAGTCCCTCATAGAACGAGGGGCCCAGTTAGAAATAATTTCAAGATGGATTATCCGGCCCACTCAATAGTCTCCAATTAAGAGTGTTCCCAAATCTCTAGCTGTGACTGCCAAGTTGCCTTCACTATTTCATCCTTCAAACTTTAAAAAACAAAAACAATCAAAAACCACTTCTCTTCACACAAGCATGATGCAGCCAAACTACAGAGATATGCAGTACATCAGTTCTTTTCATTCCTATTTTTTTAAAACTTCTTTATTGCACACTTGTTCTATCCATGGTATTCTCAGCATCTTTCTGTAAAACTGCAATGCTGTAGCCTTGTCTCCTCTTTGGCTGTGAGAAAATTGTGCAGTATTCACTGCCATACAAGATGACAAATATTAAATAGCAGTTTGGCACTCGTATTTTTGTTTCCAACTAAATGTTGCCATTTTTTAATATTTTGCTTATTTTTTGCAAGGCATTTTTCACTTCTTAAATGCGCCTTCATATTTCTGTGCTCATATTTTTCTGTTATCTGTATGAAAATTTCCAGAATTGAACAATCTTCACTGACAGAAAAATGGATCAGAAATCATAATGTTTGTAGTTTGTTAAGTAAAAGAAACTAAAAACAAAAAATATAGAATTATAGAGATTTGAGAGTTTAACCAATACTAAAGCCAACAGTTCAAATTCCATGCTTCAGTTTGGTAATGAAAGCAAGAGAATAGAGAAGTCATTCGGTTTACAGCTAAAATATAAAATAAACATCAACTAAATAAAGAATGCATGCAACAACCTTTTAAAATTAATACAGCAAGAATTTGATTTTTTTTCTGCTGAGGACTACAAATAATAACTATAATCTGCAGTGTATTAATCACAAGGTTATAAGTTATTCCTGGATTTGATTGGTCCTTCCACTTATGCAGTGATTCTATTTTAGCAAGTTGGTTATAATCGGATGGATTTGCAAAAGCTTCACTGCCAACCTTTTGCTATTTTTACCTACAGTTGGAGAGAAAATTGGATTCCAATTTTGGCTTTGAATGCAGTTGTTTTCTTCTAGACTAGTTGCCAGTCAAGACTAAAAACCCAATATACCCTCTTATATTGTCTAAGGCTTTTATAAGCACATAGAACAATTTGAGTATAATGCTATCAATAAAGTCTTTTATCAAACCAATCTTTGTATGATGTACAAATTCTGGAAATGGGATTTCAAAGATTTCTCAATTATTGAAACTATCTGTATAAAAATTTGCCTTGCAGAAATGTACTAATATACTGCTATTATGTAAATAGATTCTGGACCGTGCAATAAGGACTTCTCAATCAGTAGCATGCAGAAGTGGGGGCAAAGAGAAATCATCAGTTCAAAGACTGAAATAAAAATTTAGTTTTTGAAATTGTCTCTATTAACTTCATTGTACAAGCATGCTATACTCCCACAAACTGGAATAAATATAAACCTGTGCTTTGATAAGTGAGACTGGAGTATGTCACCCCACCCCACCCCACCCCTGCTTGAGTCTTAGGGGTATAGAATCAAGGAGCTGGTACAGGCCATCATGAAACCTCTGCATGTCACTGTTCTCAAGCCTTAATAAAGTGCACAGTTATGGCTGTACTTTCTAATATTTAATCCAGACAGATTTTTTCTCATATACTACTTGTGAATATTTCTAATTCACTACCTTGACTCTTCACTCTTATATACAGACTATTACCACAATTTAAACAAACAACAGAATCAAACCCTCTTCATCCAGACCAAATGTAGGCCTAAATATCTCCATTTCCTAAACTAATATGTTAGTTAATTTTAGTTCAGGAATATATCATCTCAAGCTCCTCTCCTCAATCCACATGACCTTCTAAATCAAGATGACCATGAGCTTGGGGTTTATATCAGGGATGGCTTATTACATGACAGAATTCCCAACAATGAGGCCACTGATTTCCCATTCATGAGCTTTTGTATTACCCATTTTCATCTTCACTATTGTCCCCAAGATGATGGTATTGTGATGTTTAACAGAATAACTGAAAACACTGATGTTATCTTTTGTGATTATCCATCAGCCAGCATTCATATATGTGGTGATTTTAATAATCTGCATATGAGGAGTGGTTAGATAAATTGTATTTTCAATGTCTTGAATATCTATTGGAATTCATCCCAGATCTCAAGTGAAATTTGTATATGATCTATCACTAAATAACCTGGAAAAAAATGATTCTTTGTATCACAAAAGAATGTACTTGACACTCTCTGTCATGCTCTATTATTATGTAAGTCACATGAAAGCAAAAATGGAGTGTTTAAGCTATTATCTGTGTTGGAGCTAGCCAATCCTTACTTTACAACTTTGACAGAGTTCCAAAGTGTCCATGCAGCCTTGCGGGTAATGAACTATTTTCAACCCTACAGCCTCTTTCCCACATACCAAACATTGTAAACCTGTTCTTACTTTTACCTTATTTCTATGGAAAATGTTCATATGAGCTACATTTTTTTTAATCGTATCACCCCGAGCAAGGTGGTAATGCCACTGATATGCAGGGGGCTACATAAGAGTAAAAAGATTAAGTAGAAGAGAGTGAAGAGGAAGACAAATCAGTTAGAAAGGGGCAAGAGAAGGATGGGAATACAGGTGTAATGACAGTTGCAAAGGTGGAGAGAAAGGAAAGGATATACAGGGTGGTGAAAGAACTAGAGTCAAGTGGTTAACAGATGAGTATTGACATTGCATTTAAATTCCTGGAGGTTGTAACCATCAGGAAAGCAAGAATATGGAAGCGAGTTCCACAGGCGGGAAGTGCAAGAGAAGAAGCTGCAGGAGTAGAATTGTCGTCTGCATTTGGTTAATCTAACTGTGAATGGGTAGGACCCAGTTGCCAATCTGGTTGCACGAGTAAACACCTGTTGCAGAGGCACCAGTGACTTAATTCCTTAGTTTCACCAGTTCAGACTTCTACAAGTAGAAGATGCCATTACGTGTACACAGTGTTAATTCATTGTTGTATTCCATTGCCAAGAAGGAAATCTTAAAGTGGCAGTCTGTGAGAAGAGAATCTCTGTCTGGATTAAATATTAGAAAGTACAGCCATAACTGTACACTTCATGATGACATTGAGAACAGTGACATGCAGAAATTTCATGGTGGCATGTGCCAGCTTCTTGATTCTATACCCCTAAGACTCAAGTAGTATGTGACTTACTCCAGTTTCACTTATCAAAGCACAGAATAGTTATATTGTAAAACATACTTCTAAAACAATACTTCCTTGATCACTAGAATCTTAACCTCTTCAAGTCTAGGGTCAGCTGTTATCTATCCTACATATCCTCAAAATCTGCACTGACTTCCTCTTCTTATGCCCATACAACAACCTCAAATAAATGCTATGAATACCATGGACATTTATGCAATGAGGAAATTTTCAGGTAAAAACAAACAACAAAAATAAATTATAGTTACAATCAGAAAAAAGCAGTGTAAATCACTTATGATAGAACAGAATCTTAAGAACCATCTACTACAGAATAAAGACTTGTAAACACCTATGACAGAACAGAATCTTGTGAACCTCCCATAACCGAACAAACACTTGGGAACCATCCACCACAGAGTGGAGATTTGTGAACATCTATGACAGAACAGAATCTTGTGAACCTTCCATAACCGAACAAAGACTTGGGAACCATCCACCACAGAGTGGACACTTGTGAACACCTATGACAGAACAGAATCTTGTGAACCTCCCATAACCGAACAAACACTTGGGAACCAACCAACACAGAACATTGGTTTGTGAATGATCCACCACAGAACAAGCAATTATCAGCCATACATCACTGAACAAATACTTATGCAAAATAGAACAGTAGACAGATACTTGTGAACCATCTACAACAGAACAGTGAAAAGATCATAACTAAGTAGATGAAGGCAAAATGTCAATGAAAAATAGAGCCTTCTTTTATGTACTGTGTCTCTTCAGGATATAGGTGGTTATAGCTCTCTGTAATTTCCTATCCTTTGTAGTTCTAAGCTATATTTGTCCCTCTATTATCCTTTTCAACTAATTTTTTGCTATATATTTACTGAAGCATGTTAGGTAGATTATTAAGTGATTCTCTCTGCCCCACTTGTGTTCAGTATATTATATGAGTGTCAAATTCTTCAAGTATTTTTTGTTAATTATATGTTGTAGAAATGTCAATTGTTCTTTTTGACATAAAAGTGTTCTTTTAGTTTCCATTTTTCTTAAAACTTTCTCATTGCACACATATTTTTGTCAATGGTATTCTCAGCAACCTTCTGTAGAACCACATCTCTGTTGCCTCTCAAGTTTCCTTACTGAGGAAAATGTTCAGTATTCGCTGCCATGTAGAAGGCTTGGTATAAAAAAGCAGCTCAGCACTCTTTTCTTTGTATCTAACAAATTTTTCCTGTTTTTTAATATTTTGTTTAGTTTTTAGAAGCCATTTTTCAGTTGTAAATAAAGAGACTTGTATATATCAACAAAGAAGACATGTAAAAAGTGAAAAAAAAATGTTTTATAATTGTAGCCATAAGTGAAAGCCTAAGAAGCAGGAGCATCAAAGCCTGACAAAACAGAGAAACAGCAAAAGTTGTCTTTAAAGAGAAAGTGTCAAGACTTTAAATTACATCATTAGTGAATGCATAAAATTCGATCAAAGAGAATATAAAAATAGTCATGAGAGAAAAGTGGACAGAATATATAAGAAATATGGAACTTTTATATACTTTGAAGCACTACCACAGATATGTGAATGCATATCATAAAGAATAGATGCATAAATCTGACCCAAATGTAATATAAAAGTAGATATTAAAGAATAAAACAGTGATGTGTGAATAGAACAATAAGTCTCTAACCCGAATGTCATTAGTTGAATTTTGATCTAAAATGCTCACTGTATAATTTTAATTCCTCTGTTATCAACATCCACCACTGAATTAAATACATTGCCAAGTATGTCGATAATGTGAAAAAATAAATATTTACCTTTCTTATTCATCTTTAACATGTCTTTATTTTCACCTTAATATTTTATCTGCTTTAAAAGTTTCTTTTTTAACTTCTTTAAGTATGATGCCTAGCTAGTTGACTATGGTCTTAATCATACATTAGACTATAATATTTTTGTAACATAAGGTAGAGGTCTAAAAAATATCATAGTCTAATGTATTAGGTTTGGTAACCAGAGATTATTAAGACTGTATTCAACTCATTGGGAAAATGTATCTTCTTCTATGGTTCCTGTTCATTTGGGACATTGGTAATCATGGCCCTCCCTAATTTCCTGCCTTTTGTCAAATAATTTTACTCTGCAAAACATACCTAAGTGCCAACAGCAGGAGTAATGACCTTCGATGTAAACTTCAAGTGAAACTACAGAAATTAAAGAGAACCAATGCATTATGCATTAATGGGTTAAAATGCCATGTCCCTTCAGGATATAGGTAATCGTGACTCTTAAGAGATTTTATTTGATTGCAATGACATCCAAGAAAGGAGAGTGGAATGGTTTTATAGTTTGAAATTCAGAAGATTCTTTCTCTTAGCCTGGCTGTCACCCAAGTTTAAGAAACCACTCAGTTATTTAACTCACCACTGTTAGGGAAGAGATAGAGTAATACCTTCCCCAAGTGTATAATGCGAAAGTGAATGCAACAGATTAGGCTGGAATTTTATCTTCTGTGCTAGCCACACAACAGCCAAAATTAAATACAAATAAAAAATTAATAATTATGATTGACAATACTTTGATCTAATAAAGTTAAAATATTTATTGCCTAAATTAGATGCTTTGCTCATCACTGTATTTTTATACTGTTGTTTACTCAGTACAAAATGCTAGAGACACTCAAGGTAGAGCGTTACTGAATGGAAGTGTTGCAAAGACATACATGGAGAGAGTGCATATTATAAGAATAAGTAACAACTGACCATAAACTTGAAAAAGTTAAGATTATAGTAATTGAGAAAGCATCATTTTGAGGGTCTGTTCCACAATGTAACAGTTCTGGGAAAAGAGGCTTTTTGAGTGGAACTTCTTCCTTACCAATGGAATATGTCAGCTTAGTGTAAGTGGCATGGCTGTAAAAGTCTTGGCTAAGGAATGTTGCTTATCTGAAAATCTGCCATGAAAATAGCAATAGAGTAGTGAGGGGCTTGCAGTGTTACATCTATAGGAAAAGAGTTGAAAGGTCTAAAATAATTCATTACACACAAGACCATATAAGCGTTTTTAAATATTGTCAAAATTGGGTAGTCAGAACTGGGCAGCTCCAATCCAGATCTGATCATTTTTGACTGTGCTGGAAATTTAATATGCTGTTACTCAGTCTCTAGGTTCAGCTCATAATTATCATAAAGACAACTGTATCTTCCAGTGCAGGATGAATGTTTTTCTTTAAAAGCTAAACCGTTTTTAACAATCTGTTATAATTCTCATAAAGAGAACTGACAATTATAACAAGTTGTTAAAAACAATTCAAATTGAATATTACCTCAAAATTACATGGGTGCGAGATGCTCATTAGCTCTGGATAGCAAGTCTCCTAGGAGAAGACAACTTTGACAACAAAATGAAATCTGGTTCTGGTAGATTGCATGGACAAAATCTCCTGACAGGTTCAACATGCATGAAGACAGTTCCAGCACAGCACTGTGGAGCGCAACTAGGTCACAGTGTCAACAGTGAGACACTACTGCCAATCCACTGCATCTTGGTCCATCTCTGGCCATCATGATTGTGTCTTGTCTCCAGGTTCAGATGGACAGAAATGAGAGAGTGAGGTTGACAGCCACACACAACTCTCCCTCACTTAAAAAAAATTAATGTGCAAGTCATCACATCATCACAAGAGAGTCCTGCGTAACAATGCCAGAAGAACAGGTCAAGCTTCTCTTCCCAACCAGACATTCCCTGCCGACACTGCAGTAGAAAACTTAGAGTGAACATTGGTGTGACTAGTCATCTCTGCACCCGTAAGTATCATATAAGTAATGTGTAAAGAAAAATGGTCATCTTTGTTCACAAAGGAAGGTCATTATCATGGTCAACTCCCAGACAGCAGGTTAAAAAAAAATACTACAGTATGAAATATAATAATAATTGATTGATTCATTTTCTAAAGCTTCACAATGCACTGCAGGTTATTTAAAGCCAGAAAATATTTCTAAATTGTAAAAAGTATTTTTCCAGGGAGATAATAATGGTTTACAGATGTAAGTCTTACTAAGTAACCTATATCAGGAGGAGAAGAAGTGGATTTATACATTTCCCAAGACTACTTGCATGTAAATGAATATAATGACCCCTTTATTGATTATACCAGCTACACATCCATTTACAGCACCTGATATTTATCATGTGGTCACCCATCTAGGTAGTGAGCATACTCAGCTTTGCTCATCTTTGGTGATCATATGGCAGTGTGATGTGACCATAAGCTATAAAATTAGACATCATTGTATTATATGATATGCACATAGTGCAGCAGTTATCAGCACAGAAAGTGGGATCAGCAAGAGCAAGTAAAACAACACAACTGTCCTTAGAAAACATATAGATCCACCTCTTCTCCCCTTCCAACGATGGATTAAATAGAAGAGTAGACTGGGTTCTCTAGCCTTGATTGACAAGCAGTCTTGGAAAAAGAGATGACGGAATTCAAAATCAGCTATGTGTGGTGCTAGCAACTGCACACTATAAACTGCCACTGAAACTAGAGCAGAATCAACTAGCATAGTAATGTTGTGGTTTAATATTCCAGATGTTACTGAAGATGGTTTGAGAAATTTGAGGAGACATGCCGACACATAATTTCCAGTATAAACCAGAAACTACTTGTAATGAGAATATAATGTATAAACTTATTGGTAGTCTGATGCTTAAATATGTTTCATTGCAAGCCGTGTTTTTTGATCAACATCTATGTTGACCTGACCATGTGATTCACAATCAGAGAACCAACGCATGCAACATACGTTTTTCAGTGATTTAAGAGTCAAAAGAAAGGATCTTTGTTGACCAGTACAAGCAAAACATGGAAAATATAAGAGTTGTCCTCAATAACCTAGCCAATTAGACTAATTGGCTGCGGAATGAGCCAGTGGTGACATGTCTGCAGAGATGTTATTCAAAACACAGAAATAAAGTCCAGCATTTAGAGAAATACTATTGAATGCATCAGACACAAAATCTTTCCTTTCCCATCATACAAGAACTTTCCAGATACTCTTCTTCTATGTGCCTTGTCCCTTCAGGACATAGGCAATCATGGCTTTCCACGCTTCCCTATCCCTGGTTGCTCTGAGCACACCTTCTCCTGTTACACCATGTAACCCTCGCTCCGTCATCCACCTGATTAGGTCCTGCAAATATGTTATCCGTTGCTTTCCCCTGTCTCTTTTCCCTCTATCTGGCCTGTTAGTATCAGGTTCTCCAAGCCCTCCTTCCTCATTGCATGTCCCAGGAACTTCAGCTGTCTCTTCCTGATGCTCAGTATTAATTTCCTTTTTGTTTCCATCATTTCCAAGACCTCATCATTGCTCACATGCTCAGTCCATGATATTCGCAGCATCCTTCTGTAGAACCACATTTCAGTTTCCTTCATCTTTGATGGTATTGTCCAGCATTCACTGCCATATTGAAGGACAGACAGCACATAGCAATCCAGAACTCTCTTCCTAGTTTCTAGCAAAATTGTCCTGTTTCTCACTTGTGGAAAAATGTGCTATGTCCATGTTGATCTAATCAGCCATATGAGAAACCATTCACCATGAGATTAACTGGTCAGCTGTGTCTGAAAAATGGTTGACAAGAACAATGATGGAGTTCATAATTCATTTTACATAATTCTATACCTTTAATTTAAAATATATGTTGTTCTTATTCTATGTGTCCCTTCAGGGTGTGGGCATTCATGGCTCTCCAGAACTTCCTAATCTATGTAGCCCTTAGCAATACTTTTTTGTCACTATCTTTCCAGTTCTTCTTCTGAAATCTATTTTAGGTATGCGACTTGCTGCTTCTGTCTGTCTTTTTAACCTTCAATATGCCCTGTGAGTGTTCTCTAATCTTTCTTTCTTCATTTCAGCTCTTTCTGATTTCAAGTATAAGTGTTCTTTTTTATTTCCATTTTCCTTAAAACTTCTTTATTGCTCAAATAAACTTTCCATGCTGTTCTAGGTATCTTTCCATGGAACTAAATTATTTGTTGTTTCAAGTCTTCCCTTCATCTGTGAGGAAATTTTCCAGCATTCACTGCCATATAAGAGAACTCTCAATAGTTTCTTAATAATTTACTTTGCTTTTGCAAGGTATCTTTCGGTGTTAAAATTTGTGGGCTGTACATGAAAGGATTTAGCCGTGTATATGAAATAGTCTTTTCTCAATTTTATATATAGCTCACTGCTGTGAGAAACTGGAAAGTTTTAATATGCTGAGTCATAAATAATTTCCATTTTTTTTTTTTTATCAACAATCTACCTTGTTCTTTTCACTAAGAGAATGTTGAATCAAAACTGACTTTCCTTATCTCTTCTAAGTGTCAGCATATGGTAAATTGTGATGTTTTCAACATCTTTGCTAATCCCATGTATTGCATTCCACTAATAACTTGAGAGTTTCATCATCAAAGTCCCATGAATGTCCTTGTCTGGGTTTGCCATCCAACAATATTTTTCCAGAACAAAATTTTTCAAATCTTGACCAAATCTACATATTTTCCTAGATGTCACCATACTGTCATTCTCTTGTTCGAACTTTCATAACATTATGTGACATAAATGCACTTTCAATTCTTCCATGAGTGAAGTTAAGAAATTTATTCTTTTCACTTCCAACTATTGAGACTTAGGTTTCAATCTCATCATGGTCGATTTATCAAGAAGGTGACTTCTTGATGACATTGGCCTGATTATCACACACTGGATTATCCCAGTGTGTGATATCTTTATAAAGTGCCATGGATTGATCCAAGCCTTGTGAGAGAAATTAGTTAAATAAAACTATTTGGGATTCATTGATAGTTGAGCTAGCATTAAATCACAAGTCATCGTGACTGAGATTTAGAGCATACTGGCTTTATGTCAGACTGTTGATCATGCCAGATAATGTACTCACAGAAACTATAATTAAAGTTCACTCAGCACAAACCACAGATGGGTGTTGAACACCTATGTGCCTGAGAAGGTGTCTGCAATAGGTCAGCCACCTTATTAGACAGGAATGAGTGGCCAGCCACCACCATACTAACACGCACATGCAAAAACTAAAATATGTTAACATACTCCAAATTTTTTCTTTAGTGGTTAATTAGTTTGATAATACATACGTCATTGGTTCCATAAAACAGAAATTGCTTATGATTCAAGCTAATAAATAAAACAAGAGCAGTGAAAGACAAACCTTCATCAAAGCAATACCGATGCCATCTTAGCAATTAGCAAGAGATGATTATTAAGATGAAAATAACTGCAATGAACTTGACTGCTCTTTTTTTCTGCTTTTGGATAATAAATATTAAATTTATATTTTAAATAATATTTTCGTAGAAAAAAAGTGTGTTCAGAAAATGTGATGGCATAAAGAAATCTAGGGGAGGTAATTCAGTATATAATATTTGAAATGTACAAAAAAATATTAATAATAAAAAAAAAATATGGAAAATTACCCACAAAGTTTATCCTATACCGGATTGAATCCAAAATCTAATCAATTTATGCCAGTCATGAAGCTAATCATCCCTGAAATTTTTATGAGAATCCATTCAGTGGGTCTTGAGATATCTTAACTATGAACAGACAGACAGATAGACAGACATGACTGAATACAATACCTTTGCTTTAAGGTTGAAGTAATAATATAAAATATAACATATACTAATATAAAATGAAACAATAAAAAAATATTGTTATAAGAGTTATTTTAAATGGGTACACATACGTGAATTGATATCCCTGTTATATTTAAAATTGAAATTAATGTCAACCAGCCTAAATATTTAGAAGGCCTTACTAACAAAAAAAATTGTTTTTCAACAGGAATCAAACATGTATTCACTTTTTCTTTTCATCAGGGAAACCACTCTATTAGCTGAAATGTTTTTTGTCACTTGTCAGTAAGGACTTATTTATTTCTATGCCAGCTGACATTAATTTCTCTCTTTAGCATAACATAAATGTCATCTCCAATATGAGCATGCACTAAAAAATAACCTTTATAGATAAAAAATAATGTCCATTTAAACTATATATTGTTCAGCTAACACTTCTCACTTGTTCAAAAGACCAGAGGTGTATCCCTTCTTTTCTGTTTAGGATTCAGTTTCCAGTTCCTTCTAAGGTGTTTTCATTTTCTTTTACTATTAGTAGATACGTGCATCTTAATGGCATTATCATCTTGCTTGGGGTGAACTGTTATATATATATATATATATATATATATATATATATATATATATATATAAATTAAAGACTCCGCTATCTTGTCTCTTGTCTGAATTTCACAAAATTAAATCCACTCTTCAGGAGAATTCATAGTAAAACTGCATTTATTTCCAGACATATTTTCCTTGAAATACATTATTAAATAAATTTATTTCAGGTGGCTGCTAAGCATAGGAGGAAGTCCCTGAAAAGACCTTTCATCTATGAATAGCTTTTTTTGTGGAGTTTTAGTTTACTTTAACAGAATGTGAGCTTTCTGCAAATATGTCAGCCTTAAAGTTAGCATTATTTGTCCAATTCAACAAGAAAATAGAGTTTTAATACTGTTTTATACATTTCAAGTAAGAGCTTGTATCTTAAAAATTTGATTAGAAAAAATTAGTATGATTTTGGATTCAGCATAAAAAATTGCCTTAAAATCAGCTGTTATATATTTGACCATGAAAACACTGCAGACCAGTGTAATCACAAGATATTAATGGAACTTTTGAGGTGAATTATATATGTATATTGTTACTAAAATACATACATACATGCATACATACATACATACATGCATGCATACATATATATATATATATATATATATACATATTTTTTTTTCTAAACATATGCTGTTAAATATAAGAGACAACAAATGTCTATTATGTTTAATCATGAGCTGTTTTAAATGTTGTATTTTGGCTTTAATTTCAGTTGAAAATAAAGACAAAAATTCTTCAACATACAACGTTTAGAATGGCTCATGATTAAACATAATAGACATTCATTGTCTCTTATATTTAACAGTATATGTTTAGAAAATTATCTGCTGCCTTGATACACTATATATATAATTACTGAGGTATATAGATAGTATGAGATATATTTTTTATGATCCGATGGAACAAATATTTTTAAAATCATTGTGTTATCTACTTCACTTATTTTCATCCTGAAGATATACAACTTACCTTGTGACTCTCCATTATTGTGGGTTGTATCCCCTTTGTTCCAGTCATCAACACTGTCAGAATGGGAAGACAACATAGATATTTCCCTTTGGTTGTTTGGTACGACAAGAGTTGTTCGTTTACCTTTTCTACCCCAGGACATCGCTCCTATTTCCTGTAAATAACAAACGGCAAAGAATCAAAGTATTTTATCTTACAGACAATAGGTTCCATATTTCTAAAAATCAGTGTGTATGAATATACTGGAAACTCTTTGAGAGGACTAGACTGATTAAAAAAAAAATTTCCAAGGAATATTACACTAACCATTTTAACACATAATTGCTCACCATCCCCAACATTAGCTACAGGTTGAAATGTATTATTAACACTGAATTTTTGTAAACAATTAATTAATAGCAGCTTCTTATAAAGCTATAATTAATACTGGATTCTTATGAACCCATAATAGCAGCTTTTTCTGATAAAACTATAATTAATACAGGGTACTTTTAGATGTTAATTTTGATTTGGAATATGAATAGTGACTCAGAATGAGAAATCAGAGAGCTGAGTTCAAATTCCAGTGAGGTTTGTGACATGCAAATACCCTTGGGAAAGGTATGAATCCATCTCTTCTCTGTCTAGCTATGGATAAACATCAGGACAGACTGTGTTCTATAATTTGGGTTGGCAACCAGTCTTGAAAAAAAAAACTCTTAATTCAAACCAACCTGGAAAAAAAAGCTCTTGGGAAAAAACCTCTTATTTCAAACCAGCCGGGAAAAAAAACCTCTTATTTCAAACCAGCCGGGAAAAAACCCTCTTATTTCAAACCAGCCGGGAAAAAAAACCTCTTAATACAAACCAGCCGGGAAAAAAAACCTCTTAATTCAAACCAGCCTGGAAAAAACCCTCTTATTTCAAACCAGCCTGGAAAAAAAACCTCTTATTTCAAACCAGCCGGGAAAAAAACCTCTTAATTCAAACCAGCCTGGAAAAAACCCTCTTATTTCAAACCAGCCGGGAAAAAAAACCTCTTATTTCAAACCAGCCGGGAAAAAAAACCTCTTAATTCAAACCAGCCTGGAAAAAACCCTCTTATTTCAAACCAGCCGGGAAAAAAAACCTCTTAATTCAAACCAGCCTGGAAAAAACCCTCTTATTTCAAACCAGCCGGGAAAAAAAACCTCTTAATTCAAACCAACCTAGAAAAAACCCTCTTATTTCAAACCAGCCGGGAAAAAAAACCTCTTATTTCAAACCAGCCTGGAAAAAAAACCTCTTAATACAAACCAGCTTTGTCATACTATCTTGTCCAAGATACAACTGTTGCTATCACTGCAGTACATGTGGTGCCCTGATGATCCTAATGAGTTATGGAGTTTGTGATTAATTGGTCAATCACTTAATAGATGAACAGACAGTGCAATCTGTTCAAATTCTCTCAAATTTTAGGATAGCATCTCATCTAAATATGTGTGTTTGTCTGTCTCTGTTGCTATCTATAGATATAGTTGCAAATAAACAAATATAGATAATGGCTGACAACTTATTTCCAAGTATGCTCACCTGCTAGCATTATTAGCTAATCCCTTTTGCAGACTCCTACAAAGGCATATTTGTGCTTCTTCAATTATCAAAGGGCCAAATTGTAGTTTACACAAGTACATTGAGTGGACTTTAATTACAGTTTCTGGAAGAGAGAGAGCACAATCTGACATTATCAGAAATTGAACAATTTACATTCAAACCCTTGGGCATGATGAGTTGAGACTCTGAATTCACACATGTTCCTATATATCATCCATCGTGAATCCATTTCATGCCAAAAACCTTTCCCTAAGTCCTTCTATGATAATTTTGACTGTTATATTCTTCCAACTTTTACCAGAAAGTTCCTCTATCTCATCTCATTATCTTTTGCATGATTTTTACTATCAATTCAGTACCAACAAAAGCTGCCTTTTGTTTCACTTATTATCCTTTCTTTTTACTTTAAGTCCTTTTAATCTTTTTTTTTTTTTTTGTCATTTCATCAGTGACATCTTTAATTTTGCTCTCTTCCCTGATCTACATGAACTTCTTTCCATCTCTCAGCATTATTGCAAACCTTGCTATTGCCATTGATCTTCGTGCATCTCAAAATTTGTTTTCAATTGATTTTGCTAATTTCCTATCGTAAATCACCTACTTAAGTTTGCTGGTACAACAAGATAAAAAAACAGAATGGTAGAAAGTCAAAACTTAAAGTCACAAAAGCAGGTGGTTGTAGAGAGACATGAATATCTGTACAAGAACATAGTAAATAAAAAGTTTATCATGAGATATAGTGGCACAAAGAAAAAAAAATTTACTAACAGGTTATCAAAAAATTTTAACAACAATTTTGTTAGAACTTTATACCTTACAGTCAGTAGCATAGTGTAGGAGCTGCCAGAGGGGCGATTGCTTGAGGCACTAAATTTCTAGGGATGCAAGAAAATAAATTGAGAAATGCCTCTTCTAGAAGTACTTTCAGAATGGCTTCTGCTCCGATGAGCTTAGATCACTGGTGCCGCCTAAGCATGAATTTACATGAGATACTAGATTAGCAACTAGGTCCCACCCTTTTACAGTAAAACAGATAAGATGTAACCGTAAATTCTACTCCAACAGCTTCTTTTCTCGCACTTCCCGCCTGTGGAACTCCCTTCCACAAGTCTGCTTTCCCGACAGCTACAATTTCCAGGTGTTTAAATGTAGGGTCAGTAGACACCTCCTATCACACTAACTCCCAATTATTCTCAGAGCACTCTCATCTACCCAACCCTCATTCTCGGTATCCTTACCCGCCTATCACCCACCCTGTGACATTTCCTATATTTAATCATCCTTTCTCCACTCTACGTAGCCCCCTGCGCAGTAGTGGCAGTGACATCCCTTGCTTGGGGTGAAACGCTTATAAAAGAAAAGAAAAGAAATAACTTTGCAATAATCACAAGAATATGTTCTTTATTTTTTCTTTCTTTCTTTCTTTCTTCATTTTTTAATTCTCATTAGAAGGAAAAAAAATTAAAAGAAAGCCAAACGGGAATTATAATAGGAAGGTTTTCATTGGGTGCTGAAGGTCATTGTCACAGATGTATAATAAAAATGAAAAATAAGTAATAAAAAAGTATTTTTTTGCAGAAACAAAATGGTAAAGGATCTTTAGGAAGAAATACACAGAAATGAAACTATTTAAGCACTTATAGTGCTGTACTGAACATGCTATTCTTTTGTCTTGTGAGTTTAACCAATGAGATTTCAGTTCTTAGCTTAAAGGCAAGCAAAAACTTATGCGCATAGTGACAAAACAGAAGATTGAAGAGAAAATAAAATAAAACATGAATATGCATTTTCAAATAAAAATAATTGAGATGAATAGATAAAGTTACAAACAATGAAGTCTTTGGTCAGAGATGAAGAAGATCAGAAGTATGATTAGAGCAATAGCCAAAAGGGCTATGGAATTACTAAATAGAAAGTAGTTTGGGAAGAAATTTATCTTCAAGCAGCAGTGAGATAAAAATGAAGATAGAAAAAGCTTTTGATAGAGATGGCAGTGACAGCAGGATTGGGGTGAGCAAAACATGAAGAGTATTTATTTCTTTAATAAAAGCCATTGCTGCAAAGATCATTTTAATTAGAAAGCTTCTAGAGAATAATCCTGAACAAGAATTATTAATTTTGTTTACTTATATTTACTTTCGTTGTCTTAAATTTTTAGTTGTTTCATTACAACTTTTCTTCAAGCCATCAGTTCTACCACAGTGAGTAAATAGCACAGTTCAGAAACAAATGACTAGCTATTGATGAAATTGAAAGCCTAGTAAAAGACCAGTTTTGTTTGTTTGTTTTTGAGGCTTAACGACCTATCAATACTTATGGGATCATTTTAAGGTCATAACCAGTAATTTTGGGTAAGGTTATTTTATTTTTACAACGTTTTTCTTTTCACGATTCATTGGGATTTGTTTTTAAGAGCAGGGTCCCCAAGTCCTACCCTTGTTATTTAACCCATAACTGGAAGGAATGGACAGATTAATACCTTTCCCAAGGGTACCAGTGCTTAAGTGAATGCAGGGTATTCAACTGGAATTCGAACTTGGCTCACCGATTTCTCTTTCCGAGCCGATATCCACTGCACCACAATGCACATCCATCACTATACGCTTACAGTATTCCCAAGCGGTCACCCATCTAACCACTGACCAGGCTCAATGTTGCTTAACTTTGGTGATCGAGCGAGAACCGGTGTATTCAACGTGATAGGCCGTAAGCCCAAAAGACCAGTTACTTTCCTGTTAAAATACATGATGGCTTCAGGGAAGACCAAATATAACCAATAACTCATCACTCTATTCCATTATTTCTGTATCATTGTTTTCTGTTTTATGCTAGTAGTGAAAATGATAATGCTGCCATCTCATAAGTCTTATTTTCATAAAATTTGTATTTACATTAAAACCATGTATACACTGACATACATACACATCTAAACTTATTTATAAACGGAACTTTGTCTCTGTGTGTGTGTCTGCATGTATCCGTTACCTATATTTACACAGTTGTACTATAAGCATCTGCAAGTGTTCTTAGCTAGGTTTTGTGTCAAGGTTCTCCCAATAAATATTGAAAATCAATAATCGAAAAAATCACTTTATAGAAGGAGTGGTTCGATTTTAATCAAATTTGATAAACTCATAGATAAAGAAACTATATTCAGAAGTTTCAAAGTTGCAGTTCTTATAATAGTGCAGAAAATCGATCAAAATCAGTTTTTCAGCCCTTTTATTTTAGTTTTTGCTTCGGGTTTGGCCCTAAGTAGGTATAATTGTAGTTCTTAGTCTCAGCCATGATACCATTTACTCAGAGGACTTATTTAGCCTTCAAAATTCAGTTTACGACAAAAAAAAAACTTATTTGATATCAATACCAGGAAATCAAAATTTGACTTACATCCATTCATTTTTCTTTCATTCTACGGTTTCACTTTAACTGGAAACAACTATTGCTTTTTAGTTTTTCATGCCAACGTCCAAAGAGTCTGAGCTCCAGGACTATGGATTAGTTTTAAAGCTTTCATTACACCCGAGCAATGCCGGGCTATACTGCTAGTATGCACATATATAAACTGCATCTAGAGATTATAAGCAAGTTATAAATTGGTATAAAGAGTTGAGTCTTTAATGTTAAAAGTCCTATTATAATGTTGTTTAGATTCTACTCAATATTATTAACTTAGATATATAGTGATAGAAAAAACTATTGTTTTTGTTAGGAATAAATTTTACTAAGTTAACAAAACAGACTAATTTGACTGTCAATTTTTATTTGTAAGTATTTATTCTGATACTTTTACAATATCATACCTTGTAAAACTAATGTAAAAATAATATGAAAAGATTTTAGAACAAATTCATGAATTTCTTAAAGGAAAAACATAAAAAAAACCCATTTAATTTTAAAAATAAGTTATATTAACAGAAAATAATAAGAACCTCCTAACATTTATTGCACAAATGCTCTTTCTTTTCAATAACTCTTAGCAGCCTATTGTCAACATCTGATGCTAGATTTGCAATTTTAGCGATGGGTAAGTTGTTTGCAGCAACTTTAACTGACTCCCAGAGGTCACACTTGCTGTTGAATTGCCTTCCATTAAAATAAATATCTCTCTTGAGGATGCCCTACAGGTTCTCAATGGGATTCAAGTCACAGCTATTTGAAGGCCAGTCCATAAGAGTATTTACAACAAATCCCTTTTCTTCAACCAGGATTTAGTAAACTTTGATGCATGACTTTGTGCATTGTCTTGCATAAAGATCATAGATCTACGCTTGGCTAAAGACTGGTTATCAAGCCATTCAAAGAAATATTGCTCTAGAAAATCACAGTAACTTTTGGAATTCATTTTAACCCCATCTTTCACTTTAAATGGATCCACAAGCTCATTACCAATAATTCCAGCCCATATCATGATCCCACAGCTGCCATGTTTGCATTATAAACCAGTTACTGATCCTAACAAATAAACTGGAATTATGATTTATTACAAAATGGCATACTCTGATTCATTTCTCTTGCAGTGAAAAAGGTGAATATTCATATATAATTTCTATGACACTCAAGGGGTATAATCTGATAGGAAACAGTTAATAATACTCTCTAATATATATATATATATATATTGCTACATCCTTTCTATTGCAATAAAGACTGTTGTGTGTGTGTGTGTGTTTGTATATATATATATATATATATATATATATATTAATACAGGTTTCATTGAATAATATAGACAAGTTCTATCTATTTTATGTAAGATCCTTTTATATGATCTGATTAGCTTGATAGTGTTGTCATGAAAAGACGACAAGAAATTGCAATAATTGTTGATTTTTTATCAGGTCTGAGCTTTCGGCTTACATAAGCCATTATCAAAGGGTGAACATTTAATATACAGTGAACATAGAATATTTAAATTATTAACAAAGAAAATTAAACAGGTCCATTTTTTGCATCGCACATGGCCACAGGCCAAGAAGGAATGGTGGTAGTGAGTTTTTGGTCAAATAAGAGTATAGTGGCATGAGGGGATTGGTCTGGGAACTGCTACTACTATGGGTGTAGGCAGTAAATATAATAACCATGACCTCTCCCGTCGATTATAGGCATTGAAGTCTGTTAGTGGAGGTGTCAAAATTTATTTTATTTAGGCTAGGTTTAAACTGTTTGATGTAGATAGCTTCTAGAATTTTAAGTTTTCATTTATTATTTTCTTGTCTAAGTATATATGTATTTTCAACAAGTGTTTTCCTAAGAAGTGTGTGTTGATAGCCGTGGTGTTTTAAATGTCAGAATATGTTAGAATTTTCATTTAAGTGTAATGTAAGCCTCCGCGAAAGCGAGTTAGTAGTATGTCCAATGTAGGTACTATTTAGTTTGTTAGAGATACATTCTCGAAAGGGGCATTTTAATTTATACACTACATTGTCTTTTTGCAAATCACTAACGGTGGGGGAGGAGTCGTTGCAGACTCCACAGCGACTCTTCCCCCACCATTATATATATATATATATATTTATATACACACAGTTTTTATTATAATAGAGAAGATGTAGTAATATATATATATATATATGCATGTACATGTTGTATGTATATATATATGCTCCAATGGGAGGTAAATGTAAATCTACCCAAGTAACCTACCAAGCACAAATTTCCCCCACAAATAACAAAAAGAATTACTAAACTTACATTGTAATTTCTGTAGGAGAATTTAAACAATGATACTACTCCCACAAACACTCCTTTTCTAACATCAATCTACAATTCCAGACATCCCTTTCCCAAATATTTTGCAAGAGTAAAGAAGATCTAAACCTCATAATAATTTGGAGACTAATAGTTTTGGTTCTAATAGATGCAATCTATGTTTAGTTATAAAAAATCAATGTAATAAAGTATCTTAAACAAAATCTGCTTTTAAATTTATGTAAGAAATTCATAAGCAAATGCCATCTAAACCCCAATTCTTAAATTGTAATAAAAACCCTCCTAAACATTATTCAAAACTAATTTTCTTTCAATAAAAGCATTTTTCCTTCTTCGTAACCACTGTATTATTAATTACATCTATATAGATTAACCTCTTTTATCTCATACCTTTTCAGATCATATAATTTGAGTAGTGAGCATAGATTCTAAATTATATTTTTTAATCCCCAAATTACTCCCCCAACATAAAATTTAACAAATATGATTTTCCTCTTATCTGCCCTTCACTACTTAATACCTCTTGATTCTCAAAGACCCTTTTACCATAAGTTTCTTTTCCTAGTTCTTTATTAATTATTAACCAATTTATTTATCTATATATATAAATGTATGTATATATATATATATATATATATATATATGTGTATGCATGTATGTGTATATGTATACATATGTATATGTGAGTGTATATGGGAGTGCGTGAGTGCGCATGGCTATATATATATGTGTGTGTGTGTGTTTATTTCTGTATTTGCACATCTATTAAGTTATATATACTATTTTATTCCGACATTATTTACTTATATTTTAAAACTTTAATATAAATTTTAATTATAATCCTTAAATTTAAACATTAAATTTTATTTTTCCAAGTTCCTTAGATATAGATCCTTCCTTTCTTATCAACAATAATCTTTTAAGTTTGTTTATTTTTATATATGTATATGTAGGGGTCTGTGAGTGGGGTAATTTATATGGGTGTATACATGTGTAGATGGGGATGTATATATGTGCATGTAGGTGAATGTGTGTGTATATGTGTGTATATATATATATGTGTGTGTAGTAATGTGTGTAGATATGTGTCTATGTATAGATATATGCTTATTTAGTATTCAAGGTCTTAATATATATATACATATATATTAAGACCTTGAATAGTTTTTGCTGTTTTCTAGCAGATGGTGTTCTGCTATATGAGTAGAAACATGACAAAGAGATTTTGCAATATGACAAAGCTAGGCCACATGTTACAAAATGGGTGAAAACCTACTTGAAAAAGCTTAAATGGGAAGTCCTACTCTACCCACTGTATTCGCCAGATATTGCCCATCCAATTATCACATGTCCAGTTGATGGCACATGGCCTGACTGAGCAGCACTTTCTAATGAAGATGCTAAAAAAATGGGTTGGCTGTCATTTTTCTGATATGGAATCCAATTGCTGCCAGAAAGATGGGAAAAAGTAGTAGCTAGCAATGGACCGTATTTTCAGTGACATGTTTCTTACTTTGTAAATAAAACATTACTATTTATGAAAAATAATTGAGAATTTATTCAAGGTCCTGATATATGTATGCATATATATATATATATATATATAGTGTATCGAGGCAGCAAATAATTTTCTAAACATATACTGTTAAATATAAAAGACAATGACTGTCTATTATGTTTAATCATGAGCTGTTCTAAACATCGTATTTTGGCTTTAATTTCAGTTGAAAATAAAGACAAAAATTCTCCAACATTTTTATAATTTTTTATTAATTTGGTTCTAAGCTTTTGGCTCACATGAGCCATCTTCAGAGAGGTTATTAAGACGATAATACAATAACATCCACCATCACCGACGATTTTATTTTGTGTTGACATAAAATTCTGCTAGACAACAGCAATAGTTACCAAAAATAACAAACACAGTTTGCAAATTTGCAATGCGATTCTATGACATCACACCACGTGATAGCACGAAATGACAACAGAACCATCTATTCAAATGCAATGTAATGTGTTATGACTGGATTTAAACGTGATTTTATTAAGTGTGGGTTGTTTGGATTTAATGTACATGGCCTCCAATATCTGAAGGTATATATAAATATATATATATAAGTACCGGGACTTAGAGATTCTTAAGATATTGTCTAGGAGAAAGGAAAACTCTGGTATAACACCTGCGGCTTTGATGGTAACCAATAATATACACTTGTTCATCTTTTTAGTAAATATCATCTTTTGCTCGGAGTGCAGGACTGGCTCTGTGCACTGCCTTTATGCACTATAAAAGCCTTGTCCACAGGTATTGCTTTATATCTGGAGATCTTGCGCTATGGATATATGGATTTCCTAGTGAGCGTGAGTTCATGGAGAAATCTGCTAGCTATATGTTATTCTGGAGTGAAAGGAAGAAGGGAAAAAGTGAATGGTATTGCTTTTGCCATGAAGATGTCAATAACCAGTCATTTGGAAGAGCTTCCAATGAGTGTCAATGATAGATCACTATGAGAGTTCCTCTAGTATATAGAAGACATGCAACCTTGATTGTTGCTGATGCCCCAGCCATGGATGGCACAGATGAAGCAAAGCAAGTCTTTATGATGAACTAAAGTCTCTTGTTAGAAAAGTGCCTGTAGCAGACAAAATTTTCATTCTTGGAGATTTTAATGCATGGGTGGATTGTGACTGTGAGACATAGAAGCTACTTGGTAAGTGTAACAGCAATGGTCTGTTGTTGTTGCAAATGCACACAGAACTAGACCCGTTTATTGGTAGTACAATGGTTTAACAGAAGGACAAATATAAAACAACATATATGCATCCTGGATCAAAACAGTGGCACATGATTGACTGGTCCTTGTGAGGCTCTGTGATGTACAAGATCTATGTAGTGTGCATATGATACATGTGGCTGAATGTTGGACTGACCATTATCTGATAAGAGTCAAGTGTGTTGTTCATAAAAGGGAATATTGGAAAGGGTACCACTTCAAAAGAGACAGAATATTGCTTGTCTGCAATATTTTGAGATGAGACAAAATCTAGTCAATAAAATGGATGCTTTAGTGAGTAAAAATAAATGGACTTTTTTCAAGGAGGCCATTTATAAGTTATATGCTGATGTTGTTGGACTTACTAATAGGAAACATAAGACTGATTTAATCATAATGACAAGAACATAGAAAAACTCTTGAAAGAGAAAAATCAACACCACTCTGTATTGCTTTATAGTGATTTACCTGATGATCAGCAGATTGAAACCAAGTTAAAACCAGTAAAAGCTGATATGCATTGAAAATTGTGTGAGATGAATAACAAATGGTGGAGTGACAAAGTTAATGAAGTACAGCTTGCATCAGATGTGAAGGACTCTTAAGCCATGTACAACCTTATTTGTGAAGTTTATGGGCCTCCCATTTCACCAGTTGCTCCACTAAAGACTAAGGATGGCAAAAATCTTCTTTAAGAATCCAGTGCTGAGATGCCTTGAACATTCTGACAACTTTCTCAATAGGTACTCAGTGATTGACAAAGAGATTATCAGGTCTATACCTGAAAAACTATTAAAGAAATTCTCACAGAGCCTTCAATGTTTCAGGAGGTTAAAAATACTGTTAAAAAGCTTAATGATGGAAAGTCAACTGGAATGGATTGACAGTATGCTGAGATTTTTAAGAATGGAGGAGAAAATCTTTTGTATCGACTTAATTCATTATTGCTAGATGCCTGGAACAATAACAATATTCCAGATGACTGGAGGGATGATGTCATGGTTGTTCTATACAAGGGCAAGAAGACAGGAAATTATCATAGCGTATTGTTGTTTTCTGTTGTCGGCAAAGTTCCTTGTAAAGTTCTGCTAGATCATTTGTTGCTTCACATTGCTGATGAAGCATTTTCAGAATCACAGTCAGGCTTTAGGATTGGACATAGCACTGTAGATATGATCTTCACAGTCAGACAACTGCAGGAAAAGTGTGTCAAGAAAAAAATGGATCTCTATCAGGTATTTGTTGACTTGACAAAAGCATTAGACACTGTAAACAGAAAGACTGCGTGATATTTTAAACAAGTTGGGTGTCCTGAAAAGTTTTTTTTTTTCATTCTGCATTTGTTTCATGAAATAATATGAAAGCCTGTGTTAACATTGGTAGAAAGCTCTCTGAGCTGATGACAGTTGAGAATGTAGTCAAACAGGGTGAAATTCCATTTCTAACCCTATTTGCCCTATACTTCTCTGTTGTTCTTGAACAGGCCTTTAAGAATTGCGACCATGGTATATACATTCACTATTGTTCAACAGGAAATCTGTTTAAAATCAAAGTTGGAAGTGTCTCCCAAGGCCTGAAGGTGTTTTGCAAACTGTTAGGCATATGGAATATGTGGTTAAGCCATTTTGTTCAAGTGGTTGAGGATTAATTGCCACATGTTTCCACAAGTGGTCAAGCAAGCCAGCTTTGCTGCATGTGACAAAACCACAGTGGCAAGTAAAGCTACCATTGAAAAGAGCAGCATTCTGCCAGTTTTCTTTAATATTTGCACACAGTTTATCCCAATGTTCAGGTTGGCTTCACTCAAACCTTTGTATAGGTGAGAAGCAAGACAGTCACCAGCTTCTTTGCTCTGATGCTTTATTTTCTTAGGAAGAAAAGTGGATGCTGCATCACTTCAGAAAGACCTACTTGTTAGAAGCTGGCCAAAGGAAGTTGTTTTGGAAGTCTGCTATCGCTCATACAAGAATGATGTCTTGCCTACCTGAGTTCAATTTTCATTAAAATGGCTTCAATATCTGTCATGTTACGTTTAATCAGAAATTCACTGTTTCTAATGCATTCATCCAGTTTTATGTTGCAGATTGTACACAGACAATGCATGTGAAAGACATCAAGTTGATTGATGTGTCATCAGTACAGCGTCTAAGATTCTGCAACGTAGAGTTGTAATATCAGTACTACTAATGTAATATAATAATCTGGCCCCAGCCGAAGAAGGCCGATGAAGCGTGGGCGTTCCCGGTTGATGAAAAGTAGCGGATGTCACTTTGACCCTATTTCCGACAGCGGCGGAAATGCCTACGCAGGCAAACAGACAGGTGACACTGAGAATTACGTAGGCATCGTGTAGGCGTCGCGTGATCGAGGCAAAAACCGGAAGAAACAATTTCCGCTTTTGGAAGATATATAAAGGCCTCGAAACAAGAAGTCACAGACGAGTCTCCAGAAGTCGACAGTAGAAGAGAAGTCGAAGCCAGTCAGTCTTGACGGTCTCCAGAAGTAGACAAGAAGAGAAGTCGAAGAAGAAGTCATTCAGCCTCGACAGAAGTTAGTCTTGACAGACAGACGAGTCTCCAGAAGTTGACAGTAGAAGAGAAGTCGAGTCCCAGTCAGCCTTGACAGGAGTCAGGCTCGACAGGCAGTCTAGGCAGAGAGCCAGACAAGACCAGAAGTCTCGAGAAGTCGAAGAAGAAGCTAGACGAGCTAAGCAGAGAGGCCAGCTCACGTCGAACCCCCCGTCAGCCCCTGGAAGCGCTCCCTCAACTCTCTGTCCACTAGACGACACGGTCCAGCGTTCGTTAATAAAAATAGTAATATATTCTTATATATACATGCTTGTTTGTTATTGAGTATATAACACTAACCCTAACCCTACCTTTAACAAAACATCACGGGTATTCCAAAATCTGTGATAATGATTACCAAAGGTAGTACTAGCCTTACCAATCCTGTACTCATTTCTTTTGTCCATTTTAACATCTTTTGACACAATGGAGTCAAGACAGGTGAAAGAGGAAATGGTTTTCAATATTTTCCCTCAATCTAAACAGTGGAATCACCAGCTGAGGAATGGTTTCATATAGGCTGATGGACAAGTTCCATTTTTATGCTAATGATCAGACTGAAAGCTTTTGATGCATGAGAGAATTTGTTAATGATACATTGCATCTCCTCAAAGGTGTGGGCTACAATGCACAATTGTCTGCAAAAAACAGGTCACAAACCATTTGCACAATCATCTTGGTTCTTATATTAAAGTGTTTAAAAAATAATGTATATATATATATATATATATATATATATATATATATATACACACACACTATATTTATTAAATTTACCAAAATGCAATTCACCTTCAGCAATCTTGACTGCTAAAGATGCAAAAAATTATCCCAAATCAAGGATATGTCCAATCTTTTGACTCACATTAATCATCTTCAGAAGTGCATAAATTAAAGTGGAGAAAATAAAATCAGAAATGTTTTAAGCACATTTAAAATTGAATGCAATATGTGAAAACACAGAAAATTGTATTGTATCAGTAACATGTAGCATCAACATATAGCAATCACATGTAATGACATGTTTTGTATGCATTTGTGAGTACAATGTTTGGGACTAAAATTGTATTTGTTATTAAATGGCTGTTTTTGTTGAAATCTAAATAGCTTCAATAATCTTTAGTATTCTCTTATTAACTCCTAGAAATTTTAACTATCTCTCTCTAATTCTGTAAAAGCATCCTTTTCCTTTCAAAATTTCTTGTTACTCACATGCACAGTCCATGTTATTCTTATCATTCTTCTGTAAAAAACTACATTTCTTTTGTTACTTATATTCTATTGCAGTTTTGCTTCTCTTTTTGTTATCTCTCCTAATCCCTGTTCTTCCAATTATTTACACAAACAAGTTAGATAGCTTATTCACAGCTTTCCTCTGCATCTCATGACTTCCATGTCTTGTGAGTGTCTAATTTTCTAAACCCTCTTTCCTTATTATGTGCCCTAGAAATTTCAATTATTTATTTCTGATGTTAAATATATTTGTTCTTTTTGTTTTCATTTTCACTAAAACATTGTCATTGCTCATTGTCAGTCTATGGTAATTTCAGCATCCTTCTATAGAACCACATTTTTGAAATCAAGTCTCTTTTTCTGCTGTGAGAAGATTGTCAGATATTTACTGCCATATAGGAAGACCAATATTACATAAGAGTTGAGCACACTTTTCTTTGTTTCTAATTAAAATTTTCTGTTCTTTTTACTTTAGCTTTAAGAAGGCATCTCTGCTTGTATTCAGAGTTCAACAAAGCTCTCTCTTGGTCAATTCACTGCCTCTGGCAGACAAGGTTTCGATGAAGGATAGAGTCTTGTTGGGGGGGGTGCAAGACAAGAGCCTGATCCTGCCTTAAGCAGGATCTATGGAATATTTTTAGCCAAGCTTAAGGGCTGGATTTCCACTTTAATAGGCCTTGTGCTGCATCTGCTTCGGGCATTTGCCCTAGTGGGGTGGTAATGAATATTAGTTCATTAAAGCTTACATTTAAGCCAATATGAATTGTCTCTAAACCCACCATGTGGAATTCTTTCAAATTTTTCCTACTCTACAAGATCACAATCCATATTGATTGAATGTAATGACAGTTTGATGTGTAAGTTTTACTCTTGATGCTTGGGATATTTTACAATAACTTTGCAATAACTCCTTGGTGGTGTCTTGACTATTCTTACAATCTTGATTTCAACATGTTAGGAGTTTCTTCAAGTAGAACCAGAGAGATGATAGTTCACTGTCTTGATTCTTTCAATTATAAACTACTGAACAAGAGTAGAAGGATGATCTTGAAGCTCCTTACCAATTTATCTATAATGTAAAATTCCATGGTATTATTCACATCAGAAAGAGCAACACCAATGAAAATGTATGTATACCTATGTTTCATAGATTATGCATGTATTTAATAAAGAACTGCTGGAACTGTTGGGTAACTGTGATATATTTGGGAAGGATATTAGAATAATCTGAAACTTACACTAGGAGCAAACTATTTACACATAGGTAGAAAATGAATTCAGCAAATATACAAAAATACAATGGATATTAATGCAAGAATAAGTTATCTCACCCAACTTATTCAACCTTTACAGTGAGGTTATTCTGATAGAATTAGAAAGTCCTACTAAGATTATATTAATGATCTCCCTGATTCCATAAGAACCCAAATAGGTTTGTACGCCGATGACACCACAGTTTACTCTCGCCTCCAACAAAAATCTGGTGTAGGCGTCAAAGCTAAACTTGCAGCCGAGATTGAAAAAGACCTCCAATCCATATTGGACTGGGGTAAGAAATGGCTAGTAAATTTTAATGCTTCTAAAACGAAGCTACTGTCAATTAACCATCATCGACAATCTCACCTACCTCCCATTAGCATGGACCAGGCTTGCCTCCCAGAGAGTAAAACACTACGCCTCCTTGGTCTCACACTTTCAGCGGACCTCAAATGGAATGACTATATCGAATCCATTGCTAAATCCGCTGCTATGAAAGTCGGTTCTCTGTGTAGGGCCCAGAAGTTTTTTCCGTC
>JBBBDQ010001955.1:3262500-3477500 GCA_037127315.1 Ascarosepion bandense
CAAAGTGATCAGAATTCACCAGTATATCACTTGGCAACAACAAAGAAATGGTCCAATTTTACTAGGGACCAGCATTGATTGGCAACAAAAAATAAGTGGTCCAGTTTTATCAGACTGGCCAAGATTCATCAATTGGCAACAATAGAAAAACTATAATATATATATATATATATATATATATATATATATATATATATTTTTAATCATTTCACCCTGAGCAAGGTGGAAATGCCACTGATGTACAGGGGGCTACTTAAATCTAAAAAGATTAATTAGAAAAGAGTGAGGAGTACAAACTAGTTAGAAAAGAACAATAGAAAGCTGAGAAAGCAGGTGCGATGACAGATACATAGGTGGAGAGAAAGGGAAGGTTATACGGGGGTGGGGAGAGAGCTAGAGTCCAGTGGTTAGTAGATGAGTATTGACTTTGCATTTAAATTTCTGGAGGTTGTAGCTGTCAGGAAAGCAAGAATACAGGAGCGAGTTCCACAGGCGGGAATGTGCGAGAGAAGCTGCAGGAATAGAATTGTCGTCTGCATTTGGCTAACCTGACTGTAAATGGGTGGGACCCAGTTGCCAGTCTGGTTGCACGAGTAAACACCTGTTGAGGAGGCATCAGTGACTTAAGTTCGTCTGAGCAGAAGCCATGAAAGTATTTATATATATATATATATATATATACATATAGTATACAGAAAAACTGATAATGATAAACAAAATAGCCTTTATTTATAATATGTAACCAGGATAACAATTGACAAATTAGAAAAAAGTAGTCTATTTCAATCATATGCAACCAGGATGTGAAAAAACATTGGTGATAATAAAAACCCAACAATATTACAAACTACCCAGTAAAAATAAAAATGGTATGAGTTATCATTTTTGTTATAAAAATATATGAATTAATTTGTGATTTTTTTTTCTAAAATGTAAGGAAGCTCTATAAAATATCTAAAGAGTTTACAAGTTGATATTACTAAAGTATTGTTATGGCACTCAAGTTATCTTCAAAATTGGGTACTGTCATTATCTTTCATTCCCACAAGTCTATAGAACTCTGGTCATCATTATTCTTCAAATAATTCAGAGACATTGCTTCTGTTAAAAGCAGAAGAAAGCTCTTTCTACATTTCTTCCTATCCTTTTGATTCTTATCACTTTCTTCATGTCTAGCTTCGGCATCTGACTTCCTCTTTAAAACAATCTGCTATTCCTCCCTGTTCCTTGTATATCTCTTCAACATCTTCATAACACATTGTTTTTTCTGGATATTGCAGTAGCCATATTTTTCTTCCAGCAAACTCTCAGTTCTATTATTAGCACCATTTTCTTATCAGGATTCTATGTTGCAATGTCTGGCTTGTGTAATATTTGAACTGCTGGAAAACATTCGTTTATTTTTCAAGAATTCACTAATAATGTCATTGGTGGTCATCATCATGAAAATGTTGAAGATGATGATTGGGGAAGCAGAGATGGGAGTGATGGTGGCAGAAAAGGGGTAGGGGTGATACTCATAATCTTTGCCATCATTGGGTGTAAGCAACTAACAATAGAATCAACCCAGACATCATTGATAGTCATGGCTTCTTACATAAATCCCAATTTTTCCCCCACTAAAATCTTTATAGATGCACTAGAGTTTCTGATTTTAGGAAATTCAGATTAGAAAATATTTTAGTGCATGAATTTAAAAAAAAAATTTCATCATTATCAAAAATTAAAACATGAACTTTTAGCTTGAATGCTGTAGTTCACTCTAACTTTAATGTAAGAGAAATCTTAGAAATGTCTTTGTTTGATTTATATATTTTCACAGCTTATCAACCCTTTGCAGGTTATTTAAAGCCAGAAATATTTTTTTAGATTGTAAAAAGGCTTTTAAAGATAACAGGGATTTTACTGATACAAGTTCTGTTAATTAACCTATAGCTTGGTGGAGAAAAGGTGGATCCTTACCTTTCATAAGAGCATTTGCACGTCAAGAAATATAATGAACCTGACTGGAATTCAATCTCATCTCACTGATTTCTCATTCCAAGCCTTTATACATTACACCACCTCCACATCTAAGCTTACAGCACCTGGAATTCCTAAACGGTCACCCATCTAGGTACTGACTAGGTTCAATGTTGCATACTTCAGTGATTGAATGAGAACTGCTGGTTCATAAGCTAGAAATGTCTTTAATATTTACTCAGCTTTTTATTGCTTATAAATGTATACACCTTAAGAATAGTGAAAAAGTGAAATGCTGTAGAATTATTTACTTACATATTCAATTCTTGGCAATTTTAGGCGATTCTGCCTAAAATAGAAAAGTTTAGGACTGGTTTTGATTTTTTTTTTCTTCCAAATTTAGCTTTGCTAGAAGTTATATTATTATATTTACCCTATTTTATCCTTTTCTTTAATTCCCTCTGTTGTGGTACAGTGGATATCGGCTCAGAACGAAAAACTGGGGAGCCGAGTTCGAATTCCAGTTAAATCCATTGTATTCACTTGTGCACAAATACCCTTGGGAAAGGTATTAATCCGTCTCTTCCTTCCAGTTATGGGTTAAATAGCAGGACAGATTGGGTTCTATAGCCTTGGTCGGCAACCAGTCTACCGCATAAAGCAATGGCAACCTATTGCGGGATAATCTTCTGCCCGGTCAGTCATGTCTCTTTCGAGACATGATCACCCAAGCGTGTATCACGTATGGCACTTAACTGACTGACTTCTCCCCACTTTAGGTGATCAGAGATAATTCATTTTTTGACTGTGTTTTTTCTTTTTGTTATGTGTGATTGAGTGAGTGTTTGGTTGAATGATTGTTTTAAAGTTCCACATTTATTTATCCAGATTTCTGCCATGTTTTAAGGATTGTTGAGGGTTTTGTTACTAACACTCTTTTGTTTTCTTTCTTGTAAATAATCCCTTTTTTTCATTGTAAATATTTTTTGCGGTTTTAAAAATGTTTAAGTGTTATTTTATTCCCTATCTGCCACAGACAAATTGTATATATATATATATATATATATTTTTTTTTTTAATCATATCACCGGTAACGCCACTGATGTGCAGGGGGCTACATAAGAGTGAGAAGATTAGAAAAGAGAAAACCAGAAACCACATCCTAAACAGGAAAAAAGGGATAAGCCTCTTCACCTGTTCAATAGACGTGGGTGGAGTGTGAACCGGGGAGAAACAAATTAGAACTTTGTAAACTCTCTGAGGTATTATGGTGAATGTAGCAAGAATGTTAAGTAAGTTTGTATTTTTTGGTGCAATGAATTATTGTGCTATGACAGGGTTAGTGATTGTGGCTAGTTAAGTTTAAGACAGATGAAGACCAGCCTTTCTCTATTCCCTTTTGACCATGTGCCACATTTGTCGGTCAGTTAAGTGCCATATGTGATACACGCTTGGGCAATCATGTCTCGAAAGAGACATCACTGACTGGGCAGAAGATTATCCCGCAGTAGGTTGCCATTGCTTTCTGCGGTAGACTGGTTGCCGACCATGGCTATAGAACCCAATCTGTCCTGCTATTTAACCCATAACTGGAAGGAAGTAGACGGATTAATACCTTTTCCAAGGGTATTTGCGTGTAAGTGAATACAATGGATTCAACTGGAATTCGAACTCGGCTCCCTGGCTTCTCGTTTCGAACCGATATCCACTGTACCACAACGCACAGCCACGTTTGTACTCATTGTAAAATAAATATATTTGTCCTGAGCATCAACTGATTTGTTTTTTTATGCATTATCAACCCTTTGTAGGTTATAGAGCTGAAACAAATACAAATATTGTATTTTTTAAAAATAACAAAGATTTTTCCAGATACAAGTTTGACTTTTTAACCTATAGTTAGGAAGAGAAGAGATGGATTCATACCTTTACCAAGTATTTTTGCATATAAGTGAAAGTAACGAACCCAACTGGAATTCAAAGTTGACTTCCTGATTCATCATTCCAAGCCACTACCCATTACACCACCTACATATTGACTCCTGAGCAAAGAGGGGAAAAAATTATAGATTCACATAAAGTTGAAGAAAAAGTTATGGAATTACTTTATAGTTTAGAAAAATGCCAGCCAACACTGAGATCACCAGTAATTTATACTGCAATCATGCTGAGCAGATCTTAGTTACAGTTTCTGGGAGAGAGTACATAGTGTAGTATGATAAACACTTCAAAAAACATAATTAAGTACTTTCTGCCATGTATGTGAAAATCAGTTAAGCATAACACTGTATTTTGCAAACATTCCTCTATCTGGAAGGCAATTCAACTGTATCATCAGGTACTTGATACAATGTCTAAATTCCTTAATAAAAGCACAATTGTTAGTGAGCTAGTCTGGTTAACTATTCCAACTTAATACTGAGTTTGATCCTCACTGGGTACCCCATATTTGTGTCCTTGTGCTAAAACTAAGTTAAAGTTAGTAAATAACAAGAGTTTGTGAGATAATTATTAGCTAGTTAGTATGATTAAACCTTACTTTTAAGCAGTTTAAACCTTACTGGGTTCCCCATACTTAAACTGACTGAATAACAAAGTAATGCTTAGCAAGTCAATCTGATTGACTATTACTTTTGTGTAATGAATTTGATCTTCACCGGGTGCTTTTATTTGTAGCCATGGTTAATAGATGTTTTAAATCAAGACACTATGTCTAGATAGATTTCTGTCTAATACTAAAAAGCTTTTGGTTGCCTATGATTGATTTGGTTTTTGACAGCTTATTTTGCAAATATTATATATTATATTCCAAACCAGAAAATATTCTTAGATTGTAAGAATTGTTTTGGAAATTAAAATGATTTAATGATACAAGTCCTACAAATAAACCTATAATTGTTGGGGTGAATAGGTGCATTCATTTCTTTCTTTGGGCAGAAGTGAATATAATGAATCTGGCTAAAATTGACACTTTTCTTTCCAGAATTTTAAAGGGTCAGCTCTGACCATGGGGAGATTTGAAACTAGGCCTCATCACCAGAATAGTAAACATACAACCATGCACCAATTGACTTTATAAAGGCACATTTTAGATGAGTGGGGAATATGTAATTATCTCAGCCATCATGCAGGTACTGTTGATGTTTTTTGTATATATGTTTTGTTGCTTACTTGTATGTGAATATATTTAGTTTTATTTTACTTGTTTACTTATATACATTTGTATTTACCTATATGAGGAAATAGACAAAAGTTTTGGGAATATGAATCAAATGTTATGCAAATTTTGTCATTGCCCTGTTTAAGTAGTAACCATAAAAAAATAACAATGCTGAATTCGTAAATAGTAAACACCTTGGTGTATGGATTAGTTGCAACAAATTTAGTACAGGAGATGAGGAAATTGGACACAGAATAGGCCAAACACAGGTTATTTTTTCTAATACCACAAGTTGCTAGCAAACTAAAACATTAACCAGTCATGTCATCTTTTTAAATAATCCAAACCTTTTTTAAATAACCACAAAATGAAGGTCGTTTTGAATGGACATGCCTCTTCATCCTACAGCACAAATGTTGGTGTCCCACAGGGCTCTATCTTGGGCCCGACGCTCTTCCTTATTTTCATCAACGACCTCCCAGATGAGATCAAGTGCCAAGTAGGCATCTACGCAGATGATGCCACAACTTACTCCCATAAGTCTTTTTACACTTATCTAGCCCCCCACACATCAGTGGCATTTCCGCCTTGCTCGAGGTGAAACGGTTAAAAAAAACCAAACAAAAAACCTTGTTATGTGTATGTTACTTTCATGTGGATGTCATTCATGACACCAAACACATTCACAAATATTTTATCTGTCTGCCGTAGGGCCTTAGAGTCATCGCATTAAAACGCTGCTTTTCATACAATCACCAAAGTTAAGCAATGTCAAACCTGGTCAGTATCTAGATGGGTGACCACTTGGTATAAGCTTAGATGTGTGGTTGATGTAATGGATAAAAGCTCAGAATTGCAAATCAAAGAACCGAGTTCCAATTCCAGTTAGTTTCATTATGTACATCTATGTGTAAATACCCTAGGCATAAATATCATGTCTTCTCTCCCCAGCTATGGGTTAATAGTAGGATGTGTGTCAGTAAATCATTATTATTTGCATAAAATTCCTATAATCTAGAAATATTTTCTGGCTTTGAATAAACTGCAAAAGTAATAAAAACAAATCAATTATGCCTGCTGTATACAACAGCTTTTTAAGATCAATGGACAAAAATGAAGCCTGAAGGTCTTAGCAAGGTCCATTCTTTTTCAAAACTTGTGAATTGTTGCTGCAGAATCAAAACAAAAATTGTACTAAGTAACAAAAAAAAACAAAAACAACATTACTTGAAGACATTTAACTGCAGCAAGTACTAAAATAGATAGGACATGTAACTCAAAAAGAAAATAATAATATAATCAAGATGTTTTAACTGTCTGAATTCCTGGGATGAGGAGTTATTATTTATACTAATTAATTTTTGTTATTATTTACACTGTATTACATCTGGACTATCATATTTTGGCCATTCTACCCTCCAGCCTTCATCAGGTGCTTGTATAATCCTGCTAACCTTCAGGAAATTTTGAATTTTTTTTTTACTTTAGTTTACACAATACAAGGGCCACTCAAGGTAAATGAAATACTGAGTGAGATTGTTGGAAGAAAGAAGGTGGTAAAAAGTATGTATTCTGAGAATATGAAATTTAAATATTGGCTGACCAAAGATTTTAAGAGGTTAAGTGGTCAGGGAAGCATCTTCTTGGGAGTCTGTTGCACAAAGTATTAGTTTTGGGGAAGAAGCTGTCTGAGTTGAACTTACTCCTTACCAAAAAAACATGAATGGGGCTCAATTGCCACCAGGAACATGGTTTAGTAGATGCTAGCTGAGAAGGTCTGAACTGGTGGGATGAAGGAATGTAACTAGGAGTTGCAAGATGGATCATCTAAAAGACTGCATAATCACTTTTGAACTGTTGAGGCTGGACAGTGATGACACCAAATCAGATATGGCAGCAATGCTCAATTCTGGGTCTGATAGAGTATGGCAGCATACTTCTGGGTCTGATAGAGTATGGCAGCATACTTCTGGGTCTGATAGAGTATGGCAGCATACTTCTGGGTCTGATAGAGTATGGCAGCATACTTCTGGGTCTGATAGAGTATGGCAGCATACTTTTTCTGGAAAAGTACATGGAACTGACATTTCTTCCAGCATAGTGATAAATTGTTCTTATTTTGCTGCTCATGTTTAGGGATTTTTCTTTTTATAAGTGTTTCACCCCGAGCAAGGCATTTCACTGCTACTATAGCACAGGGGGCTACATAGAGTGGAGAAAGGATGGTTAGATATAGGAAATGTCAGAAGAAGGGTGATAGGCGGGTAAGGATACCGAGAATGAGTGTTGGGTAGATGTTGAGGGTGTTGGGAGAATAGGTGCATGTTAGTGTGATAGGAGGTGTCTATTGACCCTACATTTAAACACCTGGAAATTGTAGTTGTCGAGAAAGCGCGGACATGTGGAAGGGAATTCCACAGGCAGGAAGCGTGAGAAAAGAAGCTGTTGGAGTAGAAATTACGGTTACATCTTATCTGTTTAACTGTAAAAGGGTGGGACCTAGTTGCTAATCTAGTATCTCATGTAAATTTGTACCTAGGTGGCACCAGTGATCTAAGTTCATCAGAGCAGAAGCCATGAAAGTATTTGTAGAAGAGGCATAGGGAAGCCACATTACGCTGGTGAGAGAGTGGATGCAGCCGGTCTGCCAAGTCAGTATCAACCACGTTACAGATTCTCCTTTGTATTTTGTCAAGAAGCTCAAGGAGAGTAGCAGGGGCACCCGACCAGATGTGGCAGCAGTATTTAATACATGAGCGGATGGTAGATTTATATATGTGCAGGATAGATTCAGGTGGGAAAAACTTCCGGGCCCTGCACAGAGAGCCGACTTTCATAGTGGTGGATTTGACAATGGATTCGATATAGTCATTCCATTTGAGGTTCCATGGGAGGTAGTTGCGATTGTCTATGGTGGTTAGATGATAACAGCTTCATTTTAGAAGCATTGAAATTTACTAGCCATTTCCTACCCCAGGCCGCTACAGATTTGAGGTCCCTTTCAAGCTCGGCAGCGAGGTTTGCTTTGTCATCCACACTAGGTTTTTGATTGAGGCGAGAGTAGATTGTGGTGTCATCGGCGTACATGCCTACTTGGGATCTAATGGCATCAGGGAGATCATTAATGTAGATCAGAAAGAGCGTGGGACCTAGGATAGAACCTTGAGGGACGCTCGCGTTCGTATGGTAGTTTTGGGAGGTATGCCCATTTAATACTTCCTTCAATGTGTGGTTATAGAGGAATGACTGGATGAGGTTAAACAGGTGTCCAGTTATACCGTAGCTCCACAGTTTGCATAAAAGGCCAGTGTGCCAGACCCTGTTGAACGCTTTGGAGATATCCAAGGCAACGGTTCGGGCTTCGCCATTCTTGTCAAGAGCCTGGTATATGTACTCGGTAATGGTCGTTAGCATATCAGCAGTAGACCTGGTGAAGCGAAAACCGTACTGTGGGCCGTGAGATGCAGTTCTTACTTAATACTGCTCAGTTATCAGTCATGCACTTTCCAGTCAATAGCAAAGCATCAGTGAAACTTACAGTCCTGTCAGTGCAAGCAAATGTTAAAAACAGCAAATTGCCTTTAACAAAAATTTTAACCTGAACAAATGTTTAAAATATAATCAGCAAATTACCTTGAATAAAAAAAAATAATCAGCAAATTGCCTTGAACAAAAATTGGGAATAATCAGCAAATTAACCTAAACAAATGTTTAAAACATAATCAGTAAATTACCTTGAATAAAATCAAGAATAATCAGCAAATTGCCTTAAACAAAAATTGAGAGTAATCAGCTGATTTTATTGAAAGCAAATTAAATAATCTCCAAACTGTCTTCAAGAAAAATTGGGAATATAATCAGCAAACTGAATTGAATCAAAGTAGGATTAAAATATTTTGAAGAAAATTACAATCTGAAAACTTTTAAAAACAAATGCAATAAACCAATGTGAATATCTTAAACTAATTGGGTTAAACTATTTAAATTAATGACATATTTTTCCTGAGCATTGAAAGGAGAAATTATGAATAAAAAAATGGGATCATCTTATGATTTGCCTTTCTAAAACAGTTATCACCCCAAGTTTTATTATTATGAATTATTAAAATCCAACTGAAAACCAGCATTAATACCAAAATAGAAGAAAAGGTTCTATTGGGCTTAAGAAAAACAGAGAGTGGAGCCAAAGTGATATTTGATGATCAAATACAAATCTGCATTGTCCAAGGTGATACAGTTGAAACTTTTGTCCAGGACAATTTCAATGACACATATAAAGATGGCTGTTTAAAAGAAACAAATTTAATCACTCATTTATTATATAAGATTGCCTGTTAGGTAACAGTGCCTAAATGTAAGTAAGCAAGATTATTCTGGTTGACCATTAGCGCTATGACATATGAATTTGATCCTCATAAATGTCATCTCATACAAGAACTGACCTAGCAAGTATTTTGTAGGAAAATGAAATAAAACCAATGAATAAAATAATAATAACAAATTAAATTAAAAACATTCCTTTTCCCATGATACAAGTTATAAAGAAGCTGGAAAGGCTTTTTGGTCATATACGCAATATTATGACTCCATTTCTGGAAAGTACAGAATTTTCCTCTTTTCAAAAAAATCATTCAGACATGTTTTAGCATGCCTACTCATGAAACAGAAATTTGACCATTTCAACTGTCTCGACATGGTGTAATGGTTAGCAAGTTTGTCTTACTAGAACCTATTACAACTGAGTAGTGAGTTCAATCCTCACCCTATACTTTCTGTCTTGTATCACACCTAAGTGGTGCTTAGAAAATCAACTCAACTCAATATGAGGCTGACTTGAGCTCAACCATCTTCACCTGTTTTTATACTTACTAAATAATTTCTGAACCAAAAATGAAAATGGACATACTCAAGAGACATTTAATTTTGTTTCAATATGGTCAACATAAAAAAGTAAATGTTTGTGGCAGAAACACAGTTTGTTTTTGTTTTTTTGTATGCTCTTTGTCTCATTTTTTGTTTATATATTGAACATGGACCTTCATCTAAAAATACATACAAAACTCACAAGCTTGTCAACATCCACAGTTGACATATTGTAAAATCAACTAAACTAAATGTTTAGGAAACAAACAATAGAAGACTCATTACATCAACAGTACCTTTACATTTTGGATACTTTTTCATTTTATAAACAGGTTTGCTGATGACGAAATCCATTTTGCCAAAGATCAAAGTGTGTTTGAAGCACGTTGAAGAAAATGTATACCAAATCAATGCCATGGTCTATAAAGAGTCTGGATCTTGTTAGATTACTGCTCTTGAATAAAATTACAGGTGGCAGAATTTTTGAAATGCTCAGTCTTTTTCACTTTGACATCAGAGGAATATGCTTTTTCTTTCTCCCACAAAACATGCATCATGTAAGCACTTCAAAGACATCCACTGAAGAATTTCTTTCCTTACCCTTCTGCAACATGTTAAAGCAGTTATTAATTCTTCTTTGTTTAAATTCCATATTTTGTGTCTTTATTACCTGGATTCACATGAGTTTACACAATGCTATAAACAATACCGGGAGTTGTAAAACAATATTTTTTCTATTCTACAACAATCTCAAACTGACTGAATATTTATGGTGGAAAATTTTTTAAGCTTGTCTAAAACATTTCTGGAAAGCCAATCTGTCAACTGCTATTTGAAACAGCTTGATGAAGAATATGTTTCTTATTTGTAAAATCAATTTTATTTAAACTCCTACCTGTGAAATATATCTATGAACAGCTTGCTTGCACAAAAGTAACTAGAGAGTTTATAATGCATAATAATTTTATAAAAGAGATTTTCTCTGCTGATAGCAGATACCATATAACTCATGACTTAATTAGTAAAAGGTACATACCTCTATGATGTGAATATTGTATAAAATTAGAAGGGTAAATCAGGGACTCAAGTTCAACTTCTATTCAAATTCAGATGCTATTTAGAAATACTGGTGAACTTGCAAAAAAATAGAGAAAAAGTTTTTTCAAAGAATGATTTTTATAGATTAGCATTCATTAAACATTACTTAATAAGTAAAAAAAATGATTATTTTTAAATTCTGACAAATGTCATATTTCACAGAACTGAAAAATATTCATTTTTTATAAATTTAAAAGGGGATGTCCTGTTCATAATATCAATACAGTGTAAAATTGTTCCCTAACTTTTTACAGAGCTATTGGAACTAGGTCTTATTTACAAATGATAAGCTTGAAACTGTGTTTCTATCAGTATCTTTTTATTTTTTTTCTCTTAATTTTTCAATTTGAAAAATAAAAATTAACTTTTTAAAAAAAATGTTTGTGGGGGATATTTGCAAAAAACACACACACAATGGGGGATAATAATAACCATGAGGTTACCTGTACATTTACTGAAGGTATTATGATATAGTGAAACACTAATAAGTGGTTGCTTTGTGAAACTGAATCCCAATCCTGGTTCACAACCTGTTCAAGTTTAGAGTTAACCATTATCTCCATAAACTACTATGTCTCTTACTATGTAACCCCTTACCTTGTACAGAGTGAACATTATTAGAAAAAAAAAGAAAGAGGTTCTGAAAGAAAATATTTGCAAAGAACATCCTTGAATTGGTCAATATCAAGTTAATAAAATGCAAAAACTTTCATGGTCATTAATTAATTTTTTTTTTTTTTGCCTTACCTGATATACAACCTCTGGAGTAGCTTGGAGGTGCATGATTGTAGCTGACCCACTTTGTCCATTGTCTGAATTATCCCCCCTTTGGAAATCCCCACGCTCCATAAGATGGAAGTCTCTGTTAATGTCAACCTCTTCTATCCTAGTTGAAGGCAAATCATTACAAGAAGTCGCAAGATAAGGGTACATCAATTGTCTTTGCTCACATTTCACAGAACAGTTCCCTTCATTTCTATGTGAAATGTTCTTCTGGTTAGTTAACCTGAGGAAACATATGGAAATAAAAGCTGTAATGATCACAGATAGAGTGACAGCCACTGACACAATTGCAATAAGAAAATCCAGATGAATCTTCTCATCGGCTTCATCAGCTTTCATCTGGACAACATTTATCATCTCAAATGTCTTGTTGCTCACAGTTAAGGTCAAAAAGATAGTTGTTGTGGCAGAAAGAACTGGGGTACCACTGTCCTTTACAGCAAATTGAAGGTCGTAGGAACCAGCGTCTTGTTGGGTGACTACTCGGGTAAAAGACAATAGACCTGTATAAGGATTGATGGTAAATAGTTGTTTGTCATTGCCATTCGTTATTTCATACTTAAGGAAAGCATTTTCCCGACCGTCACTGTCAGAGGCCTTCAGAACTGTAATGTTTTTTGTATGGCGTGGATAGTAAATTACATCTAGACTGAAAGGGTTAACGCTGGGGTATGTAAAGTAAGGAGAGTTGTCATTTTCATCCCTGACCTCCACAATCACTTTCACTGTGTTGTTCAGAGATGGTCTACCTTTGTCTTTTACCAAAACCTGGAATTCATAGACGTCCTGAAATTCATGATCCAGAGACATCACTGTCGAAATCAGTCCATTGTCTGTGATCTGGAAGGGTAGGAAGTACTTATTATCTGCAAGAAGGAAGTAGGTAAGTTTGCTACCAGGACCCAGGTCTGGATCTGTAGCATTGATATAACCAACCGGAAAATTTGGTTTCTCATTCTCGTAGATCCAGAATTTGAAAGTCTTTTTTGCAAATGTTGGCTGCACGTCATTTACATCCATTACTTTAATTGAAAATTTGCTTTCACAATGTAAAGGTGGGGACCCTTTATCCTGGCAGCTGATGATAACATCATGATGGTCTTGTGTTTCTCTGTCCAGTGGCTTTTTGACAAGTACTTTATATCGCTTAGGACCCAGGCTCTGCAGTTGAAATTTATCATGGTGAAGAATGCAACTTAATTCTCCATTTTGACCGGCATCATGGTCGGTTACTTTCACATAGGCTATAAAACTACCAACCTCAATATCTTCTGAAATTGCAACTGTATTTTCTTTACCCATTGACCGAGAAACAAAATTAACATCAATGGTAGGAGCATTATTCTGCTGGTTAATCACATTGACTAAAATCATCACAATGGAACTTAGTGGAGGACTCCCGCCATCTGTGGCTTTCACATATAACTTATGCACCAGCTCTTGTCCCAGTGTAAACTTTTTATGCAAGAAGACCTCCCCAGTCACTTTATTCAACTTAAAATGAACCTTAGCAATATCAGAAGTCTGCAAACTGAATTCGTAAGAGACCCTTCCATTTTTACCAATATCAAAATCACTTGCAGAAAGAATAGCAACAGGCAAATTATCACTTGGCTCATTCTTGATTGTGACATTATAGACTTTTTGAGAAAAGATTGGCAAATTATCATTTACATCTGTCACTGTTATATTGACATCCAGCTCACTTTGCTTTGGAGGAGATCCTCCATCTTTTGCAACCACTTGAATCATGTATGAATCTTTCATTTCCCTGTCTAATTTTTCTTCTAGATTTATAAACAACTGGGATGTCCCGTCAACACGTTTCGAGACAGACAACGAAAATGGATCATTCATATTCTTCATGAGCTTATAAGTAATTTTTGAGTTCATAGACCCAACGTCCTTATCGATGGCATTAGGGATTGACTTACGCATTCCAATGGCATCACCTTCAGAAAACTGGATATTCACTTGCTTGATGGGGAATTCTGGCTGGAAGTCATTGACGTCTTTCAGAATCACTTTGATTTCAAGAACCTTAATGAACGACGTTCCTTTCTGGACAGCCACTTCAACAAACCTAGAGCATTCTTGGTAACGCTTGCACATCAGCTCTGCATCCAATGTGTGAAGTGTGTAAAGTTTCCCAGACTTCTCTGATACACGGAACAGTTGGGTGCTACCTGTCTGTGCTCCCCGTAACTGGCTAAAAGTGATGGTGTTACGTTCATCAAGAGGGATTCGGTCCATCAGATGTGAATCGGCAGCAATATTGCCTACTAGTGTCCCTGGATCTTTCCCTTCTTCGACAAAGTAGGTGAGGTCGATGCATAGGCACCAATTCAGGACAGACAGCAGCAGACACAAAGGTAGGAACATTTTGGCCTACACCGTCACTGAACACATGCAAATCCCATTCAGCTCAATGAAGGTGGCAGATGGAAACACCATTGTATCTGGAAAGAAAAAAGAAAATTTAAAAATTTACAGAAAGTTAATATCTCACAATAAAAAAAAATCTTCCATGTAATTGCTTTAAAATAAAAATGAGGGAAAACATGTGGGCAACAAGAAAGTCTTAAGAAAAATAAGAACAATGGAAATTTATACTCAATCAGAAAGACATGACACTGGAAGATGTAATGAGGAAAGAGGGCCTGGAAAACTTAACACTCATTGGATATACTGATCTTGAACTTCTTGCTAAAATATGATCTTTACTAAGCATCTTGATTCTAGTCACTTTCTCACTAATGCAACATGGCTTCCCTCTGTCTTTCCTAAAATATCTTCATGGCAACGGCTCTGGTGAGCTTTTATCCCTGGCGCCCCATCTACATGAATTTAAGCATGCTCCTATGTTGGCATCTAGGTCCTACCTTTTTAATGTTGAAATAACTAAAAGCATCCATCACTTCTACTCCAACAGTTTCTTTTCTCACACTTTCCACCTGTGGAACTCCCTTCTGTTTACTTGCTTCTCTGATAACTACAGTCTTGTTGTGGTGAAATCTTTGTCACCAAGTTGTTGTGGCCTATTAGGGCCAGGAAAAAAAACACAGAAATAAGAAGGTAGGTTAAAACAGTGTACTAGAATAACAGAACATATATACAAGTCAGAGTATTAGTAATCATCAAATAGAAGTGTACATCTGAACTGTATAGTTACACTGCGTCTTGACTAACACATGACTGCGTACCAGAAGTCGCTCAGGTTAGTATTATTGGAGGAGGAAGAGTCCATTCACTGTAAATAGGGCACCATAACACCCTCCTTCTAAAATCTTAACTCCACAGGAGTTTAAAGAAAGAAAAAAATTTCTGAGGCTGACTTGTTTTACCAAAGTTTTACAGTATACAACTTTGAAACTTATTTGTTTGTGGTTTCAATAACTTTTCTGTTTAGGATTGACCACTATTAAATCAGTTGCTTTCCTTTTTCTCTTAGAATATCGTATTTCAGGAACCGCTAGAGGTGTCAGAATATCGAAAGTGTCATATATTACATCCATAGCTGTTTCCTCAGGAAACCTGCTATCAGCCTTGTCAGTTAGGCGTTTCCTAAATTGATTGAGATGTCTTTTATGCATGAATTGTGGACCCTTTATCATATACCTAATCCTTTTTTTGACCGTACCCATCTCCAAAAAAGATTTATTGCCTTTGATCATTTAAAGAAAAAAGCTTTTTCCACTGGGTTATATCGTCTTGTAGGTACGATGCTTGTTCTTCTTGGCTTCATGTGTTTTGGGGGTAATTTATCATAAATGGACTGTATACGACATGTGAACATCACCTCAGCTACAGATTATAAAGCTGGTGTTTTGTTATTAGGTGTAATTCTATATACTTGAAGAAATTGTTGAAGGGCTTTTTCAGTTTGTGTAGCCCTAGCTTTTATCAAAGCTCTCTTCAATATATCCACAAATCTCTTTGCAAGTTCGTTTGACTTCTGATGATACAGAGTGGTATACGTTTGATCTGATACGTTTTACAGTTATCTCTAAATTCTGCAGACGTAAACTGACTTACATTATCGAACACTAAGGGGCCTACTACTACAAATCTGGCAAACAGATAATGAAGAAGTTTTATAACAATTTCTGTAGTTGGGTTTTTGCATCTGTGTATTTCAAGCCACTTCAAGGAACTGTCGACTACAATGAGGTAAAAATATCCTTCTAGAGGTCCTGCAAAATCAATGTGAATTTTAGACCAAGGTAGGTTCGTTTTTTGGCCAGAATTGAATTTAATAGTAGGTACCTTGGCTCCCAAAACACAGCCTTTACATGATTTGATAGCATTTTTTATCTTTTTTGCCCATACTTTTCCAATAGACATAGCTATGTATCAAACTTTTCATATTTGTTCTCGCTGGATGGCCAGTGTGAAAATATTTGAAAATACATTTCTGGAGTGTTAACGGAATCACGATGCTTTCCCTATATAATAACACCTTATCACATATTGAGAAAATGTCCGTAGTGTGCTGGTCCTACTCAATAATTTTCACATTTTGTTTTCTTGATATACTCATTGGGGAGAACCTCTTGGTTTATTTCTTTACTGTATTACAAAGGGTAGTTTTTAATTTTCTTTCAGACTGAAGGGAGGCAAGCACTGTATCTTCCAGTGGTTCTTTGTAATTGAGAATTAGTCCTGACAATCCATCAGCATAGCCAAAATTTTTTGATGATACATATTCCATTTTAAAATTGTAATTTAACAAGATTGTACTCCATCTCTGAAGTCTGTTAGCTGTGTGCATAGGTAGACCATTCTTTGAGCCAAAAATGGTAAATAGTGACTTATGGTTTGTCTATAGAGTGAAATATTAACTATAAATATGGTGGTGGAACTTCGCGACAGGGAATATAATCTCAAGCGCTTCTTTTTCGATCTGCGAATAATTTTTTTCTACAGGAAGCAAAGCTCTTGATGTGCGAGCTATTGGTTTTACAATTCCATCAGTCATCTTGTGAAGAATGCATGCTTCTATGCTATACAAACTAGCATTGCTGGCGGCAATGATTTCCAAGTCCGGGTTGTAATGTCTAAGAAATAAGTTTGACATTCATGTTTTCTTTATTTTTTCAAATGCCTGTTGGCATTCTGCTGTCGAAACACAGGGCTTGTCTTTCTTAAATAGTTCATTGAGGGGAGCATGCAAATCATGCATATTTGGTATGATTGCCTGGTAATAATTTGCTAGTCCAAGGAAGCTCTGCAACAAAACAATGTTATTGGGTGTTGGCATGTCTTTAATCGTGGTAACCCATTCAGGGTTTAGTCTCCTACCACCCTTGTTGATTATGTGTCCTAGATATTTGATCTTTTCCATGAAAAAATCACATTTGGTTTCTTTAAGTTTGAAACTGTACTCTTGAATTTTAGCAAAAACTTTGTGGACATGATCCTTATGTTCGACTATGCTTTGGCTTTTCATTAGAATGTCATCTAAATAAGCAACTGCGAAATCAAGGTTGCTCAACATACTATCCATGACTTGCTGAAATATTTCTGGTGCTACCTTGACCCCAAACGGTAAACATTTGAATTTATATAATCTGCGATGCATATTTATTCATAATAAATTTGAAATCACCTCTTCAACAGGAATTTGCAAATAAGCCTTGCTAAGGTCAATTTTCGAGAAAAATTCCCCCCATTAAGCTTCACAAAAATGTCTTCGGGACTAGGAAGAAGTTAATGATAGTCCTTCAGAACAGCATTCAATCCTGTCAAAAAATCAGCGCAAACACATATGTCATTCAATTTCTTTTTTACATAGACCACTGTTGTGACCCATTCACTGTACTCTACTTTTGATAGAACTCCAGTTTTTACTAATCTGTCAAGTTCCTCTTTAATTTGTTCTAATGAGGCAAAATGCACATTTCGCTTTTTTTTAATTTTTTTTTTTTGTTGTTTTCAAGTTCAACTTTTGCCATCATTTTGGTACATTGGTACCCACCAGAAAAAAATTTCTGGATAGGCTTCCTTCAATTTTTTTTTCAAGTTGAATTTACAGGTAAGTCCCAAAGCTGGAATTGTGTCATCTAATCAGTACCAAATAGGTTGTTAATGTTTTTCATAACAATTTTAATTTAAAAGTTTTCCCATTGAACAACTTAACAATCAATCCCATTAACAATCAATTTACCCTCAAATTTAATTTTTTCTCCTGTGACAGATTTTGCAACCTTGCTAGATTTTATCATGGTTGGGTTGCCCAATCTTTTCCATATTTACAATTTAATTATCGTCAAATCAGACCCCAAGTTTAGTTGAAATTTCACACTTTTGTTTAATATTTTTATGTGCATGAATTTCCTGGTATTAGTACCATCTAGTTTGTTCAACCTTGTATTTTTAATGCAGCTAATGGTTTTATTTTTAGACCAGCAATACAAACTTTTGTGTCTGACTCGGTTATTTTTTGTTCCGGAAAAAACAATCTTTGTACCAGTGTAGAGCCCCACATCCGTAATGTGTTAGAAAGCAAATTATTTTGATTTTTCTTTCTTTCATTACTTTTAAAAGACTTTGTTTGTTTCCTGTTGCAGCATACTTTTTTGACGTGAGCAATACCCGATTCTTCGATATTTTTACTCTGACGTACCTCTGACATTCTTCAGTGATCTGCTGAAGAGTTATATTCTGCTTATTCTCAAATTTGTTAAGTATTCTTTGCCCAATTTCTGCATTTTTTGTTGAAACTAATCCTTGCATGAATATCAAACATTCTAAGTTATTCACACTTAGCTCTGCCATTCTAAAATTATTGCAGTTCTTGTTTACTATTGAAGCAAAGGTGGTATAATTGTCCCATTCTTTCATAGTTAGATTAAGACATTTCCATCTTTCATGAAAAAAGATGTCTTTGGACTAAAATGCCCTGTGAGTAATTTCACTGCTTTGGTGAATGTCAACTCACTAGTCTTCTATGGCAGAATGTAATTTATGAATTGTATGCTCATTTATGCCAAGTTTCCTCAGAAGACGACGTAATTTTTTCACATCACTTCAATTTTCACAATCTGTAGTATATATATATATATATCCTCCTACCTCTTAAAGTATGATGCAATGGTTATGTCTTCCTTGAGAGCGTGTGTAAAATTCTCTATCACACTTCAAGTGGTGTCTTGCGAAAAAGAAAATTCATTTTCGATTGAATTCTTTCAGTTTGTTAATTCAACAACTTGCTTTTGAAATTCTATCTGTCTTTCTTGATTTTCCTTCTGAGTTTGTAGAAATAATTTTTTTATTTTTTCCTACTGAAAGAGCAGTTGTCTTTGCCACTTCTCTTGCTGTTCATTCTGGTACTTTACAAGATCTAATAAAATACTTTTGAAATCCTCCATAAATGTTTTTTCCTGTTTTTTTTTACCAAATGCTTTACTGTAATGAAAAAAATTAAAATTTTTGTATTTCCACTGGCAATTGAACATAGCTATTTTATGAAATCAACAGAGTTTCTTTTTAAATCCCAGTGGTCCTTGCAAATGTTTATGCAAATCTTTGTTGCCAAGTCGTTCTGGCAAAATCTTAATTGCCAAGTTGCTGTGGCCTATTAGGGCCAGGAAAAAAAACACATAGAAACAAGAAGGTAGGTTCAAACAGTGAACTAGAATAACAGAACATATATACAAGTAAGATTGTTAGTAATCAGAAAATAGAAGTGTACATTTGAACTGTATAGTTACACTGTGTTTCAACTGCCTCATGACTGTCTTTAGACTGTCACATGACTGCCTGCCAGAGAAAGAGTCCATTCAATGTACAAAGGGCACCATAACAAATCTTAAAAAACGTAAATGCAACATCAATCACCATTGGTGTCTTCTTGAATCTCATTCATCCTTTTGACCGTTTCTCTGTCTTCTCTTTCACTCTCTGTTATCATTTTACTGAAAGTATTATAATACAGTTAACTGAAAGAAAATGTTTGATTATAAGCTTTTGAAAAAAAAAAATTCCATAAATTAAAAAATTAAAAATTTGATGGTTATAAATTTTTAATTTTTTTTTTGTTTGTTTTAGTTGATAAACACTCTCTGGAGTAGCTTGAAGGTTCATAATTGTAGCTAACCCATTCTGTCCTTTGTCTGAATTATTCCCACATCGAATATCCCGTCACTTCCTAAAGTGGAAATTTTTATTATGCACCTCTTTTCTCTGTTATTATCCAGAGTAAAATTTGATAATGGGTTTTGTTTTGCCCAAAGTTCTAGTAAAAGATATTGAGGCGATTATCAATTGATTCTGTTAACCTAGACCTAGTTTCCTCATCTATTTTTATTGTTTCAGCCTTATTATCTATCATCTTCCCTTGGATGTTTGCCACATTTAGTAACTGTTCAAGAATGTTGAAATCATTCCTTTGCTCCTTGGGCTATGCTGTTCTTGTTCTTTCACCCGTCAAATCAGGTATCTTTCATGGGAAATGTTGAAGAAATCTACTTTTTTTTTTTTTCATCTCACCCCGAGCAAGGCAGAAACGCCACTGATGTGCAGGGGCTACATAAATGTAGAAAGATTAATTAGAAAAGAGTGAGGAGTACAAGCTAGTTAGAAAGGAACAATAGAAAGCTGAGAAAGCAGGTGCAATGACAGATACATAGGCGGAGAGAAAGTGAAGATTATACTGGGGAGGGGAGAGAGCTAGAGTCCAGTGGTTAGTAGGTGAGTATTAACTTTGCTTTTAAATTTCTGGAGGTCGTAGCCGTCAGGAAAGCAAGAATACGGGAGTGAGTTCCACAGGCGGGAAGTGCGAGAGAGGAAGCTGCAGGAGTAGAATTGTCGTCTGTGTTTGGCTAACCTGACTGTGAATGGGTCAGACCCAGTTGCCAGTCTGGTTGCACGGGTAAACACCTGTTGAGGAGGCATCAGTGACTTAAGCTCATCCAAGCAGAAGCCATGAAAGTATTTATAGAAGAGACAGAGGGAGGCCACATTTCGACGATGGGAAAGTGGCTGCAGTCGAGTCGCCAGATCAGTACCTATCACATTACAGACTCTCCTTTGGAGCTTGTCAAGAACACTGAGGAGAACAGCAGGGGCACCTGACCATAAATGGCAGCAGTACTCCATGCACGGATGGATGGTTGACTTGTATATATGCAGGATGGATTCAGGTGGAAAAAACATCCTGGATCGACATAGTGACCCAATCTTCTTAGCAGTAGATTTTGCTATAGATTCAATACAGTGCTTCCATTTGAGGTCTGAGGACAGGGTAAGTCCGAGGAGGTGTAGTGTATTACTCTCCGGGAGAATCATCTGGTCCATGCTTATGGGAGGTAGAAGAGGTTGCCTGTAATGGTTGACAGACAACAGCTTGGTCTTAGAGGAATTGAAGTTGACAAGCCACTTCTTGCCCCAGTTCACCACAGAGTGTAGATCCCGCTCAAAGTCAGCAGCGAGATTATGTCTGTCCGCCACAACAGGTTTCTTACTGGAGCGGGAGTATATTGTAGTGTCATCTGCGTAGATGCCTACTTGGGACTTGATCTCATCTGGGAGGTCGTTGATGAAAATAAGGAAGAGCGTTGGGCCCAGGATAGAGCCTTGTGGGACACCAGCATTCGTGCTGTAGGACGAAGAGGCACGCCCATTCAGAACGACCTTCATTTTGCGGTTATTTAAGAAAGATTGGATTAGGTAGTAAATTATTCTTTTTTTTTTTTTTACATCAAAACACTCTACGAGTAACAGTAGTGCCATGTAATTCATTATTACCTGCTATGCAGTTAGGTCATGGATGACTAAATCAGTTTAATCATCAGGTTTTTCTGATCAGACATCAAAAGTGGATTAAAAACAAGACCTTTCAAAGGGTGGTTAAATATTTTAACAGACTGGCATCTAGGTCTCTCCCTTTCCCTGCTGAAATAGATAAATGCAACCACCACTTCCAGTTTCTTTTTGAGCACACCCTTCCGTTTACTTACTTCCCTGGTAGATACAATCTTCAAAAATTCAAATGCAATATCAATCACCATCTTGTTTGCTTGAATCCTCTTAATCTATTGTCCTTTTCCTCAATCCTGCCTGTTCTCTATCTTCTCTTTCATTTTTACTCCCTATAACCCCACTCCTCACTTACATACTAGTTGTATCCACCCACCTTGCTTGTGTTGCAATTATTAAAAAAATGGGATCCATAGCTATGAATGCAACCAGTGTAGTGACATCTCTGATCAGAGGACTTTGTAAACTGAAGTAAGCAGCCAGGGTGAATGGTTCTCTCGATGAAATCAATGAGTAGATGAGCTTTCAAGATGGAGGACGTTGGCTGTGTTTTGATCTGGAGAGGGATGGGCTCTGCCAGGTTTACTTACTCAAAATATACTGCACATGAATGAATAGTTCTCCAGATTTCAAAATATGTGGAGAGAACTGGTCAGGTGTTCATTTACACAGCTGCCTTATGACCACACTGAGCCAGTGAACTAATAATAATGATGAGTTATTTTGTTTTATTGTTAAAGGTAATGAAAAATGTGTTTTGCATGTCAAGAAAAAACAAATAAGAAATTGGTTATAACAAAATGAGAAACCAGTGCCAACATCAAAACCAGAACTGCATTTATTAGATTCTGAGTTGAAATAAAAGTGATCAGAAAATGATTACATATTTTACTCTATGAATTGTAAGTCAACCAACTAAAACAAATCCAATGTTGAATGGTAGGAAATTATCATCTAGCCAACAGTGTATCATTTGTAGTGAGTTTCAGAGTTTAATTGGGAAGACATAAAAAGATAGAATTTGACATCTTCAGGAGCCTTTGCTTGATAAACAGACAGAACATGATACTATCTACAGCAGTCTTTTAAAAGAAAATACCAACCTTTCATTTTAGCCTTGTATTGTTAAAGATGAAAAATGTGTTTTGCATGTCAAAAGAAAACAAATAAGAGATTGGTTATCACAAAATGAAAAACCAGTGCAACAACAAACCAGGACTCCCCCCACAACAGTCTTTACTTTGTGTCTGGTGAAATATTGAAAATGGAATGACCATTAGTGGCCAGAGCTTTATTAATTAAACGAAACTTTACACTGAAATTAGGTGCGAATTGATGAAGGTTCTTAAAAAAATATAGACTGGTTTCCTGCAGCATTTTACATAGTTTTGTATTCAGAGTGTTTAATCTCAGACTGGTTTTCACCCAAGAGTAAAAGTTTAGTCTACCTTGCTATGTAATCCATAGCTGTGGGAAGAAAAGACAAACTCATGTTTTTCTAGAGAGCTTTTGAGTGAAAATGGATAACCTCGCTTTGAAAATCTGTTTATTGATTCCATTTTCTGTACCAATTCTTTTGACACTGTCAAAACATCACATTGTTCATATACTTTTTGATCATTTTACTCCAATTAATACCACCAAGATAAAAGGAGTTACTTAGAGTGGAAGAGAATAAGAAGACTTTGGTTAGGAGAAAGAACAGGTTTCACAAAAGCAGAAGATGGAAACTGATATTGCAATGAAATTTTTTCAAGGTTGTAGGTGGCAGGAAAGCAAAAACTGAATGTGGGTTCCACAGGTGAGAAGTGCAAAACTGAAAATTAAAATTTACAGTTACATGTAGCTATTTCAACAGTAAAACAATGAGATCTAATCTCATCGTATGCTTTAATTTCATGTGGTCTAATTACCAAGGACATGAGCTATTAAGATATTGAAAATAGCTGAAGTTGAGATGCCAGATCTGGAAACTAATTCTAAGGAATTCTAAGGAGACTTTATACAGTAATAGGTTAATTTCATTATTATTATTATTACCACTGAGTATTAAACCCTCCAGGAATAGAATGTCACTTCTGAGCTGAAGTGAGCTAGTAAATTAATTTTGGAAAAAGCACAGAACTTTAAATTTTTAAGTGATTCTTCAAAATCAAGTGTGTGATCCCATAATTTTGACCTATAATGCATATGTGGTGGTGATTTTACAGGGGGGGGGTCAGAGGAACCAAGCCCCTCTCACAGAATTTTGGATGGCCCCTCGCTGTACCCCCACCCACTTTTATAAGCTACAAAAATTTATGAATCTGATCAGTCTCTGATTTTGATCATCAGCCCTTTTCCCTTTTCTTTTTCATTTAGCTTTTTAAGGATGCATACAGAGACCAGTTTGAATGAAAAACAAACAAGATAAAAAAACCAGATAGATGGAAACAGACATGTTGTTAGGGAGGGAAAGAGACTTAATAGTCATATTTTCATATCTGATGGAAGACGTTAATTGGAAATAATGTCCCCAACTTGATATGTAGATACATAGGCAGTCAATGATTTATTGCCAAGAGAAAGAATTGATCAGTAATTATGCTGCTTGAGTTTGCCCCACACCTCAGAAAAATCTTGGCCCCTAAGTGCCTCCCCTTTCAGAGTTCCACAATCGCAACTGTATTCACATACATATAACACAAGATCTTTACATTCATTTGAAGTTATGATGCTCAAAACATGTACAAAATCTTTTATTATGTCACATAGTAAATTAATTTGTGACTTGTATTAAATTTGTTTTAATCTGTTATAAATGGACCCTCATCTTTTTGTTTTTGTCGGAAGTAAAGGTGTTTACAGTATTTTTCATGTTATCTACAACGCAATGATCTTTCATTTACACTATATATATGTTGATAATATGCATAAAATGTATTCTGATTTTTAATGCATAATATACTATGCATAATTAAGTGCTGAAACATATTTTGAGTTTTTCAACTTTTAATTTTATGCTTAATCATTCAAATGTATTTTTTTCTTCTTCCAGAAGATGGGGAAGTGACCACCTCTTAAGAGAGATGAAGAAGTGACCCCCTCTGTAGCAATCAATAACAAAAAAGCTAAAAGTTATCTATGCATAATGATTTCAAATACAGATGGTGTTAAAGCTCAAGCATGATTCTTTTTTCAATTTGTTTTCTCCTTTTCTACAAAAATTGGATGTGTCAGTTTTTGTGAGTTGTTTCTCAAAAGTATAGAAAATTTGATCATGTAAAAAACCCAAAAATGGTTTACACAAACATCTGCTCTCTCTGAAGCTCACTCAGTTGAGCACAAAACACCAGTAATTATTCTCAATTGAAATACGTCCACTCCAATACATTCTAAGGGAGAGAATAAAATTTTAACAAAATATTTTCTTCATTTATACTGCATATCATTATACAACTTTATCATTAATTAGACCTGTCCTAACCACACTTTATAATCATTTGATGGAATGATGTATTTTTCTTATAAATCCTTATATGTTATATAGGTAAAGAATGAAAAATATGATGTATTTAATTAAAAAATCCTACTTTTTATATATTATCAAATCAAATTTGTTACATTTGCTTACATGCAAATACTTTTGGAAAAGGCATGAAACAATCTCTTCTTCTCCCAGATATATGTTAAATAGTAGGACTTGCTATTTCAAGAAAAAAATTAGTGTAATATTTCTTGCAAAAAGAATGAATTATTCTTACAATTCCAAAATACGTTTCTGCTTTAAATAACCCACAAAGGGTTGATAAGCTGTACAAAAACAAATCAATTATATATAATCATTAAAATGAATGAATTTTTTATGGAGGGTTTAAATCTTATATGTTATATAAATAACTTAGAGAAAATGAATGATTTGAAGAATTTGTTTAATAAACCCTAGCTTCCTGTTACATACACACACATACATATACATGGCTATATCAGACTACCGGGCACACCGGGCACGTGTTCGGGCCAATCTGTGCAATCATAGTGAAAATCTGGGCAAGGAAAAAGGTCTTCGTCAGAAATCAAACTAAACAATTCATGAAGAAAGAAAGAAAAACGAAGACAACATTTGAATGAACACAGTAAAAATCTGTTTATTTATTTATTAATTTTGCGAGAAAAGACTGTTATACCCAGAAAGTCCGAACCCAATTTCCTGCTTTTGTTCACGTTCTGTGCCCTATGTCCATTGGAATAGCCAAAAAAATCCGCAAAATTCATAGTTTCTTGAAACGGATGACACTGATGACGTCATCACATTGTCAACTAATAAATCCAAGCAATTTTCTCTGTGCCCGGTGTTTTTTAGCATCAGCTACGGCCCTGTACATATATATGTGTGTGTGTGTGTGTGTGTGTGTGTGTACGTATGTGTATGTAACATTTTAATATATATATATATATATGTATACAACAAAATAGAAAAAAATTTTGTTTGAGACATTTCATCCTTTACTGGACTAAATTTGTTATGATGGTGTAACTAGACATGAGCACAAATGAAAAATGCTGAGAATTTAATTTTTTTTTTAATGTAATCTAGCTGATTTAATTTAAATTCTTTTTGTTCCCATCACTTTTGTTATTTGTTTTGATAATAGAAGATCTGTCAGGAATGGTGAAATGTTGTAGGAATCAGGATGCAAATTTGCTGTGAATGACTTTAACATCAAGGCACTCTCTAAACTTTTTAATTATAGTGAATTGTTTTCTCTTTTGATCAGAGTAGCATTTTTTATGTCAACATTGTGGTCAGTCTCATTCAGGTGGGCATGTGGAGTTGGTCTAACATAAAAAATTTAGTCTAACAAAGTCTTAACGAACAAAAAGCATCCCATAAAAATTTTTGTTATATGCTTTTACCCCAATGCTATTCTTGATATATAAAAAATTATATATCATTATCTAATTTGTATTTATATATTCTTATTTTAACATTTGCACAATAAAATTTTGTCTTAGTTTCATTTACATACCAGACTTACAATTAGGAATGTTTAAGTTCATTATTTTTCTAAAATTGTATGACATACAATAGGAAGACAGTTAAAAATAATAGATCCTAATATTAATGCCTTTACAATTCACAATTTTTTTTTTTTTTAATCATATCACCCCAAGCAAGGCGAAAATGCCACTGATGCACAGGGGGCTACATAAGAGTGAAAAGATTGGAAAAGAGAAAAACTGGAAACCACAACCTAAACAGGAAACAAGGGATGAGCCTCTTCACCTGTTCAATAGACGTGGGTGGAGTGTGAACTGGGCAATAGTTTAGTCTACCTACTCCAATTATAAATTTTACTTGATATTTTTGTCTTTATATTGCTTTTATTTAATTTTTAGCAAAGACAAAGGTAGACAAGCTGCACAAGAATTCCTGGCCACTGATAATTCTTTTCTTCCTAAAAATTTTATGATGTAAATATATTAGTTATGATTTTAATAATCATTACTAACTTATTTACATTTTTTAAATCATTTCACCCAAAGTAAACTGATTGTGAAAAAAATAACCTAAACATTATTTAGACAGAATATAATAATTGACATTGCATTTAAATATTATGACATTAAATCTACATCTAAACTTATTTATAAATGGAACTTTGTGTGAATGTGTCTGTGTGTGTGTGTTTGTGTGTCTATTACCTATAGACTCTGAAATGGCTGAACCGATTTTCTTGAAAATTTACACAGTTGTACTATAAGTGTCTGCGAGTGTTCTTAGCTAGGTTTTGTGTTGAGGTACCCCTGATAAATATCAAAAATCGATAATCGAAAAAATCGGGTTATAGAAGGAGTGGTCCAATTGTAAATCAAATTTGATACACTCATAGACAAAGACATAAGAAATGATATTCAAAAGTTTCAAGGTTGCAGTTCTTACAATAGTGCAGAAAATTGATAATATATATATATAAAAGGCAAGATGTTTGTGTGTGTGTCTGTTTATCTGCCTGTATGTCTGTATTTTTTCAGCCCTTTTATTTTAGTTTTTGCTTTGGGTTTGGCTCTAAGTAGGTATGATTGTAGTTCTTAGTTTCAGCCATGATACCATTTACTTGGAGGACTTATTTAACCTTCAAAATTCAGTCTACGATGAAAAAAAACTTATTTGATATTGATACCAGGAAATCAAAATTTGACTTACATCCATTCATTTTTCTTTCAGTCTATGGTTTTGCTTTAACTGCAAATAACTATTGCTTTTTAGTCTTTTGTGCCAATGTCCAAAGAGTCTGAGCTCCAGGACCATGGATTAGTTTTAAAGCTTTTGTTACACCTGAGCAACGCCGAGCTATACTGCTAGTTTACATATAATTATGTCTATGATTCTTACTTCAAATACTTTCTTCCTGATTTTTAATTGATTTTCCTATTAAAGTCATTAGCAATGCATTTATATTATACATATAATACCCCAATTCTGTGAGTAATGTAAGATGAAGAAGTAAGCCCAGATTATGAGGATATCTAGGCTAGATAATGATCGGCACTAGATTTGAAGTGGTTAGGATTGTTGTGGTCACGTTAGCAGCATTTTAGGAGTGTTGCACAAAGTAACAGTTTTCAGGAATAAGCTGTCTGAGAGGACCTTTCTTCTTACCAATGAAATATGAAGGGAATGAGGATGAGTCAACTCTGTGTATGTGACATGGTGGACCCTAGCTCTGGTCTGAACTGAAAGAATGAAGAACTAAACCTAGGCTTAGGTTTGAATTGGTAGAATGAAGAAATGTAAGTCATCTGAAAATTTGCCTTGGAAATAGCAAGAGTAGTGATGAGCTTGTAATTTTTGCCTGTAGAGAAAGGGGATCTGTAGATAAAGGTGCTGTAGACTTGAAAATAATTCCTTTCCCAGAACTTTATAAATTCTGTCTTTTAATGCAAATTAATGGTAAGTGTGTATTTAAGGTAAATTAATAATAATTGTATCTTTTTAGGTAAATTAATGGTGATTGTGTCTTTTAATGTAGTGTAGAGTAATATAAATAGTATCCAAATGGAAATATTTTTTCTTATCAGAACCCATCTTCCCACCATTCCTCTTGCATGCAATATTGCCTACATATTCTTTATTATATATCTCAACATTCTTGACAAAATTTAATGTCGGGTCTGTAATATACTCTTGGAACTGACCTGACATCTTAACATCAGTTACTTTCCCACCACTGTGAATATGGCTTCCTTCTGTCTTTTTGATGCACCTTTATGTTGTTTTATAATTATTTCTTTTCTCGCATTCCTCACCGGTAGAATTCCGTTTGTGCCACATAAAATATAAATGCAACACCAATCACCATCTTTTATCTTTCTAAATACTGTTCCTTTAGTGTCCCCTCTTCTCACTAAACTCTTTTTATTCGCTTTCACTGTCAGTAACCCCTTGCGTCATAGTAGTCTTATCACTTTGCTTGGGAGTGAAAGGATTAAAAAAAAGTATTAATCTGTGTTTTGAAATTGTTTTAATTTTATTAAATAATAAAATAATAATGTGAAAACAAAATCTGTTAATTTTCATTAATTCGAGATTGTTGACAACCCAAGAAAGAACAACTTTGCATTTTGAAAGCAAGAGTTACTCCCCCTTGTAAACTAAATAATTTCTAATATTTTATTTTTCCGAAATGTAATATTTGAAAAATATTTTATGCGATATTTTCATTTTAAATTAATAAGCTGTCTAAATAAACTAAAATAATAGACTAAATATGAATTTTAATTTTTATTGATTCCTCAAAAATTAAAATTTTTTTTCACTAGTCATAAATATGCAGGCACAGTGCATTATCAAATTTGACAGTAACTAATATATATATATATATATATATATATATATATATATATATTGGCCCACTCCTCCCTGATGGCAGGTTTGGTTTATAGGTCTTGTGGGTGGCATGCTTTAAAAGACCCTTACCCTTAGTCTTATGTATTCAGATTCAGGATGAAAGATTTCCAAAAGCATTTCAGAAAGCTGCAAATTTAGCCATACACTTCAGCGTTTTCCCAATGGACTGAACAGTTACCTGAAGGACTATTTACAACTAAAACTGATTATGTCTAATTTAAACAGGCTTATGGCCACATCATGAAACACCGGTTGATCATCAATGTAAGTAACATCAAGTCTAGTTGGTCAGTATGTAAGATGGGTCACCACTTGGGAATACCAGGTTCTGTAAGCTTGGGTGTGTGGGTGACGCAACGGATAATGACTTGGAATTGTTAACTGGAAAGCTGAGTCCTAATTCCAGTTGGGTTTATTATATTCACTTATGGAAAAAATACCCTTGGGAAAAGTAGGAATTCACCTCTTATCACCCCCAGATATGGGTTAATTAGTAAGACCTTTCAGATTAAGCCATTTTTATCTGAAAAAAAAAATAGTGTATAAAATATTTAGATTTCAGCATTAAATAATTGATAAGAGTTGTTTTTCCACTAAACAAAAACAACCAACTGATTTAATCAGTTTGGACATCTGGTTATCAAACACTGGATATGTGACATCAGTTAATCTTTGAATATTGGATGTGCATTGTGGTGCAGTGGATATCGACTATGAACAACAAATCGGGGGGGCGACTTCGAATTCCAGTTGAATTCTTTGCATTCGCTTATGCAGAAATAGCATTGAGAAAGGTATTAATCCGTCTCTTCCCTCCAGTACTGGGTTAAATGATAAAACAGATTAGGTTCTATAGCCTTGGCTGGCAACCAGTCTACTGCAGAAAGCAATGGCAACCTACTGCAGGATAATCTTCTGCCCAGTTAGTCATGTCTCTTTTGAGACATGATCACCCAAAAATGTCTATCACATATGGCACTTAACTGACCAGACATCTGGTTATCAAACACTGGTTATGTGACATCTGTTAATCTTTCAATATTGGGCATCTTTGCATATTTTTGTTTTATTTTCTTTAATAAGAAGAATTCATATACGTGTTTCTCACAGTATAACTCCAAGTGAGGAGATAGAAAATTAAAATATTTGAAACAGCACTAAAAAAATATTGGTTGCAACACACAACTTGAAATGCCTTATTAAAAGCAGCAAATGTAAGAATACTCATGCAAATAATTTGTGAAAAAATGATTCTATATTGGTTTGATCAGCAAGCAAATAAAAAAATCTACATGTTATAAAAGAAAAACCGATTATCTGTCTGTCACAAACTGTCTGCATATAACTTTACTTGTGCATATATGTGTATATGTATAAGTGTTGTACAGGAGTTTATCCAACATTTAACACAAGCACATATAGAGGCACATAAATTGAAATAAAACATGGAATAACACGTTCCTCTCCACTTCAGTCTGAACAGACCCAACCCTGGGCTGAGCAATAAAATCATAAATTTGGAGACAAGAAAAAAAAATTTTAAATCCTAGAAAAAAATCAGATAATTATAACATTTTATTTAAACTTTCAGAAATTATTTGATAATAAAATTAAATTATTCCAACAATTTTTTTATTTATTTTGTAGAAATATTTTTAGGTCTGTCAATTATCGTAGCCACACAAATGTACATAAACACAATTTGAATGAAATTGTGATGAACATTGTGTTGCAGGGAGTAATTTCCCTTTATGCTTAGTAACAAGCCCTGGAAAACAAGAAAAGTGTATAAGTAGAAATCATTTTAATGTTTCCACTATTTAAACTGAATATATTTTCTAATAAATATAGTATTTTAAAAGAACAAACAATTCATATTTGAAATTTGATTATGTTACCTTGCAGTTAAGTGACAGGTTCTGAACTAATAAACAAGAAAAAGAATAACTATTAATAAAATAAAACATTAAAAAAAAAAACAGAAATATAAACCAACAAATGATTTGAAATAATCATAAAAAATTGAAGACTTTATTTCAGTTGTTATTTTTTATTCAGAAAAATAGTTTATGTATTTTATTTAGATTAAATGTTATTAAAGTCAGCATACATTTTGTATTGATTAATTTTATTGATTGACTTTTCCAAATTGCAAATAATCATTCTCAGACAAGTAGGAGATATCTTCAAAAATTGTCCAAAGTTCATTTTGTTAGAAATTTTGACTATAAATCAGCATCAGGGTATGTAGCAATAAATGGTAAGTTTCATAGAATTAGTGAGTGTACTGATATAGGCAAAATGTGTTGTGGTGTGTGTGTTTTATATACATTTAGGGATTATTCATAATTTTGAAAAGTGGATCACTACAATGAATCCACACAAACTGTTGGCTATTGTCAATTAAATTTACCTGAAAGAACATTTACTGCTTATATACACAGAATTTATTTGGATTGTAGATTCCTTTGATTGTTTATAAATCTTAAAATGTGAGGGAGGGGTGTTAACATGTAACCAATTGGTGAGGAACCTTCTTGATGCAGATTATTAGCCAGGGCAGAAAGATTCCTCCAATAAACTACAATAGTCACATGTTTGTGAGCCACCTAGTTGGAAGACATTAATTCTGATATAACCTGGAGAGGATTGGGCTCCACCAGCTTTAAATGCCCAAGACATACCACATGAGCACACCGAGAAACCATTCACAGAGACCCAGGCTGTATGTCAATACCCAATGACTCCATCCGGAATTAAGGGTGAAAATCAAGCTAAGCCAAATCTTAAAAGATGATTATGATAATTGTTCAGTCAGTCAGTTAAATGCCATGCATGATACACGCTTGGGCGATCATGTCTAAAAAAAGACATGACTGACTGGGCAGAAGGTTATCCCACAGTAGGTTGCCATTACTTTCTGCAATAGACTGGTTGCCAGCCAAGGCTATAGAACCCAATTTATCCTGTTATTTAACTCATAACTGGAGGGAAGAAATGGTTTAATACCTTTTTGAAAGGTATTTGTGCATAAGTGAATGCAGGGAATTCAACTGGAATTTGAACTCAGCTCTATGATAATTGTCATGTGTTTCAAAGAGAAAACTCATTTAAAACAGTTCAAGCTATTAAATTTTAAGTTTTAACATTTTAGAAGATAATCAGTTATTAAGCTATTCTTTATTTAAGATCATCTTTGATCAATTTTTTTTCAATATATAGGAAAGGAGTCATTTACACAATTTACTCTGTTCACACTGTTGTTCTCATCTTTGTTGCCATATTCATCTTTTGGCCATTGTATGCTCCAACCATCTTCAGTTGATTGATATTTCTAATTGAACCCTTTATTTTGTTCACCAAAGTAGATTGTTTTAGTTCCATGAGTAATGCCTCTTTAAGATGTCTCAGTATCAGTTATCTCCCTTTAACTCAATCCTCTAAGCTTTTTGTTCACCTCTGCTGTAGCCTGGTAATGAACTCACAACTGTTTGGGTCAAGTTACTGGATCCAACCAACATGGTTATTCACTCGGTCATGTGTCCTTGAAGATATCAGTATATCAAAAGTCTCCCAAATTTATACAATGAGCAATGTAAATAGTGTAAATAATTACAATACCTCATCTCAGAAATATAGACAAATAGTAAAGGAGTCTTATCTTGAGTTACTAAATATAAGAACAATTTCAAGTGTTCTTTGCATATATAGTCCCAATTCAAAGGCAAAATAGTGAAATTTAATAAACACATTAGTGCCGACTGGAGCATGTTAGTACCATGTTTAGTAAGTGGACATTATAGGAAAACTACATCTGGCAGCAAGGTCTCTGATTAGGCGATTGGAGATTTTGAGAAGCATGTAAACCACCTTTTTAATTGCTGTTGCTTTCAAGTCCACACTGACCTGGAGTGGTAGCACCTGTTAGGGTCTCAATTATGGGTAAGTAGTTAACACATTAAACTGGGGGCATAACAATATGAATGCATAAAATACATTTTTATAATATATAAAAAAAATTACCAGTAATACATTTTTGAAAAAAGAAATTACTAATGCTCCCAAGAAAATTAAATTTTGGAATTAAATGACCCATAAGAAGTTGATGTTACTAAATCAATAAATAAACATTATGAGAAAAGAATGATAATATTTCAGACATATATCAAACATAAAATTTATTACATTGAGAAAAAATCCACAACATAAACAGATTTTTCTTTTTTCGTAAATGTGTTCTTAAATATAGAAGTTCTGTTTTCATAAGTCCAGTAAGTGGAATCAGAAGGGCACATGTTGCATGTTCACTTGTTGGAAGCAAAAAGAGCCCTAAATCTCCCACTGAGGTAGCAGAGAGAAGGGCCACAATTGAACAGTTCTATAACCAATCCAGAACTCGGACACATATAGGATTTGTCAGAGCCTTAATCCTAAAGCTATCTCTTATGTTTTGACCAGCATGTGAATGTAGATTTTCTAAGCACCAATTTAGATGTGGCACAAAGCTGAGAGTATGGAGCACCCAGTGAGGATTGATGTGAATGTGTGTTAAAGTAAGGGAGGGTGGGAATACTTGGCCACACCTGTGTCTAAGCAAAACCCAAATATGAAACTAATTCTTAGCTTTGTTTCTGGAGAGCTTTTCTGTAGTGAGGAATGACTGGCCCACTGTTGATCACTTCCTTTGACACATGGCTGAGAGAGAGCATTGACTCATTTTGGAGGTAATCTTTTCAATTTTTCAGTTTTACCTTTGAACCCATAGTAGCTTTGATGACATTGTCAGTGTTCTGTTTTTTGCATCTGTAAAGAGTGTCCATTTAGCCTAGCTTTCAGCATATTTCTTAAAAAGTGACAGTCATTGTTAATTTTTCCTGATTTTTTGTGTTCAGATTTTTCTTGTGGGGAGAGTTGGCCACAGGCTGGCCAACTCTCCACATTGTTCATACTAGTTTTATATCTTCACATGACTGGGTTCTGAATGAATTTGTAGTTGTTTTTCATGCTTTCCTTTGTTTTAGAGTGTCTAATTTACTAATTAGAACACATCTGTGGCACAGATTTGTAACTAGTGTGCGTGTGTGTGTTTATATTTCATCATTCATGTGTAGTATTGATCATATGAAGACCATTATATCACTGAGCCCAGCACATTTCAGGATATTATCAGGTGTTATTATGATGCAGAAATGATGTAAAGACTAATAAATATGCTCATTTTGTTGTATTTTGTTACTGAGAGCTGAAAAAGCTGACTTCTTTTAATGTGACCAACTTTCCCCATTTGTGGCCAAGTCTTTCCACTGAAGAGGACAAGTCTCCCCATACCCTGGCCAACTCTCCCCATACATGACATGTCTGGAATTTTGTTCTCAACTTTTTTTTTACATACTTACATGAATAAAACTTGTTCCATATCATGAAAAATGCGTGTTGTTTATGTGTGCAAATTTCCAGTTTGATAAGACCAATCTCCTCAATACTAGTAAAAGAAATATAAAAAGGGAAGATTTTGTGGCCAACTCTCCCCACCCTCCCCTATGTATTTGCATCTGTTCATTCACTAAAGCATGTTTGACTTGCCAATGGTATATTAGATATGAGAAGAAAAAATGGATGCATACAGTTCTCTAGAGAATTTGAACATAAGTGAATACAATGGCCTTGGTTAAAATTTGCATTTGACTCACCACTCCCTCTTTCTTCACTATTGAATATAGTAGATGAAATTTAAGAAAGAAAAAATTATAGAAAGTTTTTTTTTAATATAGTTTAACTTATTTTTAATATAAAACATACCTCACATTTTTAAATAAAAAGCTTTTTTTAATGTTGATTTTTCGAATAGAATTCAGAAATAAGAATGATAAAATACAATCTATTTAAATGTTTCTTCCTGTCAGTCAGTTAAGTGCCATACTTGATACACGCTTGGGCGATCATGTCTCGAAAAAGACATAACTGACTGGGCAGTAGGTTGCCATTGCTTTCTGTGGTAGACTGGTAGCCGACCAAGGCTATAGAACCCAGTCTGTCCTGCTATTTAACCCATAACTGGAGGGAAGAGACGGATTAATACCTTTCTCAAGGGTATTTGCGCGTAAGTGAATACAATGGATCCAACTGGAATTCGAACTCGGCTCCTCTGATATCCACTGTACCACAACAGTCATTTAGAAATTATCAAATGCAAGGGACATAACTCGAATAACTTTTTAATCTGTTCTGTGATATTTCGGCGGAATAATAAGCGATTTTGACTCCAGTTAATTTTCGAATGACATTTTAAGAAAATATCTTCGACACTACCAAAAAAAAAAAAAATTAAATTTTGATGTTTGATCAGATTTATGGAAGTGAACTTATTATCCATTAAATATAGACAGATATGACAGTGGATCAATAATTGTGACTGTTCTTCACCGAATTTTCTTTTTATATGTGAATAATATTCATCAGTAAATTAAACGCACTGAGAAAGTCATAAATTAAGATAATAATTTATTAACTGTCATGTAATGAGTTTTATTAATATCATTTTAAGTTGAGAAGTCAATTTCTGAATAATTAGCTAGTTTTGAAGTTCACAGACAATTTTCAAAGATTATATATAAACATACACACACACACACACACACACACACACAAACACACACATATATATATATATCTATATATACACACAAACACACACACACATATATATCTATATCTATATATACACACAAACACACATATATATCTATATATACACACAAACACACACACATATATATCTATATCTATATATACACACAAACACACACACACACACATATATATATCTATATCTATATATACACACAAACACACACATTATATATATATATATATATATATATATTGTAATTTTGTTATAACAATGGTTTATAAATGCATTGTATCATTATACAAAAAGTTTCATATTTCGGAACATTATTGTTCTTCTTCAGCTGATATTTTAATATAAATGGTGAAAATGTGACACATATCTGAACAATAAGAACCAAAACATTCCAGTATACAGACTATGTGTTTTTTTAATTTTTAAAAAATTCTTCATTTCATCTTCAACCAGATCTCTGAAGAAGCTTTAATAAAAGTCAGACATGTTATATTAAGACACATTCTCTACTATGTTTTTATTTATTTTATCATTATATATATATATATATATATATATATATATATATATATATATGTGTGTGTGTGTGTGTGTGTGTGTGTGTGTGCATGTGTGTGTGTGTGTGTGTCTATTAAACATTATCTTTAGTTGTTAAATATTTTTGAGTTGATGCTTCATTTTATTTTAAGCAGTATTTTTTTTCATCGACTGAACTGCACATCCAGGAAAACTTATTAAAGAAAATGTATTCCCTCGCAGAATTTGAACCTTCATCATTCTTTGCAAAAGAAACCCCTGTCTGATTAAATATGAAGAGTGTGTCAAGCAAACAAGCTTCTATTTGCCTTTAAAGTATGCTCACTCATTTAGATTTTTTGAAAGCCATAACTGCTCATTTTCCTCTCCAAAAGGTAAACAAAGAAATTTCTGAAAAATTAATGGATTTTATTTTTTTAATCTAACATATTTTATTTTTGTTTTTTTTTCTCTGTCTCTCTCTCTATGTATATATATAATTAATACAAATAAATTAATTTGTCACTTAGCTAGTTGATGTTAAATTCAGCTTCATCTGTACCTCTGTAGAGTTTCATAGATTTTTTCAATCCACTCTTCAGGAGGTTATGAATAGATTCTCACATTAAGAATGATAGATGAGGGTTTATTGTACAATGGAACTGTTGAAAGTGGTCCTGTAGTTGCAATGTAAATTTTCTGCATAATAGCACCATGTTATGTACTAGTGAAATGTGCGACATGTTAGATGATGTAGCAACAAGTCCTCTTTTTGGTTAATAGTTATAAATCTCCTAGCTGCATTCTATCTGACGGCTCCTGTAAAAAGCTCACAAGGACTCTTTGTCAATCCTCTCAAGGCTTGTCTGGATTCGGAATTTTATTTTTTTCTAGATTGGTTGCCAACCAAGGCTACAAAGGCTAGTCTTTCCTGCTAATTATCCACAGCTGAGGAAATAAGAGATGGATTCATACCTTTCACAAGGGTATTTATACATATCTGAATGTAAAAAATTTGACTGAAATTCTGACTCGGCTTTCTGATTTTTTATTCTGAGCTGTTATCCGCTACATAACCCACATATCCAAGCTTACAGCACACAGTATCTGGTATTCACAGTCACCCATCTCAACAGTGCTTAACTTTGTTGATTAGACAAGGACCAGTGTTTCGACATGATATAGCTGTGTGTGTATATATATATATCTAATGAATTATGCTCTCATTATGATTGAGCTCTCTAGAGAGAAAAATTTTAAAAACAGTTATCACTTCTGCAATTTACGCATTACTCTTCAGTAATGAATTGAGTTCTCTGGTAACTGACATGTGTATACACAGTATATATGTCAGTCAGTCAGTTAAGTGCCATATGTGATATATGCTTGGGCGATCATGTCTCAAAAGAGACATGACTGACTGGGCATAAGATTATCCTGCAGTAGGTTGCCATTGCTTTCTGCGGTAGACTGGTTACGGACCAAGGCTATAGAACCCAGTCTGTCCTGCTATTTAACCCATAACTGGAAGGAAGAGACGGATTAATATCTTTCCCAAGGGTATTTGCACATAAGTGAATACAATGAATTCAACTGGAATTTGAACTCGGCTCCTTGGTTTCTTGTTCTGAGCCGATATCCACTGTACCACAATGCACATTCTAGTATATATGTAACATGCTAAAATTTCCTCCTCTGTCATTCTATTAGCCTATGGCTGAGGAAGTAGGGACTCCGACTGACACCAAATTGGTCAACTTTCAATCACGGCTGGAAGCAAGTGGATGTCTAGTCACACTGATGAGCTGTGATACAATGAAACAGGCTTGTATGTGGATGACTAATAAATAATATATATATATATACACACACACATAGTAAAAAAAATGCTGGTTGGATCAGCAGACGGTAATTAAAGAAAGTGTTTAATGCACAATCAAAACAACATATGTGTGTGTGTGTGTGTGTGTGTATGTAGTAGTAATAATAATGATAATGGATGTGTTAGTGTGAAGTCACATGTTATCATGACTGTGGATCTCAGCATATTGGCTTTCAGTAGACAGTTGATCCCACCAGATAATGTGCAGTCTCAAAGAAACTATAACTAAAGTCCAATGTCAGTATTGAATAAACACGTGTCTGAGAAGGCATCTGCAATAGTAATTGGCTAGCAGTAGACAGGTATACTCAGATATGAGCGGTCAGCTATTATTATATATATTAGTAACATGCTATGATACAATATGCACCTAAAAAATACAGAAAAAAAATCATAATTTGGTTAATAGGAGTAGATAGGCCCACCTATTTTCTAGCCCAAACGCCTATGTCTATTGAACAAGAGTAGAGGTTCAGCCCTTATATTCCCTGTTCAGGATATGATTATTTTCTTTTTTGCAAAAATTTAACCGATTTAAATTTTTTGGTGACTGGACAAACCAGTGAATGTGACTTTCTATTGTGAAGATACTGGGTTGGTTGTTTGTTAGCTGCAGCTTCTGACTGGGCATCAGGAGCCCAAACTCTTTAGTAGTGCTTAGAGAGGCTGCTCAAATCAACAACTGCATAATATCGGGGTATTTGTTGTGCATGAGTGGGTGTCTCTGCATGTATTTAAAGTTTAAATGCAACATCAATTGTCATCTTCTATCTCTTTGATTCCCATCCCTCTCTTATCCTTTATTCACTATCTCCTGTACCTTGTTTTTCTCTCACTGTAACCCCCTGCACACCAGTGGTGGTCCTGCCTTGCTTGGGGTAAAATGATTAAGAAAAAAATTTTATTTCCAGTAGGCACACTATGCTCTGAGACCACACTATATTCTGTTCTCAGCTATTTTCTAGTTCTGCAATTGACAACAGATAGTGAATATTGCTGTAGTCTTTTCTCTCTCTTCTCAAATTGAATCTCATGGAAAACACACATACAAAAAAAAAAAATACAACTAAACCAGTAAAAGATCTGATCTCATCAGTTCACAGTTGAGCTGGCTAGATGCTGTATGTTTTATGCTAACGGTTTCTTTTCTTGCACTTCTCACTGGTGAAACTCCCTTCCAACTCCATGCTTTCCAGCCAACTTTAATCTGCAAAAATTTAATCAGAATAATCAGAAGTATAAATAGATAGTGATTATTCACTATCTACTTATACTTCTGATTACTCCTTTTGCTTTCTGCTCACTATTAATGTTTTTGTTTCTAATTCTTCCACACCCTCTACCTCCTTGTGTTTTAGTGGCTTTACTGCCTTTTTTAGGGTGATACCAATAAAAATAAAAATTTACAGGTTACTCTGATTATTATGCAAGAAATGCAAAATATTTTTTTTGTAGATTTACTCCATAAAGATCACAAGCTCCTTACTCTGAGTAATAACTGATATAAATTATCCTACATATATGCCACAACTCGAAGTATTATTATTCAGATGTTAATAAAACAGAGCTCAATGTATGAACAGAGCTGTATTATATATATATTAATAAATATACATATTATCCTACGTTTATGGCACGACTTGGAGTTTCATGCATTGTACAATCATCAGGTGCATATTTTAAACTATTAAACTGTCAGTTTAAAATATGCACCTGATGAATGCATAATGCATGAAACTCCGAGTGGTGCCATGGATGTAGGATTATATATATATATATATATATATATATATATATATTTACAAATACACAATGGTCTTTATTATAATAGAGAGGATGTACATTTATTCTTCACTACTTGATGACATAATTATTGTAAAAAAAAATTAAAAAAAATAAGGCACTGTTAATGAGCAAACATGTGACACAAGCTTTCTTAACTTGTAGTAAAGTTTAATAACTGGTAGTAAAGCAAATGAACTGAGACAAAGCTGCCTTGCTATTGTCTCTCTAATGAAATGAACGAAGACCAATTCACTATTGTCTCTCTTTCCATGAGCATGACAGGAAGGGAATAATTATGTAGAACCACATTTCAGTTGCTTCAAGTTTTTCCTTCATCTTTGATGATATTGTCCAGCATTCACTGCCATATTGAAGAACTGACATCATATAGCAATCCAGTACTCTCTTCTTTATTTCTAGTAAAAGTTTTCTGTCTGTTAATACTCTACTCAGATTCTTGAATGCGTTTCACCATGCCAATTTGCCTTTGGATCTCTGTGTTGCACTTCCCATCTTTTGTTAAAACACTTCCCAGGTATTTAAATTTTTGTACCTGCTTGATTTTAGTATTCTCCACCTGTAGTTGGTATTTTGGGCTGCTCTTTTTGTTAATGACCATGCATTCGATTTTCTTGCAGTTTATTTGTAGTCTTTTTTGTCACTCCTTTCAACTACCTCAGGTGTAAAGAAAATATTGACATAATCAACATATTGATATTCTACACTACTTCAAATGAAAGGTTAAGAAGGAATCCCCTATCAATACTGGCAAGAGTGATAGCAACTACTAAACTTGAGAAACCTATTTTTCTGAAAAATTTGTTTTAAGAGAAAGATTTTATAAATTTCAACACACACCAGTACTGTCTTCTTGATCAATGAATTCAAAATATTTCTTTATAAGGAAAAAGCTAATATTAACATTACAATTAGGTAGGTTACTCATTGTTTCTCTCTGTCCATCTTGCTTTCAATATTACCACGAGATTCAAATATTCTAACTCTTCTTTCCTTATTGTGTTTTAGAAATTTCAACTCTCTCTTTCTAGTGTCGTTTTGTTTTCATCTTCCTTAAAACTTCCTCATTATTTAACCTAGTATTCTCAGCATCCTCCTGTAGAGTCATTGTTGCCTCAAGTTCTCTGCTAGGAAATTGTTCAGCATTCACAGCCATATAACAGGGCTGATATTACATACCAGTTCAACAGTTTTGCTTTAATGACATTCTCTAAGGCCATTTTTAACTTTTCCAATGTACTGTAATATAACAATCCCACCCCACCCGAGGAAGCTGAGCAAGCGGGGGTGTTTTCCGGTCGTTGAAAGGAACGGATGTTTGTTTGACCTTATTTCCGGCAGTAGCGGAAATGGCTACAAGAGGCAGACAGAACAGGTGTCTCTGAGAATTACGTAGGCGTCGCGTGGGCGTCGCGTGATCAAGGCAAAGCCGGAAGAAACAAGTCCCGATTTTAGAAGATATATAAAGACTGCGAAAACACGGATTCGCCAGTCAGAGAGACGAGTCTAGACAGAGGCAGACAGAGGAGCAACAGATACGACGACACTCCCCCGTCACCCCGTCAACCCTTGGAAGCGCGCTCTCACTCTCTGTTCACTAGGCTACACGGTCCATCGTTCATCAATAAAAATATAACTCATATTTTTATATATATTCGTGTTTGTTATTTATGGATATATAACACACGTATCTATTTTCAATCTTCTGTTAAAACACTTCCCAAATAATTTAAATTCTGTACTAATAAGAATAAGGATATGCATTGTGGGGCAGCGAATAACAACTCGGAATGAAAAATCGGAGAGGCAAGTTTGAATTCCAGTTGAATTCTGTGCATTCTCTTATGCACAAATACCCTTTGCAAAGGTATGAATTCATCTATTTTATCCTCCAGCTGCAGGTTAAACAGCAGGACAGATTGGGTTCTATAGTCTTGGTTGGCAACCAGCCTACGATATAAAGTAACAGCAACCTACTGCAGGAAAATCATCTGCCTCGTTAGTCATGTCTCTTTCAAGACATGATCACAAAAGCATGTATTACGTATGACATTTAACTGACTAATTAATAAATGGATGCACATTTTAGTGTAATGGGTATCAGATCAGAATTGGAAATCATAAAGCCAAGTTTGAATTCGTTAAATTTGTTGCATTCTCTTACATGCAAATACCCTCGGGAAATGTATTAATCCATCTCTTCTCCCTCCAGCCATCGTTTGAATAGCAGGACAAATTAGGTTCTATAGTCTTGGTTGGCATCCAGTCTATTGCAGAAAGAAATTACAACCTACTTCAAGAAAATTTTATGTCTAGCCACTCATGAATTGAAAGAGACATGATCGCCCAAGTATGTATCATAACTGACTGACTGACTGGCTAATAAGAATATGAGATTTAATATTTAATACATAAAATAATTGCTTATTCAAATCTGCACTTTGTCAAATTAGCACCAGCTAAATTAAGCATATGGTTTCAGATCTTTTTCAAATTTCTCATCTTCTTGCAAGGGATTCTGTCTCTTCTTTATGTAACTTTCTACCATTTGTTTGGTTTGTATGTGAATATCTTAAATCCAACTGGATTCATTTCTTTGTTTATGTTGGTGTACCACCAACATCATTTGAGTCCCGATTCTGCATTTGGTCATTTTGAGGTTACCCTCCACATCAACCTTCAGGATTCTTAGGTTTTGTGACATTCTGAATGGGCACCGAGTACAAAACTTATTTTGTAGAGTTTATGTGGGATCAAATATTCAAGGACTCAAAATTCTATCATTTCTTATGTCAAATCACCACAGATTTATATCTTTACAATTATTAATGGTTCTTGAATTTGTATTAAATTGAAAATTTCTTTATTGATCTTGATTTCCTTGTGTACAGAAACACAAAGAACTATACCAAATAACAAAAACTACATCACTTGAAGACTTTCAACAGCAACAACAACTAAAATAACTTTAAGAGAAAATAAGAAAATAATCAACATTGACATTCTACACTACTTTAAATAAATGGTTAGAAAAAAATCCTCCATCAATACTGGAAAGAGCAATAACAGCCACTAGATATGAGAAACCTATCTTCTTGAAAAATTTTTTTAAGAGAAAGATTTTACATATTTCAATGCAAGTAGTACTGGCTATTCAATCAATGAATGACAAATGTTTCCTTATTAGTAAACAGCTAATATTATAATTACTATTTACTCAATATAACAGATTTATTCAGTATTTCTACTAAATTATATAATCACAGTGTAAATGTCATTATGCAAATTTTAATGCATAAAAAATAAATATATGAAATTTTGAAGTTTGGATACAAACTAATAGCACCAGCACCACTCGTAGATGTTGAATGTATTTTTTTTTAAATAACCTTTTTTCTTTTTATGACTTTAAAATGTGTACAGTATAGATACAATTTATTTTTAGCCATATGAATATGGCAGCACATATGATGGTTAAAAAGTTATGTCCTTGTATATAATACTCTATTGGGAGTTTTAAAATCTGGAACAAAAAATTGTACATAATATAAAAAATAATTTCAGTATCACTGTTTATATTTGTAACCAATTAAAAAAAATAAGTGTAAAATTTTCAAAAATTCAAGGAATAAATTTTCAGTAACAAAGTAATAAATTATTTCATAAAAATATGCTCACATTACAGATATGAGGAGGAACATGAACAAGAACGAACATCTTGACTTGAGATTGCAGTTAATTTTGTGGCCCTGTTAAGTGAAACTGTTACACTTTAGTTTGAGTTTTGTTTAATGGCATATCAACCTCTGTGGGTTATTTAATGCCAAAATGGTGGGATTTTAAGGTATTGTTTTTAATGTTCGGTTATATTAAGAAGGTTGATTTAATTAGATTTTAAGGAAATGTTTTTTTATTCTTTTTTATTTTCAAAAACTGAAAATGTCTTCTAGTTTTGCCTTCAAAGATGTTTTGCTGAGAATAATTTTTTCCTTCAAAAATGTGTTATTGTAATAATTTAAAAAAAAAAAATGTATTGTTGGTAATATTTTTCCTTCAAAGATGTATATTTTTTTTATAAAAGTTTATTTTTATGTATATATTTGTATAAAAGTGTATTTTTATACTTTCATTGTGTTTTGACCACAGTTTAGGGGTTGACTATTTGCCCATAGCTGGGACCCTAACAGGTACTACCACTATGGATCAGGGTTGACCTGAGAACAGCAGCAACTAAGAGGTGGTTCCATGCTCCTCACAATCTCCCAATCAGAGGCCTTGCTGCCAGATGCAGTTTACTGTCATGCCCAGGATCATTTCACTGTTGTAGCCAATTACTAATTGCATGGAAGTTATGTGGCAAAAATGCAAATAAGACATCAAAGGAATGCATAAACCAACAAACCATAAGATGAATAATTACTATGTAGAGTTTCTGTGGAATCAAATATTAAAGACTTGAAATTTTAACATTTAAGATCTTGTTTAATAGTGATGTGTTATAGTGGAACATCCTGCCATCCCCGAGAATAGAATGCTCTACTTTATAAAAGACGGTAACGAGCGGTACGAATGGAAAAAGTCTTAGGTAAAGACATTTACTATTTGTTAGTTGATTCTGCTCCAATCCGTGGCTTGCCTATATGTGTATTATTGTTAATTGTACCTTAGTACAATAAATCTGTATTTCTTATTCCTAGTGTGGAATTCCATTCTTCAACTGATCATTTTATATTGTATTCCTTTTGGGATATGTCATAATGGTTCTTGAATTTGTATTAAATTACAAACAACATTATTGATCTATTAGTATCTGTCCTCAAGGACACATGGCCCACTGGATAAAAGTGTAGGTTAGATCCAGTGATTTGACTCAAAGAGTTGTGAGTTCAATACCAGGCTACAGCAGTAGTGAACAAATAACTTAGAGAGTTGAGTTAAAAGAAGATAATTGCATGACATCCAGAAATGGCATTGCACATGGAATGAGAATAATAAACCCCAGTGATCGAAATAAAGTTTTGTTCAAAATTTCAAGCAGATTGGAGTGTACGACAACCGATATGTTGTAAACATGGCGACAACAGTTCGAACAATATAAATAATGTAAACATTGTTGATATCGATTTTCTTGATTGAAAAATATAAGTTTTCAAATGTTCTTTTTGAATGACATCATGCAAATTTTAATGCATTCGAAATAAATATCTTGTGTTCTGGTGGGGATGCAAAGCAATAACCGTGCCCTGCAATATCACTGAGAAGCCTGTGATAATTTCATTATTTTTGCCACTACAACTTGATGATTCACAAAAAAGAAAAAAAAGAAAACTTTTATTATTCAGTCTATTTATTCTTAACAACCATAATTAACTGAAAAATCAGACTTCTTATTTTCAAATCTAATATTCAATTCATTTATTAATTAATTATTGTCATTACATGCAGACTATTGTCTTCATCTTTGTTTTTATTATCACAATATTTTGGTTATTGTGCCTTCAGGCATTCATAAGATACTTTTATGATTCAGGTAACCTTCAGGGAACTTCAATGTGAACACTTTATTAAATCTATGGAGGTAGACTGTTCTCAATCTTCTGACCATGTCTAGGGTTTTCATTTAGTGCCACTAAGTTTCTGCTCATCCTATTTTCATTGAGTTCAAATACATACTGTACAGCTCAGGAATTGAAATCGCAATGACTGAGCAATACGAAATGAGAACTAGACAAGATACCCATAGACATAGTTACTGTAATAGAAACACTCTACCCTTGTCGATTAAATAAAGGCTTCAGTTTAGAAATGATTAAACCTCTTACCCCATCAGCTATGAACTAATTAAAAGGACTTTTATCAGTAAACGATTATTATCTCCAAAAAAAAAAATCTTTTTTCCAATCTAAAAATATGTTCTACCTTAAAATAACATGCAAAGGGTTGATGAGGCATAAAAGATAAAATCAATCAATCTAGTTGTTATCATTGTATTCTTTTCCATAAAGTTGGCTTTTCAGACTTTAGATCAAAACAATTAGGCTTAGGCTGTGGCTTTAGATATCTTGAAAGTGTGCAACAGGGTTTGGCATGCTGGCCTTTTGCAGACGGATCAAGGGTAATGGGATCTCTTGATGAATATTTAGTTTAATCAAATCTTTCCGAACAATTTATGTATTAAAAGTTGTGTTGAACAGAAATGCTCTCAAATCCTTTCACATTAATATGGGGGTGTGCCAGTGTTCTTTCTTTGGACCTATGTTGTTTCTTATCTTTTAACAACAACCTTCTCAATGCTCTCAGTTCCTAACTAGGTACCTATGCTGATGACATGAATATTTACTCCTGTCTTTGTAGCAAATCTGACAGATTCAACGAAGTAAAACTGGCAGGTACTCTTCAGAATGGTAATTTACTCAGCATGACTCAGTTGTGAGACAAGGCTAAAAGTATGGTGCACCTAGTGAGGATCAGACTCACTACTCAGTTGTAATTGACTAAGTGAGACACGCTTGCTAACCATTACACTTTGTTGAAGTGTCCTACTTCTCAGAATGACCTGAGGTCAGCATTTAACAGTGGTTCACTGTCATGCAAAATCCATAAATTTACCAGTTGTATGTCCTTTGAATATTGCTGTCATATCTGGTCTGTTATTATTGTTTATCTGAAGATTCTTGAGAAAATCTAAAGAAGAGTCTGTAAATATCAGTTCTGACTTGGCACCTATCTTTTTTACAGATATTTTCATGACATTTGTTCTGGTGAGAGTTCCTCCTTAATGCCTTGATTGCATAGATTTAAGTATACTACTAGACTGGCAACTAGGTTTAACTTTTCACTGCTGAGCAGCTAGATGTAACTAAATTCTATTCTAGTTTCTTTTTTTCACACTTCTCACCTCTGGAACTCACTTCTGGTTTCTTGCTTCCACCCCAGCTACAATCTTTAAAAATTTAAATACAGTGCCAGGTGTCATTGTTTATCTTCCTGATTCCTGTTCTTTTATTGCTTTTTTTTTTCCACACCAAAGTCTTCTGCTTGGAATAAAAAGAAGTTTTGTGAACATCTTGGAAACCACCGCCATTGTTGCCAGTGTAAGGGAAATAACTTTCATAGAGTCAAAAGTGACATCATCAGATATTATTAAAATAGATTCTCTGTGGGAAGAAATTACTAAGAGCAGTACTACTTTCGTGTGGACTTTTGAATTGAGTTTATTTTTTTCTGGTGCTTATGTAAAATAATTCTTTAAAAAGTACAAAACATTAATTTTTCTAAAATATTTAAAAAAAAAACATAACTGGAGTCATTTTTACACATTTCTTTTCTTTAACATTAAAATTTATTTCTTTTATTTATACCTTCACAAATGTCACAATTCAGACTATCAGAGAGAAATGTACACTAAAAAATTAAATTTGGGCTGTGTTCAATTATATGACTCATGCCATAAATCATTTTGAACAGAAATCATTTTGAAAAGAAGCTGATTAATTTCTATCCTTAACAATTTTAAAAATTGTCTTCGAATCTTCCTGTTAAAATCAATTTATTCAATAAATTATATATATATATATATATATATATATATATATATATATATTGCCTTGTAAAGGCTATCTTCGAAGTTTTTATTTATGAAGTATGTAAAATTACCCTGATGGTACATGAATATGTTTTGAGATTGTAGCTATAAACCCTGTTTTTGGAAGACCAAGTGGTTATAATAAAATTCACCAAGTTAAGCAACAAGAAGGATAGTCCACTGTAAAATAATTTTTATGTCCGAATGTGTGTGTCCACTGATCTGTGTGGGCTTTTTAGGTTCTAATGTAGAACGTAGATGGATGTATGGATATATCGTGGAATGTGATAATGGAAGCAAAATGTTGTGGAGGAATATCCTGTCTTACCCAGGAATGGGTATGGCCCTGGTTATAAAAGACCGGGACTAGAACAAACTATAGAGTGATCGAGAGTGTTCATGACTATACACGAGTCTTCAGCATTACACAGGAGTGATCGAGAGTCTTCATGATTATACGAGAGTCATCAACTTTAGTCAAGAGCCATCGGCCTTAGACAAGAGTTAGATGTCACTAGACGGAAACCTTCTTCTCAAGACGGACGTATACGTCCTATACAGAGATATTGCCTTCTTAAATGTTGTTGTTAGTTGGTGTACTTGTATTTGGTTTATTGTACTGAGGTATAATAAATCTCTGTTTATATATCCTCAGTGTTAAGAGTTATTTCTTGCACTATTCTTTCTCTGTTTATCGCCTCCCAGGATATAATACAAAAAAAAAAAAACAATAAAGAGGATAAGTCAGGAAAGAAGGAGAAGGAAAGAGAAAAGACGGAATTAAAAGAAGGAAATAGAATTAAAAATACTTGAGAAAAAGAAAAGAATTAAGAAAAAGAAACCAGAACAAAGACGAAGAATTTAAATGAAGAAAAAAATGAAAAAGAAAAATAGAGGAGGAGGAGGATAATGGAAAAAAAGAGAAGAAAAATTAATAAGAAAAACAGACTGAATTAAAAAGGGAAAACAAAAAGAAAAAACTCATGTAATTAAGCAGAGATAGGACAAGAACAATGTGGATTTGTCAAAGACACTGGAACAAGGAACACTATATTTATGATTAAGATGCTCTCCAAATAAAACAATACAAATGAAGTTGGACGTGTACCTATGTTTTATTGATTATGCAAAGGCGTTTGACAAAATGTGCCATAAGAATTGATGGAGATGCTCAGCAGCCTCAACATATTTGGGAAAGACATGTGTAATCAAGAATCTTTACTGGCAGCAAACTGCCTGCATACAGACAGGTAATGAATTCAGCAGATATACAAAGATAGAAATGGGCATAAGACAAGGATGTGCCTTTTCACAGGATCTATTCAACTTGTACAGCAAGACTATTCTGAGGACCCTATATGTTATGCCAGGATTCGTCATTGGAGGCCACAATTTGACCAACATAAAGGTACACAGACGATACAGTGCTGATTGCAGACATGGAAAGGAAACTACAAGACCTCCTACAGAAAGTAGCTAAAGAGAGTGACAAGAAAGGACTACAAATAAACTGCAAGAAAACCAAATGCATGGTGATCAGCAAAAAGAGCAGCCCAAAATGCCAAACACAGGTGGGGGACACTAAAATCAAGCAGGTACAAAGATTTTAATTCCTGGGAAGTGTTTTAACAGAAGACGGAAAGTGCAACACCAAGATTCGAAGGTTAATTGGCATGTTGAAGAACACATTCCAGAAGCTGAGTAGAGTATTAAGAGACAGAAAACTTTCGCTAGAAACAAAGAAGAGAGTACTGGATTGCTATGTGATGTCAATTCTTCAATATGGCAGTGAATGCAGGACAATATCATTGAAGATGAGGAAAAAACTTGAAGCAACGGAAATGTGGTTCGACAGAAGAATGCTGCAGATATTATGGATCGAGCATGTAAGTAATGATGAGGTTTTGGAAAGGATGGAAATGAAAAGGAAATTAATACTGAGCATCAGGAAGAGACAGCTGAAGTTCCTGGAACATGCAATAAGGAAGTAGAGCTTGGAGAACCTGATACTAACAGGCCAGATAGAGGGAAAGATAGACAGGGGAAACCTGTATAACATACTTCACTGACTTGAGCAGGTGGATGGCAGAACAGGGTGTGTGTGGTGTAACAGGAGAAAGTGTGCTAAGAGCCACCAGGGATAGGGAAGGCCATGATCGCACATAGAAGAAGAATTAAGATGATAAAAAAGAAAAGTTAGTCAAGGAGAAATGAAAAAAAAATATATTTAGAAGAAAAAGAAGATAGAATTAAAAACTGTAAAGACAGACAAAAAATCAGAATAGAACTAATAAAAGATAAGAGTTGTTAAGAAAAAAGAAACTGAATTATAGTCAAAGAAGAAGAAAAAAAATTGAAAAGATTGAATGAAAAAGACTGAAGAAGAAAAAGAAAAGAAAATTATAGAAGAAAAAGACTGAATTACAATGAAAGAAGAATACAGAATTGATAAGATAGAACTGAAAAGGCAGAAGAAAAAACAGAAAAAGTACAAGAATGAATGAAAAAATAAATAAGAAAAAATGGATAGAATTAAGTACTGTAAACAAGAAGAAGGAAGAAAAACAGGCTTGAAGAAGGGAAATGAGAAAGAGGAAGAGGATGACTAAAAAAAAAAGAAAAATAGAGGAAACATGATTAAAGAAAAAACAATTAAGAAAAAGGAAAAAGAAAAAGGCTTATCATTGATGATGATGTCGATGATGATCAGTCAGTTAAGTGCCATACGTGATACACGCTTGGGAGATCATGTCTTGAAAGAGACATGACTGACTGGGCAGAAGATTATCCCGCAGTAGGTTGCTATTGCTTTCTGCGGTAGACTGGTTGCCGACCAAGGCTATAGAACCCAATCTGTCCTGTTATTTAACCCATAACTGGAAGGAATAGATGGATTAATACCTTTCCCAAGGGTATTTGCGCGTAAGTGAATGCAAAGATGATGATACATTTCATATAAAAGAAAAAAAAAATCACTGAAAGTCAAATAGACCAATGAGAGTATCAAGCAACATTGTGAAATTAAAACCACCATTATTTCAGGACATCACTGTAGTCTGTCTCTATACTGGTCTGCTTTAATACTTTCTTTAAAAAAAGAAAAATGGAGAAGATGAGATAAAATAAAAAATAGATAAAGTAAAAGACGGTTAAATAGAAAGAGAGACTGCAATAAAACAACTTGTCTATTTTCCATATTTAATCTCCTAGGATTTGTAAGATCAGCTTGTCTAATCATGGGATGGTGATTAAATATAGGGTCTGGACATTTTTGGAGTTGTTTTATTTGGTTCTGCGCTAGACTGTTTCAACTTTTGGCGGACATGTCACTGGAGGCGATGAAAACTGCTATGGGCAGAATGTAGACTTGTGTCAGCAATTTATTTGGAGAAGTGTATGTTCAAGGAACGACATAATTATGTTCTGGGCCCAGAGCCAAACTTTGGATGAGGGAGGAACAATGGTTTAAAAAAGTTTATTGATTACTTATACACTTCTGTTATGGATTGGATTATATTCACGTAGGATTATTATCTGCACATTTCCAGGACTGTACTTCATGCCAGCTAAGTGCTCACAGCTGAGGACTGTAGATGTTAAGGTTCAAGGTCATCTGACAAGGCTTTTCAATATCTTTCTGCAAACAGATGTAGCTTCGAAACTTCAAAAATATGCACATTCTGTAGTGCAGGAGAATGTCGTCAGTGATGTACTTTACTCAGGTCACTGGGCAGTTTCGGGTCTTGCAACATCATACTACCCTCACTGAATTGACCCCGTCAGAGCTGATCAGACTCTGACGCACCCTCTTTCTGTTCTATGCTATACGACACTGATTTATTTTTCTAAGCCAACTTGTGTTTAATACTGGCAGGAAACACATAAGAAGAGTCCATAGCATTCGGGTAAGTTGGGTTTTACATGCAGTCGGAAAAAAATTTTCATTTAATATAATTAAATATGAACTTCAGTCTAAAATTACAAGACAAATAATTCCCTCGCCCCGCAAGAAAAAAAGAGATTACATGAAAACTTAGAACCACAAATATTAACATAATATACGTTGATATGTACATGTATATACATGATACAAAATTGTCGTTTTTCAAGTTAAAATTCCTAAATTACCCACAAGAAGATAAAATAAATAAAATTATTAACTAAATAATAATAATAATAATAATAATAATAATAATAATTATATTATTTTATTTGAATGATATGCGCTGATTAGTTTTCACAGCCTTGGCAAATTACCTGAAGCTAAAGAGCACGATACTTCCTGTGCTTTGCATGTAGATATCCATTTCTGATGCAGGAAGTGTATATGTGCATACACAAGAATGATCTTTATAGTACTACCAGCAGTATAGCCTGGCGTTGCTCAGGTGTAATGAAAGCTTTAAAACTAATCCACTGTCCTGGAGCTCAGACTCTTTGGACGTTGGCATGAAAGACTAAAAAGCAATAGTTGTTTCCAGTTAAAATGAAACCGTAGACTGAAAGAAAAATGAATGGATGTAAGTCAAATTTTGATTTCCTGGTATCGATTTATATATGTATATATATATATATATATATATATATATATATATATATTATCAATTTTCTGCACTATTGTAAGAACTGCAACCTTGAAACTTCTGAATATCGTTTCTTATGTCTTTGTCTATGAGTGTATCAAATTTGATTAAAATCAAACCACTCCTTCTATAACCTGATTATTTCGATTATCGATTTTTGATATTTATCAGAGATACTTCGACACAAAACCTAGCTAAGAACACTCGCAGATGCTTATAGTACAACTGTGTAAGTTTTCAAGAAAATTGGTTCGGCCATTTCGGAGTCTATAGGTAATGGATGCACACACACACAAAATTCCATTCATAAATAAGTTTAGATTAGATTGGATGATGAATATAAGAATTCAATGTTTATTTAAAGACTCACTTGAACTTTGCAGCTAGCAACCATTGCAAAAGGCTTTAAGTGGCTATATTCTATGGTGGACTGTGCATTTCAAAATTTATAGTGTTGGAATGAGTTACTTTTCTTTCCTACATGACAAACATGTCTTGAAGTCTTTCTGTGTTCATGTCACATCATTAAGATGGGGAGTGAGGGCACTCTAGACAGTTATGTTAAGGGCTAGTTTATATACCCATGGATTAATTAGTAAGGTTTGTATCCCTAAAACCATTCAAAATATTGCTTACACAATATTTAGAGTTTGAAATTAAATTACATATAGAAGTTGATATACTAATAAAAAAAAATAAAAAAAATGAGCAACCAACCAGGGCCTAAAAGGAGCTGATTTATGTGACCCTAATATTCAATTACTTTAAAATATACCAGATGTCTAAAATTAATTTAATATCAATTAAGAACCTAGGACCTCAGAGGGGTTGATTGGAGATGTTTATTTGAATTCCTCCCAAAAGACCACATATTCTCATGGCAGACATTAATTTAATCGAGTCCAGAAGTGAATGTAAACTAATTTATGTATGAAAGTTTTACTTTGAGTTTGAGTTTTGTTTAATGGCATATCAACACCTCTGTGGGTTATTTAATGCCAAAAAGGTGGGGTTTTAAGGTATTGATTTTAATGTTTGGTTATAGTGAGAAGGTTGATTTCGTCAGATTTTAACAAAAATGTTTTTATTTTATTCTTTTTTATTTTAGAAAACTGAAAATATCTTCTAGTTTTGTCTTCAAAAATGTATTGCTGGTAATAATTTTTTCCTTCAAAAATGTATATTTTTCTATAAAAGTCTATTTTATGTAAATATTTGTATAAAAGTGTATTTTTATACTTTAATAGTGTTTTGACCCCATTTTGGGTGTTAACTATTTGCCCATTGCTGGGACCCTAGCAAGTGCTAGCACAACAGTGCTTCTCTAACAATTCAATGCCTGTTTGTAGAATGATCTGTCTTTGGCCTCAAAATACGCTTTAGTTTCCGATATCACTTCTTCATTGGAGACAATTCTCTTTTCCTGGAGCATTCTTTTGAAGTCTACAAACAGACAGGAGTCACTGGGAGCCAGGAGTCACTGGGAGAACCAGAATAAGGTAGATGCGGAAGCAATTTGAGGTGCAATTCATGTAGTTTTGCCATCATTGCTATCGACTTGTGACGTGGTACATTGTCAAAAATTAATGGCCATTTTTTGGCAAATGTTTTCCTTCAAATGCACCAATAATGCTAGATAATATTTGCTATTGATGGTTCTTCCTTTCTCAAGGTAATTAATAAACAAAATACCTTGTGCATCTCAAAATATAGAGGCCAAAACCTTGCCTGCTGATGTTTGTGTCTTTGGTTGCTTTGGGTGGTTTTCATCTGCTGCTGTTCATTCAGCTGACTGCCAATTTGACTCCGGTGTGACATGGTGGATCCATGTTTCATCCATTGTCACATATTTATGCAAAAACTTCTTGTTGTTGTGTTGAAACAGTTTCAAACAATGCTTTGAACTGTCAATGCATTGTTGTTTTTGATTGACTGTGAGCAAATGGACACCCACATTGAACACAGCTTTCTCATTGACAAATGTTCATGCAAAATAGTGAATACACTGCCTTCTGATATGTTCAACTTCAATTTACAATCAGCTAAAATGAATTTGTGAATTTTTTTGGTTTCTTCCTGGAAAACTGCTGATTTTGGTGACCCGAATGTTCAACATCATTTGTTTCTGTACGGCTGCATTTAAAATCAGCATACCATCTCTTAACTATTGTTTCCAATGAAGCAGATTCCAAATAACACTTATCAGGCCATTGCTTTGCTTGAACAGTATTTTTCCCATCAGAAAGCAATGCTTTATAAACACCCAAATTCAGATTTTTTCTATTGTTTTGAAAATCTGCAATAGTAGCTTCATTTAAATAACTAATTTGTAAACTAATAATCCGATTGAACCCAAATTATGTCATGTGCCATTTGAAGATTAGTACTTCATGAAAATCATATGGAATTTTTGTTAGTGATGCCATTTATATGTCAGGTCTGGGACTTATTGAAAGATGTGTTACCTTAGTGATCTACCTATATTTCTGAGATGAGATATAACTATTTACACAATATATATTGTTCAGACTGTTGCCCTTATCTCTGTTGCCATATTCAAACTTCATATGTTGTACTCTCCAGCCTTTTTCAGGTGATACTTATTGGAATGAATAAATATGGACTAAATAAAGAATTCAGTTTGAAATTCCAACAAATATCACCCAAAGAAGGCCGGAGCAAACAATGGCCAAAATGTTGTGAATATGGTAATAAAGATGAGGACTGAATATTGTAAAAATAATGCTTTTGTAATGTTTTGCAATATACACATGTCTTATTTAATCATTACTTAAATACATTAAAAAATATTTTTCTTGAATATACACTGCTTAATATAACCATGTAACTTTTGTAATGTCAAATATTGTGTATAGATGCTTAGATGCAGTGGCATAGCTAAAATGTGTATTACCCAGGGTAACCCTTGAGTTTGCCAACCACAGTGGCTCTTTTGTCAAGTTAGAAAACTAGTTTGTGTACCATTATAATATTACTTTTATATACTCAAATAAAGTATGCCTTAAATACATGCCAAATATACTTAAACTTTATCAGTAACAGTTAAAAAGCAAAAACAACATATAGGAAAAAAGTATAAAAAATTAGGACCCTCTTTATTTCTGAAAGGAAAATTACATTACAACAACAATTTACAAAGTAACTTTTCTTGCTTCCTTGTTGTCAAATTCTTTAATGACATAAAAAAAACTATTTCATCTGTCAAGTGTTACTCTAGACAGTAGATAGGCCAGGATATATGCCACAGTTTAATTTACTCAAAATCGAAAAGATACTTCAACTGTGAGATCTGCCCCAACATTAAAACCTCTTTTATTTTAATACAGCCCATACAGGCTTATAGCCTACAGCAGACACAAAAGTGCCTCTCCCATAAAAGGGACACCCAAGGCAGACTGTTCCTCTTTAGTTATGCAATTACTTAGATGTACAAATGAAATAGATAAAACTATGTGCCATTTATGGAGACGGTCACATAGCTTACAGTACTATTTGTAAATGGTTTGCAAGGATCAGAAATGGAAATTGTGATGTCCAAGAACATTCATTTGTGAAAGACCAAGAATATTCAGGCAGCTGTGCAGTTGATGATGATAAAATCAAAACGCTAATTAAAAATGATCCTAATCACATGACACGAGATATTGTAGAGATAATCAACATATTTTATATGAGTGCTGTAAGGTATTTGAAAACACTTGATGATGATGATGCTATACATCTGGTGGGTTTTGAAGAACATTGTTTATTATGAGCACATTCAAATCATATGTTGAATTCAGACAAATATTGTTCCCAATTGGACTTATTAAAGGCAGCAAACAATGAAAAGTGTCCAGAATTAGGCAATCAGAAAGGAATCCTCTTTTATTAAGTCTCTTTTCGCAGATTCAGTAGAAATTGATACGGCATTGTTAGGGTGTCATTCAAGATCTGCCAGACTCACTTGACAATGCACCTTTGGATTATCACTTATTTGGATCCCTACAAAATCCTCTCAATGGGATGACTTTCAATTCTATAGAATTAAAAACCACTTCATCATCCAGAAAATTGTCAAATTCTGAGAGGATGAAATCATGAAGTTGCCTTAAAGACAGCAAAATCTAATATAACATAATGGTACACATGAAGTTGAATAAATTTATATACAAATATCTAAAAATCTAAAAAAAATTTATATACAAATATCTAAAAATCTAAAAAAAATTTATATACAAATATCTAAAAATCTAAAAAAAATTTATATACAAATATCTAAAAATCTAAAAAAATTTATATACAAATATCTAAAAATCTAAAAAAAATTTATATACAAATATCTAAAAATCTAAAAAAAATTTATATACAAATATCTAAAAATCTAAAAAAAAATTTATATACAAATATCTAAAAATCTAAAAAAAATTTATATACAAATATCTAAAAATCTAAAAAAAATTTATATACAAATATCTAAAAATCTAAAAAAATTTATATACAAATATCTAAAAATCTAAAAAAAATTTATATACAAATATCTAAAAATCCTTGAAATTTAATTAAAAAACACTAAGAAATTTGGTTCACACACAATATATAGGTCAGTATACACACATTATATAAGCTTGGTGCAAAACTAATTTAAAATCATTCAATTTAAATAATTTATTTTTCTAATATTGAAAAAGATATTTTCTTTATATTTGAAAGATAGAATATAATCTTGAGCATAAAATATATATTCATAATCCATTTCCAAAAATTTTTACTTAATACAGTAACATTATGAATATAACAAGAACAAAATTATCCAAGCACTTCAGCTACTAATCAATGGTATAGCGTTTCTGACCCCAAAAGTAAACATTTTCTGTAATTAGATGCTAAACTACTACAGACCAGAAATATAACAATAAAAAATATCTCTCAACCCATGAAACCCGTTCTATACAACTACAGTTGTTTATAAATTCATTTGCCCAATTATATAGTGCATCTTTGCAAATAATAAGCAAGATGTCTTATATAAATGATACAACAACCACCCTTCCACATAGTCTCATGTGCTCCTTTATCCAACCAAAATACCATCAGACAAAATATCAACAAGCACTTCATATATTACAATATATACAACCTCTTTCTAATAATACCAGAATACTTTATCACTCTGCAAAATACAGAGCAGAAGCCATTTACATCCAAATTAAGCAACCATTTATAAATAAAAAAAGTATAGTCTAAGGCACCTGCATTATTGAATGCATGTAAAATATTTTTTAATTATGACACATTCCTGCTACATCACTTGCTACATTTAAACACATTTTAATAAAAACAACGACACTTAAAAAACAAAACAGAAAGATGATACAATTGATTTCTTAAGACACACAATTTTTTTTCCCCACTCACATGAAGACACATGAATTTTCATCAAGACATGTTAGTGAGAAAAGAACATTTAAAAGAAAGTATGGGCAACACAGTATGAAATCTGGCCAAACAAACCACCACCACATATAAAGGATATTCATACATTAAAAAAAAAATCATTAAATTTAATAGACATAAAATGTCTATTGTTCATATAATGAGAATATATGTGCTAAAAGGTCTGCCGTCTTCCACCGAACGCTCATAGCTCAGAGGTAGAATGGCCGACTGACGCCAATTTGGTCAGGTTTCAATCCTGGGTTAAAAGCAATCGGAGTCTAACCGTACTGATGAGCTGTGATACAACGAAACAGATCTGTCTGTGGATGACAATATATATATGTGTGTGTGTGTGTGTGTGTGTGTGTGTGTATATATATATATATATTTTAGAATATGTCTAAACTCCAATATATTACAAAAGTATACATTTTGTTTTGACACTGAATGACAATGTCCCATCAGGTAGTAAAAGTTATTTTTAAAAAGAAATGGAAATTCACGTTCTTTAAGTGGTAAAATTTTTTTTTGTGTAGGAGATAAAGGGGATAGGAAAAATGAGAAACCAGAATGGGGAATCATAAAAACAACACAGAGGAAATAAAAACAAAAAGAGGAAAACAAGAAAGAGCTAAAGATGCAGAGAGAAAGAATCAAAGAAAGGCACCAGGTTTAGGTAGGAAGTAAAATATATAAACTTTGGTGATCCGGCATCTGAAATTAACAAACAGGAAAAAAGTAAGAAAGTGCAAAGAGGAGGGAAGAAAGTGAGAGAAAATGGGCAAAGAAGAACAGCATTAAAGGCAAAGGAATAGTAATTTTAACGCTCTGGCCTGGAATGGGTTGTAGATAGAAATATTTGTTGTACCAAGTATAAAACTAAAAACATTTGGTGTTCTTTGAAAAGATGATGAGGTAAAGTACATAGACGTAGGAATTATTCAAAAGTGTAGGGAAAAGATGGAAAGGATTATTGAAAATTATTTCCTTATTCATTTGGATATATAAGGAAAAACTATGACAAAGTGGAAAAAAGATTTTGTGAGACATTTTGTTCTTTAAAACTTCAGACGAAAAGGATGCTGATGTTTTTGTAAATATTTGTATATATAGTCTAGCCAATTTCATTTAGTTTCTTCTTTTTGTTCATGTTTCCATTACTTTTCCTATCTAATAGAAAAAATTTAATAAACAAAAAAAAAAATGTGAAATTTAAATCAGTGTCCACTTTTTTCAGAAGTATGTGTGATCATATTAAGATAATCACATCACTTTAGTCTGCTAAAGTTCTAAAATACAGAACACATTGGACAAACTATTTTTCACTTTGTCATATCTAAACTTATTTATAAATGGAACTGTGTGTGTGTGTGTGTGTGTGTGTCTGTCTGTGTTCATTACCGAAACTGTTCAGACACCGAAACTGCTGAAATAATTTTCTTGAAAATTTACACAGTTGTACTATAAGCGTTTGCAAGTGTTCTTAGCTAGGTTTTGTGTCGAGGTACCCTCGATAAATATCAAAAATCGATAATTGAAAAAAATCGGGTTATAGAAGGAGTGGTTCGATTTTAATCAAATTTGATACACTAATAGACAAAGACATAAGAAATGATATTCAGAAATTTCAAGGTTCCAATTCTTACAATAGTGCAGAAAATCAATAATGTATATGTATAAAAGGCAAGATGTTTTTGTCTGTTTATCTGCCTGTATGTTTGTATTTTTTTCAGCCCTTTCATTTTAGTTTTTGCTTTGGGTTTGGCTCTAAGTAGGTATAAATAGTTCTTAGTCTCAGCCATGATACCATTTACTCAGAGGACTTATTTAACCTTCAAAATTCAGTTTACGATGAAAAAACTTATTTGATATCGATACCAGGAAATCAAAATTTGACTTACATTCATTCATTTTTATTTCAGCCTACGGTTTCGCTTTAACTGGAAACAACTATTGCTTTTTAGTCTTTCATGCCAATCTCCAAAGACTCCAGGACAATGGATTAGTTTTAAAGCTTTCATTACACCCGAGCAATGCCGGGCTATACTGCTAGTATTTTGATACAATTGTTCTGCTATACAAAAATTTATATATCTTCTTCTACATGCATGTCCCTTCAGAGCATAGGTGATCATGGCCTTCCACATCTCCCTATCCCTTGCAGCTGTTAACTCCCTTTCTTGGGATACTTCTACCAAAGCCTGCTCTATCATCCATTTGCTCAAGTCCATCAAGTATATCATACATTGCTTTCCCCTGTATTTCTTTCCCTCTGTCCTGTGAATATCAAATTCTCCAAGTCCCCCTTTCTCATTATATGTCCCAGAAACTTCAGCTGTGTTTTCCTGATGTTAAGTATCAGTTTCCTTTTCATCTCCATCCTCTCCAAAACCTTGTGGATCCTCACATGTTTGGTCCATGGTATCCTGAGTCTTTTTCGGTAAAACCACATTTCATTTGCTTTAGGTCTTTCCTTCATTTTTGATGAGATTGTCCCGAATTTACTGCTATATTAAAAGAAAGGCATCACATAAAAATCCAGTATTCTCTTTGTTTCCAGGGAAATTTTCCTGTCTCTTAATAGTCTACTCAGCTTTTGGAATGCATCCTTGGCCATGCCAATACACCTTCTAAACTCAGTGAGTTTTCATGTTTATATATATATATACACACACCCTGGATATTTTTAAGCAGTATATTTTCATTCAAACAACTTTTGTTAATGTCAGCAGACAAGTTACATCTATGTTTTTTTTTAATATTTTTCTGATTGGTTGATTAATTTCCATATCTTTACTGAACATAGAAAGGAAATGTTGACAATGTGTGTTAATATTCAAAGCATTCACTTGTTTTCAATCACTGTCAATAAAAGATAGAAATTGGAAGAAATTCAGTCTGGTCTGTAGGTTGCATATTTGGAATGATTTTGAACTTTCAGTTTTCAGTATTTGTGTTGCCATATGACAATGAGGTTACTCTTTGAGTTTGTTGAGGGGCAACAAAAAAGGATGCATCTTGGAGAATACTGCTTCTGCTACGATCACAAAATTGACAGCAAATTAGTATATTGGCAGCCAAGAAAGGTAAGAACAGGAAGTGAAAGAAGGCACACATTTGTAAACATACTATTAGATGACTCAAGGATAGAGACAGCACAAGAGATTAACACCGAGCAAACGACGCTGTATGGAAAAGCGTGTGGATGCTATGGGGTGTTCTAAAAGATAGTCTAGTAGTGAGTTTTTGTGGCAGACATGAGATAGAACCTGGGACAAGCACAACTGTTTGCGACTTGCCTTGTCCCTGCCAAAAAAAGAGCCCATATTTGCTTAGCATGTAAAGCTACTGCAGTTAAAATGAAAGAGAAAGAAAAAGCACTTACCGCTCTGCCATAATTCGTCCTTGGCCAGATAACATAAAAGAATAAGGGGGGACTTGCATTGCATTTTTATACAATAAAGATGCAATGCATTATGGGATTGCATGAAGATGCAAAGGATTATGGGTATATGGACAAATATAAAAGCAACTAATTTTTCCCAGCGTGGGGGGCTTGGAGCAATGTTCACAGTTGGCGGCTGGAAAAGTCTGTTAGTGCGATTTTGAGACAGAACTCAAGAAGGAACGACTCTAGGTTGGAATACCAGCTGGGAGAGCCACAATTTACTCGCTGGTCACTGTTTTCTAAATTGATATTGGCCTTCTCACAGTTTTTCCTTAAACATAAAGAAAAGAGCATGAAACTATAATATCAGCTCTCCAACATGACAGTGAATACTGGAGAATCTTATCACAGATGAAAAAGAGATTTGAGGTAACAGAAATGTGGTTCTACAAAAGGATGCTGAGAATACTATGGACTAAACATTGGAGAAAATTTTAGAGAAAAAGAAAAAAAAGGAAACTTAATGAGAAAAGAAAGTTTAGAAAATTGGACACACACAGGATATACTGAAGGCAAAAAGAAAGCAGAGAATAACCTACCTAATTGATTGACAGAACAGAGATTAGGACAGATTGAAAAAGAAAACTTTACTAAGAACTGATGGTACAGAGTAGAGATGAGGCCAACTTCCTAATGGTACAGAGTAGAGATGAGGCCCCCAGCAACCAATACAATGTTGTGAATAAATCCTTCATTCAAATAAATTAAAATTCTCAATTAAACCTACTTACTCTTGAAATTTTTCTAAATACCACGTACTCCAATCCCACTTATTTTTATTTAAGACCCAATACTATTTATTTTTTTTGTAATCATTTCACTCCAAGTAAGGCTATAAAGTCACTAAGGTGCCAAGAGTTACTGAGTGTTTAAGAATATGAGAAAAACTCTTATGAGGAACATGAATTAAAACAACAAAACATAATGGTTGGCACTGTATTAAATTTTTGAAGATCAAACTTGTCCTCTAAATTAATTCACTGATTTGTATGGTTTGAGCTTCAGCACCACAACTAACAAAGAAATCCCCATTCAGCATTTTATTAAATAAAAAGAGATAGAGAATAAAATCTTACAAAAATGTACTTCTCCACTAACTTCAAAGACAGTGATTTTCTTTAGAAAGAAAAGCGGTTTATATACCTCATGACCTACAAGAACAATTGATTAAAGAATGAAAGCTAAAAAGAAAAATTGAAACTAAAAAGACGTTAAGTAAAGCTTGAGGCATGTGTTTTTTCATGTGTCAGATAAAACCTCAAACAAAGTTGGAATATTCTTTGATCTGGAGAAACAAACCGCCTACTATTTTATCGATACCTCTGGGATAAGACAATTGAAATGTGAAGCAATTTATTAATTTATATACACTTCTTGTTTAAAAAAAATATTTTAACTGCTTTCTCATTAGTACAGTAATGATTGAATAAAAAGAAAAAAAGAAACTTATAAAAAAAATTCTTTTATCTTGTAAACTGAAATCTCTCAAATACAGTTCTTTTTTTGATTATCTATACACCTTGGGACAGGAGTTGAAAAAATATGTTCAGAGAACTCAAAATTCTAGATCATTGAATTATCGAGAAAGAACGAAGAAAAAAGATATTTTCTGAAAATCATCAAATAACGTTTTCAAAAATTCTGCCCTGTTTATAATTGATGAAAATATTGCATAAATTTAGCTGGGCTTGTATTTTTTTACCACTAACTTTTGAAGCTTGGTTAAAGTAGGTGTATTTTTGAGGATAGCTTCTAGTTGAATGTGCAACAAGCTTAAAAATCTACCAAGCATCATTGCTTTGTTATTTGAAATTAAAATTTTAATGTTGAGTCTGTTTTTCAAAATTCTCAAAACACTTGTCCAAGATAAAATATTTGAATGGGTGTCTTTTTTTTTTCTATGTGCCATGTTTATTTAGGACATTGACGATCATGGCTTTTCCACAACTTCTTGTCATTTGCAGTTTTAATAAATTTTGTCTTTTGGTTATCTCTTCCAATCACTGCTCATTCTCAAGTTTACTAACTATTTTATAAGTTTCTTTTCTCTCTCCATCTATTTTGTATTAAATTTTTCAAGCACTTTTTCCTCACTATGCATCCAAGAATTTTCAACTCTTCCTGATGTTAAGTATAAATGTCTTTTTTGCTTCCACTGTCTCTTTATTTTTGCTCCCATCTTCAGTCTATGTTATTCTCAACATCCTTCTGTAGAACCACATTTCTGTTGCTTCAAGTCTCTACTGCATCTGTAAGAAGATTGTCCAGCATTCACTGACATATAGAAGAACTAATATTACATAACAGCTGAGTATTCTTTTCTTTGTTTCTAAGGAGATATTTCCATTTCTTAATAGTTTGCTTAGCTTTTGAAAGGCAACTTTTGTTATCCCAATACACCTTCAGGTTTCCATTTTGCACTTTCTGCTCTCTGTTAAAACACATTCCAAATATTTAAATTGTTCTCAGTCAGTTAATTTCCATATTTGTGATAAACATTTAGGATGATCATGTCTCTTTCAAGACCTGACTAACTAGGAAGATTTTCTCACAGTAGGTGGCCATTTCTTTCTGCAATAGACTCCTTACCAACTTAAGCTATAAAACCCAATCTGTCCTGTTATTTAACCAATAGCTGGAGGGAGAAAAATAGATTAATACCGTTTTCTAGTGTATTTGTGCGTAAGTGAATGAAATGAATTTGGCTGGAGTTCAAACTCAACTCTCCGATTTCTTACACCAAGTTGACATCCATTATACCACAACGCAAGATAAATTGTTATACTTGTTTGATTTTAGCATCACTAACTCTTAATTTACTGGGCTGTTCCTTTTGCTAACAATCATGTCCTTTTCTTTGAGTACTTTTTGTAGGATTTGTTATAGTTTCCTTTCTTTGTCTGTTATTAACACTGAATCCTATATTATGTTGCTAAGATTGTGGATGCCAATAACAAATCCTGGTAGGACTTCTAATTCTCTCAGGATCATTACACTGTAAAGAGTGCGATGGGTAAATTGTCGCCATTTCATATTTTATTTTTGCACATATTCACCATTTGCTTTTGATTTTGTCAACTGCAGAGTATAGTAGGGTCAGTTGAGAACCCTCTATGAAAAAGAGCACCACAATGCAATTGACTTTTCCAGAAATTTTGAATTTTGTACTGCTTGGCTTAACATCAGGAGCCCAATACAAACATTTCAGTGTTTCGTTGTTAATCTGGGGACAGTGCAGAAGATTCAGAAAGAATTGGATGAATCTAGTGATGATTACAAAGGTATAGCATCTTAGAAGCTCTAAGGTATGTGAGTCTCTTTACTATCTTTCCCAATCCCAATACCTGTTGTGCGATCCAAGTTTGTTGGGTAGGCTACTTGCTGTTTCTCTTTGCCCCTCTTGGCTTCAATATGTCTTGTGAGTGTCAAATTCTCTAAGTCCTTTTTTATCATCAACTATTCTAGAAATGACAACTGTGTCTTTCTGATTCTCAGTATAAGTGGTTGTATTTCTATTTTCCTTAAAACTTCTTTGTTGCTATATGGTATTCTCAGCCTCTTTTGTCTGATGTCTTTTTTCATCTGTGAGAAGACTGTCTAGCATTCACTGCCATACTGAAAAGTTGATATAACATAGCAGTTCAGTATTATTTTCTTTGTTTCTTAAAGCATTTTTATGTTTCTTACTATTTTTTATTATCTTTTAAAAGCTATCTGCATTATCCCAGTACACCTTTGGAATTCTATATCACATTTTCCTTTTTCTGTTAAAACACTTCTGACATATTTAAATTTTTCTGTACTTGCTTGATTTTTAACATCCCCAATTTGCAGCTTGCATTTTGGTAACCGCTATACATTTTGTCTTCATACAAATGATGGTCAGTCCTTCGACTGATCAATTTGTTTTCTCCAAACAAACCCTTTGCAGGTTATTTAAAGCCAGAAAATTTTGTTTTTCAGAGAATAATGATTTAGTGATACATGTCTTACTAATTAACCCATCGATGTAAAGAGAACAAGTAGATTCATACTTTTCCCAAATGTATCTTGCATGTAAGTGAATATAACAAACCCAATGGGAATTGGAACTTGTCTCTCCAATTAACAATTCTGAGCCATTGTCTATTGCACCACCCACACATCTATGCTTGCAGCATCTGGTATTCCCAAACAGTGAGTCATCTAGGTATTGGTGAAGCTAGGCATTATTTAACTTCAGTGAACCAGTGTTTCAATCTGATGAGGCTGTTAGTTCTTTCTTCTTCCTTTCCTTTATGATGTGTAAAAGTTCCTGTAATTTTCTTTCTGTGTCTGTCATCAATAGTGTCATCTTCATGTCTGATACTGTTAAGAATCTGTCAACAAATAATAAATCCTAGGAGGATTTCACTTCAGGAACTGTAAAAGTTGAATAAATCAGGTGAGAAAATGTATCCTTGGTTTGCTCCTTTCTATCTATATAAATCCTTTGTTCATGTGCAATTCAAAATGTGCCAGTTAACAAATATACAGGTTGTTTCAAAAATAGATGGTATAACTTCAGATCTGTGTTCCCTATATCTAAATAATGAAAAAACTCCCTATAGACATATGCCTGGAAACACTTGGTTTCTGATTTATAGGCTTTTCAAACATGTGCTAACCAGAATATCTTTTATTTCTCACAGGTGGCAACTAACTCTCTAAACAACGAACTAGACAACCACTCAGATTGCTTTTTTGCTGCCAACCAGACAAGATTTTCTCCTTGTTTCTCATGTGTGAAGGGTTGCTAGATGACCGTTAGTGGTGCATGTTGATTGAACATGTACTCAAATCAGAAGAAAGCAGATATGTACTTTGTGTATGAATTGACAGACAGTAATGCTGTAAAAGCTCATCTCTATGAGGAAAGGTTCCCACACTGATTATGTCATGATAGGAAATTGGAACATAGAATTACTATTTTAAAATAAATCTTTCTCTTTTTATAAAAAAAAACTTTACAATAAATAAATAAATAAATAAAAAATTATATTTTAGCTTTTAAAAAAAATCTTCTCCTTTTTAAATAAACTTTACAACAAATAAATAAATAGACTAAAAATGATAAGGAAGTAAAAAAAATATAGAACTGGTACTCAATGAGAATATCACATCAAAAGTAATAAAACTGAAGGGAAAGAAGGGAAAAGGAGAAGATCAGGTTAAAGGCAGGTCAACACCCTGACCATTAAGGAGGGAAAAGAAACAAGGGAAAGGTAGGAGGAGGGGGAAAAAAGGAAAAAAAGAACAGAAAAAGTTGGTTAGTATGTATTCTTTGGGGTCAAATCCCAAAATGAATCTCCATTTCGATTAGCCAAAAGAAACGCCCACATACATTCACAGCAAACCAAAGGTTTTTGTCATTTAAATGTAAATCATCTGCACAACTAACATCAACATTGCCTGATGATGAGAATCTATCTCGAAACATAGAAATTTCCATGTCGCAATGTACAATTGATACATAACTATATAATTATATTAAGCTCTATAATACTCATTATATTGAGCACTGTTTATAATAAAATAAATGCCAGAGCACTCAAAATAAAAAAAACCTTGAGTCCTCTTCACCTGGAATTATATATATATATAGTCACATATTATTTTCAGGATTACATCATACATGAGATATAAAATTATCATTTTTATATCTTATGTATGATTCTTATAGCGATCATTTATATCTTTATGGTGGGTCTCTTAGTCCTCTCAACTGAGCAAGCTTGTTTCAATGAATTCTTAATCACTAATTAAACATGATGCGTCTGACTAAAGAAAAAGTTTTGATACCTTGATGCCTGGGTAAACTGCCTGTTTTCATTTCAGGTGATAAAATTAACTTATATTCACAAAATTCAACTTCATCTGACAAAAGACCACATTAAATTAGCTATTTTTGTGGGTTGATTCACACTAAGTCCCCCCCCCCCACTGCCAACTAATGTTGCTTTGTGCCAGACTACACTCACAGATATATTAGAGATGAGGGTTAGACGAACACAGGAAAAAACCTACCTAACAAACTAAATGGATGGCAGAACAAGACCTGGGAGGGATGGTGAAAAGATAAATATTACAGTGATACAAAGGGTAGGAAGCTGTGGAGATCCATGATTGTTCATGTTCTGAAAGATGATGGTGCATAAATGATGATGTCTGTTTTATGACAAAAGACTGGAGGTACTTGTCTTGGTGTCATCAAGACATGGTGGGGGTTCCTCCCACACAGTTTCTTTATAAAATACATTGAATAAGTTTTATTTCAGTCATCATGCCAAAGTAGTATAAACAGTGGACTTTTATTGGCATCCATTATTTGAATGATTGGAACATCCTCAAACACACAATTAACATTTATCTATCAACTTGATTAATTTTTGCTCAAAGAACCATAACATATAGCATTTTATTTGGTAGTGGCTGGACAAATATGACGCGGTGTCTCAACCGCAGTACTCAGCTTTGTCAGAAAGAAAACAGGGCTGCTGTTATTATTATCTTGTTAATGATTATTGGTAATGGATCATAAATCTATTATCTATTATAATTATTATTAACATAGTGCCCAGAGTTCAGGTTGGTAAATTTTATGACATTTTGAAATCTATTATTATTTTTATTATTTCTTCAGAGGAATTAATCTTATAATATTAAAGATGTTCCTTCAACAGATCTTCTAGACTGACAATACAAGATCACAAATGAGGAGTTTTGCCACATATATATTTTTGAAGTTTTTCTTCACAAACACTTTATTAAGATTTGATGAAATGAACAAATTAGACAGATTCAAATTATAACAAATGCATAATTAGAGCAGGTTCGATTAATTCATCAGTTTCAGGAAAAAAATAAAAAAAGTTTTTTAATTAAAATTATTTATAAGATAAAATGTGCCTGCTTTGTAGCTGCTAAATTAAGATAAAATTTAATGAACTTGTAATTTATAGAGAAAGATAAAAATTAAACATAATTTAAAACATCAGGACAATCTCCTCACAAATGAAGAAGAGACTTGAAGCAACAGAAATGTGATTCTAATGGACCAAACGTGAGCAACAATAATGTTTTAAAGAAAATGGAAACATAAAAGAAAATTACTCTTAATATTAGGAAGAGATAGTTGAAATTTCTAGGGCACATAATGAGAAAAGTGGACTTGGAAAATATTAAACCCATAAGACATACTGAAGGCAAGAAGGATAGAGGAAACCAACATATAAACTACTTAGTAAGCTTGAATAAATGGGTTGCAGAACAGGGTTTAAAAAAGATAACAAATAGATTATTAAGAGTGACAAAGGACAAGAAATTGTGGAGAGCCATGATCACTCACATCCTGAATGAACATGGCACATAGAAGATCAAATTATTAATCACAAAACTTTCAGCTTTTAAGCATATAAAATTAATAACTTCTTAGAAATTATATCTCTTTAAGTATATAATTTTTCAGTTAAATATGTTTGTACTTTGTACCTACTACATCTACACAAGAGGGGTAAATAAAAGTACACAACATATCAAGTTGTCAAAGTCCCTGCAGTTTCCATAATAATATGAGTAGCAGCCAGATGTAACAGTTCAAGATAAAGTGAGAGTGAGTGAGTTTTGTTTAATGGCATATCAACCTCTGTGGGTCATTGAATGCCAAAAAGGTAGGGTTTTAAGGTATTTTTTATAATGTTTGGTTATAGTGAGAAGGTTAATTTAGTCAGATTTTAAGGAAAATTGTTTTTATTCTTTTTATTTCAGAAAACCTAAAATGTATTCTAGTTTTGTTTTCAAAAATGTTTTGTCAACAAATTTTTCCTTCAAAAAGGTGTTGTAATTTTTTCTTCAAAAATGTATATTTTTCTATAAAAATCTATCTATCTATCTATCCATATATATATATATATATATATATAAATATATATTTCTATATAAGCATTTTTATACTTTCATAGTGTTTTGACACCAGGTGGGGTTAGCTATTTGCCCATAGCTGGGACCCTAACAGGTGCTACCACTCCGGGTCAGGGTGAACCTGGGAACAACAGCAATTAAGAGGTGGTTCTATGCTCCTCAAAATCTCCCAATCAGAGGCCTTGCTGCCGGATGCAGTTTACAGTCATGCCCAGGACCCTCAAGATAAAGTCATCAAGAAATCTTTCTAGTCTACTCTGTTGAACAAAAAGTGTCTTCCTCAGAAGAAACTGGACGAAAAAAAGGAAATCAATTTTTGTAAAACAACTCAGAATATTCTAGAAATTAAAAATTGTGAAGTTACAGTTTATCTGTCTTATTTCCTTTCCTTTTTTATAGTAAATGAGTTAAATATTTTCACAAAGTCACCCTTTCACCCTTCTATAGATATTTCCAACAGCAGTAAGAATGAGATGAGGAAATAATGACATAATTAAAATGACATAATTAACTTGATCACAAAGAAAAGAGTTTAGAAGGAAATCCTCACAAGTACTAGAAAGAGTTGTAATATTTTGTGAACTTCAGAAGTTTTAGTTTCTACTGTTTTGATTTTTTTTTTTTTTAATTATTTCACCCGGAGCAAGGTAGAAATGCCACTGATGATCTGGGGGCTACATAACTGTAAAAAGATTAATTAGGAAAGAGTGAGGAGTACAAACTAGTTAGAAAGGAGCAATAGAAAGCTGAGAATGTAGGTGCGATGACAGATACATAGGTGGAGAGAAAGGGAAGGATATACGGGGGTGGGGAGAGAGCTAGAGTCCAGTGGTTAATAGATGAGTATTGACATTGCATTTAAATTTCTGGAGGTTGAAGCCATCAGGAAAGCAAGAATATGGGAGCAAGTTCCACAGGCGGGAAGTGCGAGAGAAGAAGCTGCAGGAGTAGAATTGTCATCTGCATTTGGCTAACCTGACAGTGAATGGGTGGGACCCAGTTGCCAGTCTGGTTGCACGAGTAAACACCTGTTGAGGAGGCACCAGTGACTTAAGTTTGTCCGAGCAGAAGCCATGAAAGTATTTACAGAACAGACAATGGGAGGCCACATTTCGACGGTGGGGAAGTGGCTACAGTTGAGCCACCAGATCAGTACCTATCATATTACAGACTCTCCTTTGGAGTCTGTCGAGAACACTGAGGAGAACGGCAGGGGCGCCTGACCATAAATGGCAGCAGTACTCCATGCACGGATGGATGGTTGACTTGCATATATGCAGGATGGATTCAGGCGGAAAAAACATTAATAAAAGTATTTCATAAATGTCAACTGACAATAACACTAAATTTTCAGTCAATGAATGTCAGAGGTTTTCTGAATGGAAACAGTGAATTTCACCATTTCCATTTAACTTTTATAGATAAGAATGTAATGTTTTTTTAGGCAAGCAGAAATTCTATCAACAAGTGTTTGATCAGTAACTAACCCAATAATATTATCAACATCTGAAGAGTGTTTTGATGTGAAACTATGGAGTTGATCAATTCAGATGAGTCAATTGAAATTTTATTGATTTATTGAATATACATTATGGCTTTTGATTTGTTATACGAGTATAATGATCACTGACAAGTTTTCTATGTAACCCATGCTAAGAAGAGTTAATTCAAAGTTATCTTTCTCTTCAAATTGAACAAAAGCTAAAGTGTCTTCCTTACTATTTAGCCCATAGCTGGAAGAGAAGAGATGAATTCTTACCTTTCTTGGAAGTAGTTGTATGAAAATAAATTTAACAAATGAATAATTCACCAATTTTTCATTTTGAGCCACTAATCATTACACCATTTCTTGTTAAGATGTCACCAGTGCCTGTGCTAAAACTAAAGTAATAATGACTCATACCATCAATGCTAAGAATTATAGAGACAGGAAGATGTAAAATATCCAGATTGGTACTGAGGTGGATGTTATATCATAGATTTCCTCCTTCTAGATGTATACCTTATCAAAGGTTTGGACCCATCACTCCCAGTGGAATAACCACACATCTGAATGACAATCCAAGTATTTCTATTTCATTACATACTCGCACACACACACACATACATATATATATATATATATATGTACACACTTGTGCAAATTAATTGAGACAAAACAAATGTCTTCCTAGGATCTTTCACATTTTCCCTGATCACGTATACGCCGTCTCTTGGAGTTGTTATTTTCTTCCGACTGTATTTCACTTTATGTTTTGAACTGATAAATCCATTTTGTTTCTTTGCCTTGATGATACAGCTGACACCAATAATATTCACAATCTCTATGTAAGGCTTGCCAGTATATTTCATGCAGTGTTACAATTTTCATATGCTATCTTGGATTAATGTCCATCACAGTCAATCACCGATGGACAAATAATCAACAGTCAAAACAATAGTGTCTGGGTGTGATAAAAATCTGATGCAGTCACAAACGACACAATATATTTTAAGGTCAAACAAATTTCATTATACACTTCAAAAATAGATTCATATTGTTGCACACCTTTGCAGATGATCTAATCTGAGGAAAAAAATAATTGATTACACCTTGTCACTCCAGTGGGTCTCAAACTAACAGTATGGTTGAAAAAAAGAAACTAAAGCAGTTGTTTCAATTAATTTGCAAAATGGTGTATATAAAATAAATATATTAGAAAAAGTAGTAAAAAAAGTTTTGAAGAATATATATATATATATATATATATATATATATTTATGCTCTCACACCCAGATTGAGCACTCTGGAAGAAGGTAGACTTTGAAAAAAAAACAGTAGCTACTCTAGCATCTATGCATCACTCATTCAGTAATGAATTAGAGCACTCTGGCTATTGGCATATGATACATGATATGCTAATATCTACAGAGTGCCTATAGCTCAGAGGGAGAATTGCCGACTGATGCCAAATCGGTTGGGTTTTAATCTTGGGTTAAAAGCAATCAGATGTCTAACTGTACTGATGAGCTGTGATACAGTAAAACAGATCTGTCTGTGGATGACTATAAATACATGATCTGTCACGTCTTAGACCTTTCGACCACGAATGACCATGAGTCTAAATGAAGTTAAATCAAGCCTATATAACACAATTTTCAATTTATCGAAAAATATATAGGCTTGATTTATCTTCGTTTAGACGGATGGTCATTTGTGGTCGAGATATATATATATATATATATCTATATAAAACATGCACACTGCATTTTATATGTGTAAATTAATATTACTACTACTATTATAACTTGCTTAAAAGTGAGCCTCTTAAGTGAGCATAAACTCAATGTCAGATATATTTATAGCAATCATTCATTTAGTCATTCATTTATTCAGTTAGCCCATTTTGTGCTGCTGCATTTGCCACTCTTCATATTTCTATTTTAATCTAGCTGATTTCATTTAGGTTCTTTTTATTTTTATCACTTTTCTTAGTAGATATCTCACGCTGTAATAATAAAATTTCCACCAGGAATGGTGAAATATTTGATTCATTGTCTTAGTCAGGATGAATCGAAAATATACATTGTCCAGCCAATTCTATCAGATCCATAATTGGAAAAAAACTATCTAAAATAATACAAAATGTGTTACTACTACAATATTTGTATTTGTCTATACATCTGAGATGAGGTAGTGTTTACACTATTTACATTGTTCAGACTATTGTCCTCAGCTTTACTATCATGTTTATGATGTTTTGGATTTTGTATGCTATGGCCTTCTTCAGGTGCTAGGAGTTTCAAACTGAACTCTTTATTATGATTACTGGGGAATATCATTATCATTCCAAGTGCGATGACACTTCTGGTAGCCATGTAGTTATTTCCTCAAGGACACATAGCCCAGTAGATATAGACGTTGGCTAGTTCCAGTGACTTGACCCAAAGAGTTGTAAGTTCAATATCAGGCGACAGTAATGGTTAAATAATTTAGAGAGTTAAGTAAAAGGGAGATAAGTACATGACTACCACAAGTGGTACTGCACATAGAATGAGAATGATATGCACCAGTGATTATAATAAAGGGTTCAGTTTGAAATTCTTATCACCTGAAGAAGGCTGGAGCATACAATAGCTGAAACATTGTAAACATGGTAGTAAAAATGAGAGCAATAGTTTGAACAATGTAAATAGTGTACAATGTTTGTCTATATTTTTCAGGTGAGGTTTTGTAATTATTTACACTATATTGTTTGGACTGTTGTCCTCATCTTCACTGCTATATTCACAACATTTTGTCCATTATATGTTCCAATCTTCTTCAGGCAATTAGAACTTTGAACTGAACCCTTTATTTATTGATTGAGTTTTAGTCAATAAATAAGAGAGAAATGAAAAGTTTTGGGTAATAGCTTAAGTCAATACTTTACGAATGCTTTGATACATCAGCTGCATTTAAATGCATTGTGTGCATGCTAAGCTGTTTGATTAAAAAAGCTTATTCTTCATTCTTCATGGAAAGAGCAACTGACAATATGAGTTCATTACATTCTTTTTCACAGAAGCACCCTTGGGAAAGCATGGATCCTTCACTTCTCCCTCAGCTATGGGTTAAATAGCACACAGTTATATATCTAGAAACCAGTCTAGAAGAAAGGCAGCTCTTAAACTAATTAGTAAGGTAACTGGGAGACAGCTGTTCTTTAGCCTTGTTTGGCAATCTGTATAGAGACAATGACTCAATACACTATACCCTAACAGTCTGTTCTACTTATGATGACGTGTTAGCATGACAAATGTGCAGTGTGTGAAATTTATAAGTCACTAGCAATATAGCCTGGCGTTGCTCGAGTGTAATGAAAACTTTAAAACTAATCCATGGTCCTGGAGCTCAGACTCAGCTTAAAGAATATTTGTGTGAAGTTTGGTGAGAACTGGATAAAATTGTGGATTTGTATAAAGGACATACAGACAGATAAACAGACACACACACACAAACATCTTGCCTTTTATATATATATATATATATATATATTATTGATTTTCTGCACTCCTTCTATAACCCGATTTTTTCGATTATCGATTTTCGATATTTATCGGAGGTACCTTGACACAAAACCTAGCTTATAGTACAACTGTGTAAATTTTCAAGAAAATCGGTTCAGCTGTTTTGGTGTCACACACACACACACACACACACACACACACACACACACACAAAGTTCTATTTACGCTTATAAAAAAAAAAAAAAAAAAGATATGAGTTTTTCAATCTTCGGCAGACAAATAAAGCACTTACATTTTTCATGTTGTCAGGTTGGTATTAGTATTTGTGAAGTAATACACTTCTGATGATTAATATGCTAATATACCCAATCTTTATTGACTATTATAAATTGTTTCTTTAATGTGGGATTATCCAACATGTCTGCCAATAAACTTCTGCTAATGACTGGTAGATGGTATTGCCAAAGGTGCATAAAAAAAAAAATGGTGGAAAAATTAGATCTTTTATTTTTATCAACAAGATTTCTTGGAGATAATATTTTTCAAACTTTCCTCTATAGAACCTTTCCATCTCCAGTCACATACATTGGACACAAAATGGCATAGCTGACAATGTCCCAGGCTGACTTGATTACAAACAAGTGAAGAACTCTTCTCAAATGTAAATCTCTGATCTTCTTACATAAATATTAAATGGACATCTTGACATATACACCTACATTGAACTCTTTTGTAATCTTTCCATTTAGTTTGCTCAGGCAATAACATGTTATTGATAATTTTACGTATATTCATTCTTACTCCAATGTGTCCACTAAATTATATCAACTGATATTTCTCAACATTTAGACAAGTTTCCTCATTTTCATTTAGACTAACATTCTGTGTTTTTATCCTTATATCTGTAACATGTGGATGTGCGTTGTGGCGCAGTGGATATCAACTCGGAACTAGAAATCAGAGAGCCGAGTTCGAATTCCAGTTGAATTCCTTGCATTCACTTACGCGCAAATACCCTTGGGAAAGGTATTAATCCGTCTATTCCTTCTAGTTATGGATTAAATAACAGGACAGATTGGGTTCTATAGCCTTGGTCGGCAACCAGTCTACCGCAGAAAGCAATGGCAACTTACTGCGGGATAATCTTCTGCCCAGTCAGTCATGTCTCTTTCGAGACATGATCGCCCAAGCGTGTATCACGTATGGCACTTAACTGATCTGTAACATAACATAGCTTCTCTGAGCCTTTTCTATAAATATTTTAATTTTAATTATTCTAATAAGCTTTTTTCTTTGTCACTGAGATTTTACAAATGTAGGCATAGTACTAGATTAAATGCAAGGTCTTATTTTACAAGTGAAATGGCTACATGTAACCATAAGTTCTATGCTAACAGTTTCTTCTCTTGCATTCTTTGATTATGAAACTATTCCAGCTTCATGCTTTCCAGTCAACTTTGGTCTTCAAAAATTTAAATGTAACATCAGTCGTTATCTCATGTCTTCTTAATTTCTTTTTTTATTGTGCTTTCACCTTAATAATATTTTATTTTTCTCATCTTCTTTCCCACTCAGTAACCCACTGCATCTTGGGGGTTTTATTGCCATGCTTATATTTGATGTCAAGTAGAATTTTTCCAGCACACCTATCTGCAACATGATGCCCCTTAGAACATTTAATAATATTTGAAGCCTCAAATGTAATTGTCTATCCTTTCCTCACTTTTGTCTTCAGTATGATGCTGAAAGACTATCTTAAAATCAAATAACTTTTTTCACAGTTGATACCATATCAATTTTTTTTCTTTGTGACATGTCTCTATGCAATCATGGCTCTTCATAACTGCCTATCTTTGTAGCTCATAGTAAGATTTGTCTTTTTGCTATCCCTTTTCTGCCAACCATCTACAAAAGCTCATTAGGTCGGTTACACACTGCTTTCTTCTGTCCCTCTTGCCTTCAATATATCCTGTGAATATCAAGTTCTCTAACAATTTCTTTTCTTGCATTTCTCATTCATAAAACTCCCTTCTGTTTGCTTGCTTCTCTGATAGCTACAATCTCCAAAAGTTTATAGTAACATCCATTGCCATCTCCTACCCCCTTGACTCCCATTCTTCTCTTATCCTTTCCCCAACACCCACTGTATCTTGTTATCTCACTCTTTTCACTCTGCTCTCATTCCCATCCTTCTCTTATCTTTTCTTCAACATCCCCTGTACCTTGTGTTTTTCTCTCACTGTACACCAGTGGTGGTTCTACCTTACTTGGGGTGAAATGATTATAAAAATTATTATTATGTGTTCTAGAAATTTTAATCATGTGAAAACCTGATAACTTAGCCAGATACTGCCCAGACAGTAACACGATCCTGAACCCTGGAAGACCACTGAAGTAGACAGTGACCTCATTCCATCCATATCTGCAAAAGAAACCATATTTGGAAATCATGAGTCATTTGCCAAAACCTTGGCATGAAAATAAAGGCCATTTTTAGTTAATTTCATATTCAGGTTTAAATTGAACGGATGACTGTGAAGGCCTGTGATAGTCTGCTATAAATTCGGTTTTGTAAAACCCATATGAATGGAATAAAGTTTTGAGGCTAGGAGATTGATTTGAAGAAATCAAATCCCAGTTTACCAAAGAAACTACAAAAAAAAAAAAAAAAAAATTGAAACTTTAACCAAAATTCTTAGCTTCTGGAAAAGAACAGAAAGAAAAAGAAAATAAAAGTCCAACACATCTCAACTCCTAGACAAGACAAGAAAGAAAGAAAACACAAACAGACCCATTTTGCCAATAAATTTTCTACCCAGCGAGGAGAAGAAAAAGAGAGTGCAAGTACATGTTTCATATATATGATTACATATATATAGCTATATGTACCTGTATGCATGTGCATGTGTACATATATATATAGCTATGTGTACATATATATAGCTATGTGTACCTGTATGCATGTGCATGTGTACATATATATATATATATATAGCTATGTGTACCTGTATGCGTGTACATGTGTTTATATATATATGTGTGTGTGTGTGTATCGCGTAATTTTTGAAGACCCAATTTCTAAGCTAATTTAGGGGGTCGCATCAAACACAAAATATAAAATTAGCTTCAATATTAAATTGGCATGATATGCAAGTATATATGATACACTGCAAAGACACACTTTTATACACCCTTTTCTTATATCTGCATCAATATATATGTGACACCATGCTAGAAATCGGTAGTTAGCAAATTCATTTCACAGATCATTTTTATATATTAGATGTTCACTGAGTACCCTATAAATTTGACCTTATGCCACAAATGTGACAAACTGTGTAAATATCAATATTTCCAATCTCTATACATGGATGAACACATACACGTACACATATGTCTGTGTATATATTTTATTTCTAGCTCAGATATACTGTCAATTTTATCCTCCAACATAAAACTATTTACTCAACAAACATTACTGTTTCCCAAGATGGTACTAAACTCCAATGGACTTCTGTAATTAAACCGCATTTAAGAGTATCTAGAGTCTATTAAATCAGATTCAATGTACATTTTTATTACTTTTATGAGCTTTTGAAAAGTTTCACATAATTATATATAGATATGAGAGGTGGCTGAAAAGTTCTTGACCCAACCCACTTCACAAAATCTAATCTGACCAAATATCAGGGTTTTTTTAAAAAGTTTTTTGACTGGACTGAGAACCTTTCAGCACACACTTGTATATGTTTGTGTTTGTTGAGAGCTTTAACAGTAAAGTGAACAAACCTATTTAACTTTTTCTTCATTTTCTTATTATTATTAATGATCTCTTTCTTAATATGAAGCACAATAATTACAAAGACCTTAAAAACATAAATCTTCCAGAAATATTCTGATCAACTATTTTCTCAGCAAAGTACAATTAATGTTATTGCTATTATATATATATATATATATATATATATATATATATATATATATATATATGTGTGTGTGTGTGTGTGTGTGCGTGTGTGTGTGTGTGTGTGTGTGTAAGAAGAAAATGCTGGAACATTGTGATGAACTTTGCACAGTTTATTTGCTACTTTGATATTAACACACAACATCTTATTCAAAATTTGGTAAAAATAATATACATAATTAAACAAATAGACTTTGTTGGTAGAATTTGATAAGACTTGTTTGGATTAATTTTTGAAGCTTGTGTGTGTGTGTGAGTGACATCTACTGGCTTGTGCATTTCATAGTCTTAATCATAGAAATCAATCCAATACACAGTTCAAACTTATATCCTCTTTTGTAGGTGAAACCACTATCTGCTTCAACTCTGCACTACTTCAAGTAAAATATAACCCCACCACCCATTAAATTTTCTTCTATCTTCTTAAATCCCATTCATCTTTGGTCCTGTCCTTAAGCCTCTGTATACTCAGTTTTAACTCTCACTTTCACCCCCTGTAACACTCTGCATGCTAATGGCACTTCTGCTTTACTTGTGGTGAAATGATTAAAAAACAAAACAAAACAAAAAAGCAAAACATAAGAAAGATAACACCTCCTAGAATTGAAAAACCTATTTTTCTGAAAAATTATTTTAAGGGAAAAGAAAGCAGTACTGGCTGCTTAGTCACTGAATATCAAATGTTTTTCGGTTAACCATTACCATTACACTGCTCAGATATCAACAGTTTCACAACTCAACTAGGTACCATCACCCTTTTAAGGAATGCATACATTCTCATTCAAATCTTCTGAAAACACGATATCTGCTCAAAAGTTCATGTGTTAAATTTATTTTGTATCCAAAACATAAAAAAAGTAATTTCTAAGAAATTAAAGGATTTCATTTTAATTCAAGATTATTTCTTATTAGATAGACTTAGAAGAATGATTCACCACCCTCCAACCTCTCTCTCACAGATGGGATGTAGTGAGTCTCTCACTGCTCTTAAACCACTACCATGGAAAGTGCTACATTCTTTTGTTCTGGCAGTTCTAACCTTCACAACTAGGACCTGCCCTGCCACTTACATAGCAGTAAATCACCCATATTCCCTCTGTATTCCATTGGTGTCAAGAAAGTTTTTATAGCATACTCATAAACTCATTTGGGTAAAAATCCTGTAAGACAATTTTGACATGTTTGCTAGTGTACCATTATCATCAGAAAAGGAATTTAATTCCACAAGAATAAGGTCTACATCCTCCCATCATGGCTCTCCCCAACTTTCTATTCCTTGTGGCCCTTAACAGTTTTTCTTGCTTTACTAATTTTCCCTCCATTTGCATTTTGCCATCCATCCAGAAAAGCCCATCTGTTTGCCTTCATCTCTCCAATCCTCAGTATTGCCTTGTCATGGTTACATTTTTCGAGCCCTCGTTCCTTATGTGTGCCATGAATTTAAGCTGTCTTTTCCTCATTCTGAATTTAAATTTGAGTTTTTTTTAATGGCATATCAACCTCTGTGAGTTATTTAATGCAAAAAAGGTGGGGTTTTAAGGTATTTTAATTTAATGTTTGATTATTGTGATAAGTTAATTTAGTCAGACTTTGATGAAAAATTTCTTTTAAAAAATTTCTTTTTATTTTAGAAAACTGAAGATATCTTTTAGTTTTGTATTAAAAATGTATTGGAGGTTATAATTTTTTTCCTTCAAAAATGTGTTATGATAATAATTTTTTCCTTTAGAAAAGTATAATTGGTAATATTTTTCTTTCAAAAATGTATATTTTTCTATAAAAGTCTATTTTTATGCATATATTTCTATAAAAGTATTTCATAATGTTTTGATTCCAGTTTGGGTGTTAGCTATTTGCCCATAGCTGGGACCCTAGCAGGTGCCACCACTTTGGGTCAGGGTAGACCTGGGAACAACAGCAATTAAGAGGTGGTTCCATGCTCCTCACAACCTCCCAATCAGAGACCTTGCTGCCAGATGCAATTTATCATTATATTCAGGACCATCCTCATTCTGAGTATAAGTGTTCTTTCAGTTGCCATTTTTTAAAGGCTTTAGAATGTTGCTTACTTGCTCCGTCCATGAAATTTTCAGTATCCTTCAGTAGAACTACATTTTTATTATCTCTAATTTTCTCCTTATTCATACGGGGAATTGTTCAGCATTCACTGCCATATAATAGTAATGGTAATATTAAATGTTTCCTCATAGGAAAGATTTAATATTAATTGATTGAGTAGCTTGTATTACTTTCAGTTGAATTATTTGTCGATTGTTGTCTAGCCCTTAACTGTCAGTGAAGTTGTGAACAAATTTTCTGCGCAAATAACCAAATAATTAAAAAATGCTGCTCAAAAGGAATATGAATACATTGAACTTTTAGTTGAAATTCATTAAATCCTTTTCTTAAAACATTTTTTATGGAAAAAGCCTAGTCGCTGTTTTCAATCTTTCCAGTATTGACGGAGGTTTCCTTCCTAACTTCTTACTGAAAATAGTTTCAACATCTTGAATATGACATTGTTTTCTCTTTGAGTTCAGCCGAATTCATTGCATTCACTTATGCGCAAATACCCTTGGGAAAGGTATTTATCCATCTATTCCTTCCAGTTATGGGTTAAATAGCCTTCTATAGCCTTGGTTGGCAACCAGTCTACTGCAGAAAGCAATGGCAACCTACTGCGGAATAATCTTCTGCCTAGTCAGTCATGTTTGTTTCGAGACATGATCACCCAAGCGTGTATCACGTATGGCACTTAACTGACTGACTGATATCCATGTTGAAAGTTTTCAAGTGTTGCTGGTTCTGTTATCTGGAACATTTCTTTGGTTGTGATTCTGTAATGTTAGTCCGGATGTGCATTGTAGCACAGTGGATATCGGCTCGGAACGAGAAATCAGGGAACCGAGTTCAAATTCCAGTTGAATTCCTTGCATTCATTTACGCGCAAATACCCTTGGGAAATGTATTAATCCGTCTCTTCCCTCCAGTTATGGGTTAAATAACAGGACAGATTGGGTTCTATAGCCTTGGTTAAGTGCCATACGTGAAACACACTTGGGCGGTCATGTCTTAAAAGAGACATGACTGACTGGGCAGAAAATTATCCCGCAGTAGGTTGCCATTGCTTTCTGCGGTAGACTGGTTGCCGACCAAGGCTATAGAACCCAATCTGTCCTGCTATTTAACCCATAACTGGAAGGAAGACATGGATTAATACCTTTCCCAAGGGTATTTGCTCGTAAGTGAATACAATGGATTCAACTGGAATTTGAACTCGGTCCCCCGGTTTCTCGTTCCAAGCCGATATCCACTGTGCCACAACGCACATCCTTGTTTCGTTTTTGACTCTGCTTCGCTGTGACGTCGGCGTCGTAGTCGTAGGTGTTGTCAGCTTACATTGGTGGCAGCGGCGGCAGCACCAGCAGCAGCGGCAATGGCAATGGCTAACGGCAAAATGGCGGATGACGTGCAGCAGCGCCAGCAGTGAACCACGGAAGCCGGTGACGGTGCACCAGGCCTAGATGGACCAGATCTAATGCACACGACAGGCTGTTCTACCACCCATCAACAAAAGCATTTTAGGTTACATGATGCTTTTCTTAAAAGGGTGATGGTACCTTGTTGGGCTATGAAACTCTTTATATCCAAGCAGTCTAATGGTAATAGTAATATCTGTTTCCCTACAAAGAAACATTTGGTATTCATCAGTGTTAATTACATCCTTAAAATTTAAACTATCTCTGATTCTTAATATAAATGTCCTTTTTGTTTTCACTTTCCTTAAAACCTCCTCATTGCTCACATGCTCTGTCTCAGGTATTCATGGTATACTCAGTATCCATCTGTAGAACCATCTCATAAGTTGCCTCATCATCTGTGAGCAAATTGTCCAGCATTCACTGCCATAAAAGTGGACTTATAGTTAAGAGAATAGGTAATCCTGTACTCTTTCTTTGTTTCTGATATTTGTTTTTCTGTTTTTCAGCATTTTGCTTAGCTCTTGGAGTGTTTCTTTTGCTAGCCCAATGTGGGTTCCAATATTGGTACCACATGTGCCATCATCTTTTAAAACACTTTGCAAATACTTAAATTTATACAACTATTTGATGTTGACATCTCTAATCCACATTCAGTCAATCAGTTAAGTGTCTTACATGATACATTTGTTTTTTTTAATCATATCACCCCGAGCAAGGCGGTAATGCCACTGATGTGCAGGGGGCTACATAAGAGTGAAGAGATTGGAAAAGAGAAAACCGGAAACCGCATCCTAAACGGGAAACAAGGGATGAGCCTCTTCACCTGTTCAATAGATGTGGGTGGAGTGTGAACTGGGCGATAGTTTAGTCTATCTACTCCAATTGAAAAAAAAAAACAAAGTGAGAAGATTAGAAAAGAGAAAACCGGAAACCGCATCCTAAACAGGAAACAAGGGATGAGCCTCTTCACCTGTTCAATAGATGTTTTGAAATACATGCTTTGAAGACCATGTCTCTTTTGATCCATGACTGACTAGGCAGGATTTTTTCTGTAGTAGGTGGCTATTTCTTTCTGCAGTAGACTGGTTGCCACGCAAAGCAATAGAACCCAATTTATCCTGCTATTTAACCCATAGCTGGAGGAAGAAGAGATGGATTTATACCTTCCCCAAGGGTATTTATGCATAAGTGAATGCAATAAATTCAACTGGAATTCAAACTCATCTCTCTGATTTCTCATTTCAAGCCGATATCCATTGCATCACAATTCCAGTCCACATTACCGAGACAAAGTGGGATTTATGTTTAATGTTTAAGTCTTGATTTTTACTTTAACTGCATTGTTATAGAAATTAGTTTCCTAACATAATATGGATAACAAATTAAACAAGATGTGACAGTCAAAGTGACTTGGAAGTTACATTTAGATACTTGAGGACACTCTTAATGAGAGACCATCACCGTCCCAGGGGAAAGGTTATGTGCTACTTTCATCAAAGCTTGTTACGATATCTGCATATTTGCTTACTACACCTGTATATCAGACTGGGTCCGAATATATTAGGCTTTATATATTTTCTATACTGGCATCACTTTGTTGGCATGCTGCTCGTTCAACCAATAAAAAAGATAATAATAATACGAAAAATGAAACTGACTTTATATTAATTATATTAATAATAGAAAGCCAGTGATTTGAACAGTTGGAAATCCAAGGAAGACTTTTTTCTTTTATATAATTGTTTCACCCCAAGCAAGGCATTACTGCCACAGGTGTGCAGGGGGTTACATAAGAGAAGAGTGAAGAAAAGAGGAACAGGTTACAGGGGGTGAAACCGAGTTGCCAGTCTAGTAGCTCAAAGAAATTCTTACAGAGAGGGCACCAGGGAGCTAAGCTTGAAAATGTCCAGTGATAGCCTTACAAATACATGCAAGAACACTGAGGAAAGTGTTGGCATATGGAAAAGACTTGTTGCCACTTGATTTCTAATTGTGGACACCAATTACAGTTGGTTTGAAAATGATGACAATGATGATAAGAATAATAAAGAGTTTAAATCAGTTAAAATTTAATTTATAAAATCAAGAACCATGACCTGACTTCAGTTATTTTCCCACCAATGCAATGAAGCTTCCTCATGCCTTTTTTATAAACACAGTCATGGTAATCATTCATATGAACTTTCCTCTAGAGTATATAGACATTATGAATTTAAGTACAGTACCACAGGGTGTCCATAAAGTCTGAACACATAGGCAAAAATAGATATTTTCAAGAAATTAAATTTCCAACAACATTTTATTGAATTGGTACTAATAAATAACATCTTCAATATGATTTCCATGAACTTGATGCAATAACTTCACATTGCTTTGAATTTTAGCACATTCACGCTTTATGCATTCAATCAAGTGTATTGCATCTGTGATTTTCATTGGGTACACCTTCTTTAGCATACTCAAGAAAAAGAAGTCAGTTTGTTCATCTTTTGACAAAACCACATTTAATCTGTGAAGTAAAAAAAAAAAATATAGTTAATTATAGTATCTACATATCCAGATATCCTACGTATTGGCAAGAAGGCCTCATCATTGTATAGTTTTGGCTAGATATAACTATAAGTTCTGTGCTAACAGTTTCTTTTTCGCACTTCTTACCTGTGTCACTCTCTTCCAGCTTTTTGCTTTCCAGCCAACTTTGATCTTCAAAAGTTTAAATGCAATGTCAATTGTTATCTTCTGTCTTCTTAATTCCTATTTGTTTATTGATCTCTCTTCTCAATAATGTTTTATTTTCTCATATTCTATGAGTTTTTCATTATCTTTCACACTCAATGTCTCAGTGGCTTTATTTCATTGCTTAGCATGAAATTATTTTAAAAAAACACCCTGACACATAATGGGAATAATGTTTCATCTCAGGATTTCAGATTTTGTTTTTACCAATTCCTTTTCTGCTAATGTCTAATCATCAGCAAAACATTTTATAAATTGTTTAATATATTTCTCATATATATTAATGATATTTATCTCTACTTCTTAGATAAGGTATTGCAATTAATTACATTATTTACATTGTTCAGACTGTTGTCCTCATCTTTATAATGAAGCATGACTCATAGAATAAGAACAATATACCAAAGGGATCGAAATAAGGGTTTCAGTTTGAAATTCCAATCACCTGAAGAAGGTCGTAATATACAATGAAAGGTGAGGACAACAGCCCAAATCATGTAAATGTATATTAATAATTAGCAGTATAGCCTGGTGTTGCTTGGGTGTAATGAAAGCTTTAAAACTAATCCATGGTTCTGGAGCTCAGACTCTTTGTACGTTGGCATGAAAGACTAAAAAGCAATAGCTGTTTCCAGTTAAAGCGAAACCGTAGACTGAAAGACAAATGAATGGTTGTAAGTAAAATTTTGATTTCCTGGTATCGATATCAAATTTTCTGCACTATTGTAAGAACTGCAACCTTGAAACTTCTGAATATCATTTCTTATGTCTTTGTCCATGAGTGTATCAAATTTGATTAAAATCGGACCACTCCTTCTATAACCCGATTTTTTCGATTATCGATTTTCAATATTTATCGGGGGTACCTCGACACAAAATCTAGCTAAGAACACCCGCAGACACTTATAGTTCAACTGTATAAATTTTCAAGAAAATCGGTTCAACCATTTCGGAGTCTATAGGTAACGGATACAGACACACACACACAGACAAAGTTTCATTTATAAATAAGTTTAGATATATTTTCAGTATATATGACAAGCAGGGCACCAAAAATTCTAAAGCAAGATGACTAAATCAGATTTTAAAAGTAAAAAGCTAAGTCAGATATTAAATTTTGAAAATTTCCAATTCTATAGGCTCATTCCATGGGATGTATGATCCCATGGAATGGGATCATACATCCTATGTTTTAACTCTAGACAGAAATTTGTCCACAGAATGAAAGTTGTCACACAGTCTTCAGATTTGTTGTAAAAAATATAAAAATTATCTCAAACTATCTAACTGGTGAGATTATGTCACGAAAATAGTCTATTTTCATGACATCAGCAGACCATGATGTTAAAATATCAATCAATTTTGAAACAGTAATATTGAGATTTCTATAACATGCATCAATATTTTTTTTTTTAATCATATCACCCCGAGCAAGGCGGTAATGCCACTGATGTGCAGGGGGCTACATAAGAGTGAAAAGATTGGAAAAGAGAAAGAAAGCCGGAAACCACATCCTAAACAGGAAACAAGGGATGAGTCTCTTCACCCGTTCAATAGACATAGGTGGAGTGTGAACCGGGTGATAGTTTAGTCTATCTACTCCAATTCAAGTCTACGGCATTCTTTTGTCAATTCTTCATGCATACATTTAATTTCTCCAAAATATGAGGTCGTTGCTACTTTTTTCCCCTTGAGGCAAGAATGACTAACCCTTTTGGAAAAACACCCTAGAGTAAACATTATCTTTTTAGGGTGCAGAAGAGGATTTAGGTTTTGTTTTGGTGATTCACTTGCATCTAACCACTGGGTTACTCTCTTAATGTTGTCAAAGTGTATCCATTTCTCATCGCATTTAATGATTCGATAGCAAAATGGTACTTTCCCCCAGTTTATACTCATACAGAAAGATTACTCAACATTGTTTCATTGAAACCATTTTCATTGGGTTTATGAGTAATAATATATTGAAAGAAAAATGAACTGAAAAGAGAGAGTCAGGAATAATTAATTTTTTGTTTTCTTTTTATAGTAAGGAAGTTAAAAAAAAAAATCATCCTTTCATGTGACAACCTAATAATTTTTAGATTCCTGGAAAGTTTTCACACCTTTTGTAAACTGACTTAAGCTGATACCAAAATCTAAAGCTATCAGTTATGTTCTGAACAATTTTATAAAATATTTTTTTTTTTTTTAAATATCAAAACTTTATCAAAATATGTTTACTTTAAAGAAATAATCTGTTAGGTTATGAATGACAGGAAAACTAGTTTGGATGCTGCATCTGACTATGAAAATGAGAAACTCTCAAAGTGGTCAGTGTACTTTTGCATTTTGTCCATTTTATGTCCTTATAAAAATAGAAGTACATCCAAACACAACTTAGCTGTTTTTATTTCTGTAATCTACAGTAAATATGAACTATTGTCACTAAGTCTCAAATCTGCACATGAAATATTCTTGATAATATGAATATCAGAAAGTTTTATTCTAATGTTTATTTAACAAAATTCAAGACATACAGTGAAATCCCAAGATGCTCTGATTCCAGAGATGTAATAACTGGGATTTATCAATAAATTTAATGAAGAAACACCTTTGAATTTTCTCACCTGTGACTGACAGTTGATTTGTGATGGAATGTCCCTATATATGATTTTTCATCAGACCCTCTCATAAAATGAATAGGTTTTAGACAGGTTATCCTACTTATTTCTCTGTATTGATTTTAAATGTCTATTTCTTATTTTTGCTTTTCACTATATATCTTTGCTTTATATAAGAATTACCTACACAAAGGTTTTAGAAGCTAATATTTCAAACAAGAAAACAACTAAAAATGAAATTTTATAATTTATGGCATTAATAGCCATAGACAAATCAAACACCTCAGCTCAATGACAATGTCATAAATTAAGGCCAACAAGACAAATATAATCTTACTTATCAGTTCCAAGATAAAATGGTATGACAAAATTTAATGCCAATTTTCTTTTTTTAATTAAGTTGACCCCAAACAAGTCATTAAAACCACTGAGACACAAGGAGTTACTGGGTATAGAAGAAACAGAAATACCACTATGGAATGAGTACCACTATGGAATGAGTACAGAAAAAGAGTAATCAGGAAGGCAGTAGATAAATATTGACATTGCATTTAAATTTTTGAAGATTTAAGTGAGCTGGAAATGTGTTCAACAAGTGTGAGAGGAACTTACAATTATATCTAGCCATCTTAACTGTATATAGATGAAATCTTGTTGTCAATCTAGTACTGTGTTTATATTCATTAAGTCTAAGTATCATAGTGAAGAGCTCATCCAAACATTTCTCATGAAAGTATTTATATAAAGTGACTGAAGCTGAGATGCCAGATCAGGACTGATAATATTGCAGAAATATCCTTGGGAAAGGTATTAATCCATCTCTTCTCTCCAGTTATGGGTTAAATAATAGAACACATTGGGTTCTATAGCCTTAGCTGGCAGCCAGTCTACCGCAGAAAGCAATGGCAACCTACTGCGGGATAATCTCCTGCCCAGTCAGTGTACCCCATATGGCACTTAACTGACTGACTGTATAGCATAAGCATGAGACTATATGTGGTAGCAATATTCTAAGCATGGAATAATGGTAGATTTATAGGTATATAAGATAGATTCTGGAGAGAAAGATTGTCTAGCACAACACAGTGAACCAACTTTCTTAGCAGCAGTTCTAGCACATGTTTAATGGAGAGCAGTTTAGTTTTGGAAGCATTAAAATTAATAAACCATCCTTTGCCACAGTTAACGAAAGACTGAAGGTAGTTTTAGATATCAACCATAAATTTGACCTCATTGAGCCAATCAGATTTACAGGAGTGACTGGTTGTGTCATCAGCACAGATACCAAACCATGAAGGTCATTAATGAAAATTAAAAACAAAGTAGAACCAAGGATAGAACCTTGGGGGACACCTGCATTAATATCAAAGTGATGCCATTCAGGATAACTTTCATTTCATGTTTTGATAAGAACGACTGAATCAGTTCAAAAATTTGTCTGTACATTCTGTAACATTTCAATTTGTTCAAGATGTTTTTCTTCACAAGCATAATAGATTATCAATCCTAATTATTGTCAGTACATCAGCAGTTGACTGAAAAACAAAAGCCATATTGCTCATTTGATAAAAAACCCAGTGATATGAGATGTTTAACCAATTCAACATTGATTAATGCCTCTAGTAGTAGAGAGAACAAGAGCCAGTTTAGGAGCACATTTCTTAAGGACTATTACAGGGATACTGTCAGGTCCACATGCTTTGTGGGGATTCAGATTAGAGATGAGAGCAGAAACTATAGAGGGATTATATATATATATATATATATATATCACTCAGAGACTCAGTTCTAAGTAGGAAGTTAGGGAAAGATACTCCTGATGAGTCAAGAATAGAGTTTATGGCAAATTTATAGACAAAACATTCAGCTTTATCAGCAGATGATGGTAACACCTCAAAATGATTGAAGAGAGGAGGAATAGAAAACTTATTCTTTTTAATACACTATTATAGAGCTGCCAGTAAACATGAGAACCAAATTTGTTAGATACAACATGAAGGATCATTTTAATAAAAATAAAAATAAATGTGGCAGAAAGCTGAATAACCTTATGAATCCAGGTGTAAAAAATTTCCAAAATTTAAGGCTAAGCTTTGAAAGATGCATGTTTCCTTAAATTTATCAGGATGGTCTCCTGTGGCCAATTTGATAACAGTATGTTTTGGCTATAAGGGTGGTTCCCATTATGAAAAGGATACAGGTTTCATTCCTGTTCAAAAGCACATTTTTCTTTAGACAGGTCTCTCGATCTAGGTCAGATGTTATTAAGTTCATTCTTTGAAAAAAAAATGAGAAATAGATAGTAATTCAACCACATGTCAGTCAGTTAAGTGTCATACATGATATATGTATTGGGTGATCATGTCTCGAAAGTGACATAACTGACTGGGCAGAAGATTTGATATTACTTACTGCAGTAGACTAGTTGCTAACCAACGCTATAGAACCCAATCTATTCTGCTATTTAACCCATAGCTGGAGGGAGAAGCAATGAATTAATACCTTTCCCAAAGGCATCTGCATTTAAGTGAATGAAACAAATTCAACTGGAATTCAAACTCAGTTCTTCGGTTTCACATTCTGAGCTGATATCCACTGCAGCATAATGCACATCCTGCTAAAAATAGCATTGAAAGTAATATGAAATAATTTTGGATTAAAACAAAAACATATCATGTAAAAATTAAATATATATTAATATATCTTCTATGAACATTTTTGTCTATCTCTTAATACTTTATTTAGTTTCTGGAAAGCCACTTTCACTATTCTTATGTATAGATAGACTAAACTATCGCCCGGTTCACACTCCACCCACGTCTATTGAACAGGTGAAGAGGCTCATCCCTTGTTTCCTGTTTAGGATGCGGTTTCTGGTTTTCTCTTTTCCAATCTTCTCACTATTTTTTTTCTCAATTGGAGTAGATAGACTAAACTATCGCCCGGTTCACACTCCACCCACGTCTATTGAACAGGTGAAGAGGCTCATCTCTTGTTTCCTGTTTAGGATGCGGTTTCCAGTTTTCTCTTTTCCAATCTTTTCACTCCTATGTAGCCCCCTGCACATCAGTGGTGTTACTGCCTTGCTCGGGGTGATATGATTAAAAAAAAGAAAAAAAAAAATTTTGAATTTTGTTGTCACTTTCCATCATATGTTACTACACAATCTAGATTTATATCTAAGACTTCTCTTGTTCCCAGTAACTCTGTTAGCTAACTTGCTATATCTTTTTTGTTGCCACAAGAGAATGCATATATTGATACAGATATGTTTGCCTGTGATAAAAACGACTGTAGCTTAAGAGCAATATTTGATTCAGTAATTGATTTAAGGAGCATAAACCTTTTGCCAATTATTTTAATTAAGACAAGAGCAAAAATAATTTTGAATAGGAGCTAACAAAACAACTAAACAATAATAACGTATTCTCACTGGTTAAGAAAAGAGATATTACCAAAATATTTTAAGGTAAGTATTTGCTAATACTTGGTTCTGTTTATATTTGATGTTGATTTGAGTTCATACAAAAATTCAGAACTATGGATATGAGTTGTTGCTAACATTCACTGCCATTTGTATCTAATGTTGATGTTTTGCTAACAACATTCACTGTTAGTAATATGAGTTTTTGCCAACATTCAGTGTTGTTAATATCCAATGCTGTAGATACCTGTTGCTGCCAATATGGATGGTTACCAACATTCAATGCTGTTGATATGGGTTGTTGACAACATTCAATGCTATTTATATCCAATGCTGTCAATATGGTTGGTTGCCAACATTCAATACTCTTGATATGGGTTGTTGCCAGTGTTGTCAATGTGAGTGCATGTCAACATTTGATGGTGTTGATATCTGTTGCTGTCAACATGGTATTTTAGCAACAGTCAGTGATATTAGCAGTAGTTGTAGCTAACATTCTTTGCTGTGTATATCTAATACTGTTATTGTGGATTATTGTAAACATGATATTTTAATCAATATTTAACTGGACAGGTTTTTTCCACATATCTGAGCCATTCTCTGAGCTTCTTTTCATGATTGCGAATAGCTCTGAATATTATCATGACTTTCCTTCAGATGAGATATTAAACAAATCAGCAACAACAAAATAGAGCTAATCTTTCCTGTAATGTGCCCACTGAAGTACACCTTTTGTTACATATGATTAAAGTGAAATAGATATTAAACAGAAATAAAGTAAGTGTAAAGTGCTACAAATATTAATGTGTTAATATGAGAAGCAGAGTTACCAGTCTTTATTTAAAAAAGTTATCACTCAATAAATACCAGGCCTAACTAATAAAACAACAACCATTATGCAAGGTTCAACTTTATTCATCAACATGGTCTCTTTCTAGGGTGATATACTGATTCCAATGCTTCTCTAACCATTCGATGCCTTTTTTGTAGAATGATTTGTCTTTGGCCTCAGTTTCCAATATAACATCTTCATTGGATCCAAATCTCTTTCCCCTGGAGCATTCTTTTGAGGTCTGCAAACAGCCAGTAGTTGCTGGGGGCCATGTCTGGAGAATAGAGTGGATGCAGAAGCCATTTATATAGTTTTGTCATCGTTGCAATTGACTTGTGACACAGTGAGTTGTCTTGGCAAAGGACCACTTTTTCTTCTTCATTTGTGGCCACTTTTTGGCAATTTCTTCCTTCAAATGCACCAGTAATGCTATATGATATTTGTTATTGATGGTTCTTTCTTTCTCAAGGCAGTCGATGAACAAAATACCTTGCACATCACAAAATACGGAGGTCAAAACCTTGCCTGCTGATGTTTATGTCATTGGTTGCTTTAGACGGCTTTCACCTGCTGCTGTCCACTTAGCTGACTGCTAATTTGACTCCGAAGTAAAGTGGTGGATCCAGGTTTCATCCATTGCCACAAATTTATGCAAAAACTCTTTCTAGTTGTGTTGAAACAGTTGCAAACAATGTTCTGAATTGTTGACACATTGTTTTTTTTTTAGCAACTGTGAGCAAATGCAGCACACACTTTGAACACAGCTTTCTCATTGACAAATGTTCATGCAAAATGGTGAATACACTGCCTTCTAATATGTCCAACTCCTCTCCTATCTCATGCAACTTCAATTTACGATTGGCCAAAATGAGTGTGAATATTTTTGGTGATTTCTGGGACAACTGCTGATTTTGAGCGACCTGAGCATTCAGCATCATTTGTATCTGTATGGCTACATTTAAAGTCAGCTTACCACCTCTTAATTGTCATTTTTAATGGAGCAGAGTCTGAATAACACTTATCAAGCCATTGCTTTCCTTGAACGGTATTTTCTCATCAGAAAGCAATGCTTTATCAACAAACAAAATCCAGATTTTGGCATTGTTTTTAAAATTTGCAATAATAGCTTAACCTAAATAACTGTAATTTGTTAACTAACAATCTGATTTGACCCAAATTTTGTCACATGCTATTTGAAGGTTAGTGCTTCATAAAAAACATATGGGATTTTTATTAGTGATGCCATCTATATGTCAGGATTGGGACTTAGTGAGTGATGTGTTATATTTAGATATACATTACATTTTGTATATTTTCTCTGTGTGTGCATCACCAAAAGAGTTCATTACACAGAATGACAATATACTGATATCAATATCATTTGGTGACATTGTCACCTATTTTTATTAAACATTAATCTGCTAGGATTATTGCCTTCAATTTGATTGTTATTGTCTCAATGTTTTTGTTGATATTCCATCTAGCCTTCTACAAATAGCTATCATAACTATTGACCTTTCCAAGAATTTCAAACCAAACCCCATGTTCAATCAAGGTGTTCTTATTTTGCTTTTCATCATAAAGAATATCTCAGATCAGTTAATTCTGTCTTTTTCACTGAAGCAGAGTAGGTGACAGTTTTTCTTTACCAAAACTAGAGACTGAACTCATGACTGCAATGTAATTTGATTCATTCAACAAATGCTTATTCCATAGTCCAACATAAAACATAATTATGTTTGTAGTTATGAATTTAATCCCTGGATTGGGTAGGGGGCAAAAATCATAACTCATATATTCTGGTTCTCAGGAAAAGACAAGTGAAATAAGGAAAGAATTATCTGAGAAAAGAATTTCTCTAAAATGAATATTAGAATGGGAATAATGTAAACCTATGGAATGAATCAAATGTTTATTTCAAAATTCAATTACAAAAACATTACCAACTAAAACAAATATCTTGTAGTGTTACACCAAACTAAGCCAAGCTTAAAAGTTAAATAACAATTACAACAGATACCTAAAGATGGCCAAGATATACAATGGCTGAAATAACATGCTGACAACTGTTAAGATGATGAACCCAGTACAAAGAAATCAATGTCTACACATTTAAAAAAATTCAAACATAAAAAATCACTCATCTCTTGATCTTGTACTCTTCTGGAAACTCAGTAAAAATAGGATGTTAAACTTAATGACACCCTATAGTTTATCAATGGTAACTAGATTATTATTTACTAAATAATAGTTACTGTTAAGCATGTATTTTTTTTCTAAACAAATTTCATGTCACACACTCTAAAGGGATGGAAGGTAAATCAACTTAAGGTAGTAAATTTATAACTTTTTAAATCCCTTAGTCATCTGAATAATATAATGATTTTCTAAACATAGATTAAATGGGGTATAAGGCCAAAATTACAGAGCACCCAGTAAAAATCAAACTGACTATTCAGTTATAACTGTCCAGTGAGACAAACTTGCTAATCATTACACCCCATCGAGGTACCCCAACATCGAGGTACCCCAACATCGAGGTACCCCAATCATTTTTTGAGTATAGCTTAGATGTGGCACAAAGCCGAAAATATGGAGAACTCTATGAAAATCTAACTCACTACATCCATAACTGATTTTGTGAAACAAACTTGTTAACTATTACATGATATTGAAGTGCCCCTTTAAATAATATGTACAAATAATATATTTGTCCCCGAGCAAAATTCCTTTATTTAATCCATTCCATTGCTATTATATTCGTTAGACTGCAGTCTTATTAGTTCAAGCCCTTCTAGCCATCCATTCAAATAGCTTTGCCTACTAAGTGGTCATTTTGCTTCAAGTTGGTCGTAAGTAGGTACCTCCATTCATTTTTCTATAGCTAAATTTAAATTTTAATTTTAATAATAAGTTATCTTCAAGATTTAAAATTAGCTTTAATTAAAAGCCAAGGGATTAAAGTTACTAATTCCAGTAAGCAAAATACCCTGGTGTATTTTAAACCAAAATTATATTGATCAGAATAAAAAATTTTCTAAATTTAAAAAAAAATTTAAAAATTTCAAATTTTACGCCATTTTTCATTGACTGTAAACAGAAGCCAATTCTCAGTTTTAAAAAATCTTACAAAAATAAAATACACCTTGCTGACACATTATTTTCTTCAAATTACTAAATTTAAACTTACTTTAGGTTGACTTGAAACCAAAATTACTTGCTTACTGCTTGAAAAATGTTTCAAAAAGTATTCCTCAATTACGTTAGCCTTGTTATCATAACTGTCAACACCTTATCAGCACCTTAAGTATCTCCATTTATTTAAACCATTCCATTGCTATTATAATCGTTAGACTGCAGTCTTATTTGTTCCATCCCTTCTAGCAATGCATTCAGATAGCTTTTCCTACTAAGTGGTCATCTTGCTTCGACTTGGTCTTAAGATTGGCTTTATTGTTGCTGTCTATGACTTTCTGTTACTAATCTTTTTTTCTCTTGAGAGGTGTTTTCATTCCAAATTACTGTTGTATTAAGCACAATATTTTCAACATAAAAAATGTTAAGTAAAAAGTAATTCATATATTGCCAATAGTAATTAATGAATCATAAATACAACTGGCTGTCAAAAGATTATAAAAGAGACATGGTTCATTGGCTTCTGTTTGAATAATGAATTCTGGATGGCCACTTTATTGAATCTCAATACAGTTCATCTATTTACATTGTTCAAACTGTTGTCCTCATCCTTGTTGTAGCATTAACAACATTCCAGCCATTGTATGCTTTGGCTTTCTTCAGGAGAATGGACACATAGTCCAGTGGATAAAAGCATTGGTTGAAGTAATCCAGTGACTTGACCCAAAGAGTTGGGAGTTCAATACCTGGTTACAGCAGAGGTGAACAAAAACTTGGAGGGTTGAGTTACTAAAAGAAAATAACTGGAACTGACATATCCAGAAAAGTCATGGAAACCACTCTCTCACTGGCGTGATGTGGCTTCCCTGTGCCTCTTCTACAAGTACTTTCATGGCTTCTGCTCCGATGAGCTTAGATCACTGGTGCCGCCTAAGCACGAATTTACACGAGATACTAGATTAGCAACTAGGTCCCACCCTTTTACAGTTAAACAAATAAGATGTAACTGTAAATTCTACTCCAACAGCTTCTTTTCTTGCGCTTCCCACCTGTGGAACTCCCTTCCACAAGTCTGCTTTTCCGACAGCTACAATCTCCAGGTGTTTAAATGTAGGGTCAATAGACACCTCCTATCACACTAACTCCCAATTATTCTCAGAACACTCTCATCTACCCAACCCTCATTCTCGGTATCCTTACCCGCCTATCACCCACCCTCTGACATTTCCTATATTTAATCATCCTTTCTCCACTCTATGTAGCCCCCTGCACAGTAGTGGCAGTGACATACCTTGCTCGGGGTGAAACGCTTATATAAAAAAAAAAAAAAAAAAAAAAGATAAACTTAGAACAATTTACTCCTGTTGACTGAATAAAGATTTTGGCTTGAAATTCCAACATATATCACCTGAAGAATGCTGGAATGTACAACATCCAAAACATTGTTAATACGTCAACAAAGATGAAGACAACAGTCCAAACAGTGTAAATAGTTACAATATTTTATCCCAGAAATATAGACATATTTCAAAATATATGCACTTAAATATCAAGCCTTTCTAACAATTGCCATCACCAGTTAATGAAGAGATTAAATAATATAAATTATCACAATGTTTTGGCTGTTGTACCTACCAGACCTATTTTAGAATCTGTAGATCTGGGTGATATTTAGAGAATTTTGAATGAACAGCTTTACTGCTGAGAGTTCCAGTAAAGGAATACCATGAAAATCGTATAAAATGATAGAAAATAAAAATAATGAACTCACAAGGAACTAAGAAGTGTCCAGGAAGTAGGATGTGATATAATTTTAACAGCAAGATGATTGAACTCTTTGAAACTGATTACAATAAATTATAAACGTTATACTAATTTGTTTATCCTTTTGCCTATATATATATAAAATTGCATTCTGCACAAATTTTCAACATTTACTTCAAATTACAAGAAGGTTATATATCAAGATGCAAATCATGATGTAATGAAGATCAAGTTGAAATGAGAAACCGGAGAGCAGAGTTCAAAATTAATTGAATTCATTGCATTCACTTACATGGGAAAGTTAGGAATTCATCTCTTCAGCTATGGGTTCAGTAGTAGGACAAACTGGGTTTTGTAGCTTTGACTAACAACCAGTCTACTTCAGAAAGAGATGGCAATCTATTACAGAAAAATCTTTCTAGTCAGTCCTGCTTCAAGAGTCATGAATGCTCAAGCGGGCATAACATATGACAATTAGCTGACCAATACAGCAAGAACCTGCAGGCTAAAGTCTGGAAAGTTCTTGCCAAAGCTTACCTTCCATGACTGGAGCTTCAAAATGAAACAAAACATTAACTCTATTACAGGAACTCTGTTCCTTTACTAGTATATTGTTAACAAAGGAAACATCAGTTTGTACAAATATCTAAAAAGGGGTGTTGAAGAAAAAAAATTTAAGAAATTAAAACTGCTTTCAAAGCCTGAAGTATTAAGTAGAATTTGAAGGCATTTTCTACAAAATAAACCAGGAAGGGATTGAAGTGTATGTTTAGCACACTTTGACAGTCAGAAGACTTCTTTTAATAGACACAAGGAAGCATAGTAATAACCCAAGTGATAACAAGAAGTTATGAGCTCTTTTTTTTCTTCTTTATATGCTATGCTCCATTGGGACATGGGCAGACATAGCTATCCACAACTTCCCATCCTTTGTAGCTCTTAATAAACTTTGTCTTTTTGTTATTTCTCCTAAGCCCTGTTCTGCCATCCATTTACTCAGGCTCACTATGTCATGCATTGTTTTCCTCTGTCCCTCTTTCTCTCTATCTGCTCCATGAGTATCAGATTTTCCAAGCCCTCTTTCCTCACTGTATAGCCAGAAACCTCAACTGTCTCTTCCTGATGTTAATTATTAGTTTTCTTTTTGTTTTCATTTTCTCTAAAACTTTCCCATTACTCACATGTTCCGTCTACGGCATTCTCGGCATCCTTCTGTAAACCCTATTTCTGGTTTTCATGTATTTTATTTAGAAGAATGACAACAAAGAGAGGTTATTAATATTAAGTTAAAAGGAAGATTACTAGGTAAAGACCAATTCCTGAGAGAAGAAAGGTGTATGTTCAGAATTTCACAACCAGTATAAAATTGAAAGGACAAACTTTCTTCTTTCTTGCTCTCTCACAGGATGTTGTAGTGATAAAATGGAACTCGTCCTTAGCAGGGTAAACATTCTCTGGAAAAACTAACTGCTTAGTCTCAACTAAGACACATGGTGCATCACTCATGCATACACATAGCAACTATAGATAACTACATAGGTATATGTTTTTCTCCTTCTGATCTTTGTTGTTCTGTGTAATCACCATGTATATGTTGAATTAATCTATTAAGCTTCTCCTTGTCACAATTAGTAACTCCTTCCTGCTACAGGAGTAATTATGAATGGAGAATATTTAAAGAGCATACAATTTACTGATAACATTATGTTACAATCAGAATTATTGGAGGAGTTAGAAGGAAATGCAACAAATTATACAGCACTTATTTTGATTAATCATATAACTTAGAATGACTTTTTTGCTACTTATACAAATGTAAAAACAGTTTTTACTTGGCAATAATATAAGCAACAGATTGTTTTTTTAATAGAGTTCAACCCAAGCAAGGTAATAATGCTGCTATAACACAAGGAGTTACTTGGTATGAAAGAATTAGAAACAGAAACATTAATAATGAGCAAAAACAAAAACAGTAATCAGGAGGATAGTAGATAGCAATTGACATTGCATTTAAATTTTTGAAGATTAAAATTGGCTGGAAAGATTAGATCTGGAAAGGAAGTTCCACAAGCGAGAAGTGTAAGAAAATCAAGTATTAAATTATTATTCTAAACTGTTAGAATTTATGGTTAGATTCACCAAACTGTAAAATGATGTGATCTTGATGCCAGTCTAGTACTGCACTTAAATTCTAAAAGACTAGAAACTATAACAAAGAGCTCATCTGAACAATTACCATGAAGGTATTTATAGAAAAAGGCACAGGGAGACAATCTTATGGCGGTGGGAAAGTGACTGAAGCCGAGACATGCTAAATTGCTATTAAAAGGCACTGTTGATTATTCATGGCTAATTTGTGCACTATTGTTTGCATCACATGGCAGTAACTGTAAATAAAATGATGCTGTAAAAGTAATTGTTTTAAGTTCTCTGAATATTAGTGCTTAGAAGAAATGTTGTATGACAAACAGTGAAAGTCTGGATGGAAGTTTCATAGTGAACAGAAATTAAACTAAATTAATGTTTAACCGTAAAGATCATAAAAATAGTAAATGAAAAACTGGAAGAAGTTCAAGAAAATGTTCAAGAGTTAATAAACACTTACTTCTCATTCCAATTTTATGTAAAAAATTTTTAATAGTTGGGTTTTCACTAGATGATATTGTATATTCATAAACAATAGAATTTGAGAGACACCTATTTTTCAGTGGGCATTTGTAAGAATTTCTACAATTACATAAAATTGTATAATCATTGATTGCATTTTTGGAATAATTATTGTTACTTTGGTTTAAGTGTTGATTTAAAATGTTATTATTATGATTTTTAACAATTTTTCTAGATTTTTTGTACAATTATAGCCTAATTTAAAGTTATTTTTATTAAAAATCTTACTTAGAGGATTATTACTGAGGAAATGTTTCTCAATTAAATTGACAAACTTAGTGCTAACCACTCAGATGAATGGGGATGCAACCTAAATGATTTTTCTATTTCTTTTTTTTTCTGGTTATGGTTATATTGTTTTGTGTATTTAATGTCATGGCATTTATAGCCACTATTCTTTTGGACATTATTATAAAAATCACTATTTTTATAAAATACTTATTCATTGGATGAGTTATAACTAATTCTATATTCTATGGAGGAGGGTAAATGTTAAATTATAGATAGAGAATGATTAGAATTTGAGTGGATGTAAAATGAATATGCATTAAATTTCATGTATGGTTAGGATATATAAATTACTAAGTCTAGTGTTACATCAAGGAAGTTTACTATTTTTAAATTAGTGTTGATTATTATTTTTAAATTCCCTATAGATTAGTTTCCTAATCTTATCAATTTTAAAATGTGTAGAATTTTTTACTACCATAAAGCCATCATCTCTATATAACGCGTGTTAATGTCATAGTGGGCAGTGAGATTACATTGTAGCCATAGGGAGATGGCTAATGTTTATTTAATTTGGCCTTGTGTCAGACATAACTGAATTCCCTACAGCTTACAAGTTTTATCCAGAGTTATCAAAAGGTTGGTTGTTGGCAGGTTGAAATGTGTGAAATAGTGGCATAATGTAAGAATAAAATATACATTTTTCATGCTAAAATAGAAATTTATTAAAAGAATAAAATAACAAGAATTGGTAGAAATTAATGTTCAATGAGAAAGTTAAGGGTATCAAGAGTTGTAGAAAATGTTCGTAGTAGTAATTTGTTGGAAAGTGTTTATGCATAAGTACGTATAAATGTATTAGCGTTTGTTCAGTAGCAATGTCTTTGGATGAAGAAGAAGTAGAATGAATCAGCACATGAGAAAAAAAGGGAAAGAGGGAATGTCCAAGTTGAAGCTTCTCCTGTTACATTTTAGCTTGTTGTCTCTGCTGCTTTCATTCCTGACTGACTGACTGACACTGATTGAAGCCATTCATCCATTTATATAGTCTTTTAGAATTTTCCACTGGATCAAGATCTTCTGGGGCTCGCTCACATTGGTCAGAAAATCAATTTAACATCTATTTGCAAAATCTGGTTTCAACTTTTTCTGTAAGCATGAGGTGATCCTTTATTTTATTTGGTAAAAACCAGGATTTCACATGTCATTGTGAATTTTTGTAAAAGTGAAGAGGAAAGTTGATTTTAATTCTTAATTTCCTATCTGCCACAATATAAAGCAAATAAAACAATAAGGTCAGAAGACTCTGTAGAGTTTAACAACCCAGTGTAATGTCAAATTGGTGACCTGAATTATTCTTTATCCATTGTTCAAGCTCTACTTAGTATTGAGCACTTTTTTATTAAAGTAAATGTAACAAACAGTAGTTTATAAATCTATCTGTTCTTTCACTTTCTTTTATATGCATATATATATATATATATATATATATATATATATATATATATGTGTGTGTGTGTGTGTTTTAGGTATATATGTTAATTTAAAATCAGTTGATTACGTAACCTTGTTTTGTAATTTATTAAGAATTTCTCCACAAGCCAATCAATGGAAGAACACAAATTTTTGTATTTCTTGGTTCCAAAAAATTAGAAATAACAAAAAAAAATACTTTCATAAAATATGACATCAAGATCATACAAAATGTATGAAAGTGTTTACATTTCTTGAAAAACTCCCCACTTATTTAAAAATTTAAAATTTAAATTATATTATACTTCCAGTTATACATTTTGAAAATCCTTGTTGCACATTTAAAATAAAACACTAGTGAATCAGTTGATAAAAAATGCCCGAAGATACCAAAAGATTGAAACCAAAGTTGTATAATCAACTAACTTCAAAATGAAAATATTTAAAAGCTCTATATGTATTGAGCACCTTTCAATACAACTGTATACTAGTCTAATTTAATTTGACCAATAACTGGTTAATAATAACTCTATATAAATATATTTTATTGAAGAAGAAATTAGTCAAATGACAAACCCTACAACCTTTGAGTATAGGTATTTGTGTATGGGTAGATTAAAAAGTAGACAGTTGACTCTCTCTCGCTGTTTAGATGAGCTGTGTGTTCAGAGAGAGAGAGAGAGAGGAAGACTGTGTACAGAGAAACAAACCAACAGACTCAACTGATTCTACTCATACACAGATTTTCTTATATAAAGATATGTTGAAACAGAAACATTTTTTGTTTGCATTTGTTCTGATTGGTCCATAAATCTAAGAAAGAGTTTTCTTTTCAAATTGGAGCAGCTTTTCCAGATTTTGTCAGCTAGATCTTCCAAAGTTCAAAAGAAGCTTTTTGTATTAGCTCTAAAATAATTATTAAATAGATTTGAATTTAGACCTGTTTCAAGTTACTACAAAAATATATGCTGAGGCAAGTGGTTCCATTGAAGGAATACCATGAAAATAGAATAAAATGATAGAAAAGAAAGACACAATGAAAAGCTCTTTGTAAAAAATTAATTCTGTAAATAACATATTATTTATGGGTGTGAAATATTGATATTAATAAAAATTACTTCAAAACAAACTCACAAATGCACAAAGATCAACTGAAAGAGTCATGCTCAGGACAGCAGTAAGTGATAACAAAAATGTCCAATATGAATAAAGATATCTTGGAAGTGATTAAATAACAAAAAATAGAAAGTAGGCCGGATACTTAAGAAGAAAAGGTTACAGATAGAGTAAAAGACTGCTTCATCATTGATCAATGGGCAATAAACACAAAGGAAAATAGAAAATAAAAAATAAGGAGATAGTAGAAATGGGTTTGATGGTTAGGTATAGTAACTTACTGTCTTTATGGAATTATTTGGGAAAATTATTGTTTTTCGGTGGAATACCAATGATATTATCAAAGGTAAAAAATTTGTCAGTTTAGTTGTTATATATCTTGACTGAATTTCATTAAATCACCCTTCATGACATTAGATAGTAATGGTTGACTTTTATGCCTCCTGGTGAGTATATGTGATACCTTGAGACTAAGTTAAGATGTTCATCAGCAAAGTAATTTTAACTCTTCTTCTTATTACTCTGCCTCTAGGTGTCAAGCACAATAATTGCAAAGACCATTTGCCTTAAATAAGTTGTTTTCTAATATTATCCTGGTCAAATGATTTTTGGCAAAGCACAATCACTTGTTATTATGAGTGTGTAAGTGTTTGTGCCCATGAAAGGATACTAAGAAATTATTGATAAATTGTGGCTAAACTGTCTGAACAGAAATGGTCAAAAGTACTTGATAAACAAACCAAACATGAACTTTGGACAGCTTAACCACAATTTTAATCTCGAGACTAAATATCTTATTTGAATTACTATAAAAAAACAAAATCGGTTGAATTAAACAAAATTATTTCCTATATATTTCCCGTGCATTACCAAAATAAGGAACCAATTAACTTTGATTACTCCACCAAAAACATCTTGGCACCTGGTAAAAAATATTATCAACCGGTGCTTTTACACAAGATTGAGAACATCATCAATAGGAAGAGATGAAGACTATTCTTCTTAAAACACGACAATAACTACAACAAAAATGATAAAGAACATTACAGATTTAAATCCCAAACAACACTATCATTTGATGAATGACTATTGGCCTTCAAAAAGGATTTTTTATTATCAAGAAAATCAAGTTTGTGAAAAATGCTAATGATTTACAACAAAATATGAAAAAAGTCCTGACGACTATTAACAAATCCGATAAACTTGTTATTAAACATGACAAAACAAATAACCACTATTTCATAGATGAGGATGCATGCAATAAAGCCGTCTACAGGGAAATGCATAAGCATGATAAAAAAGCACCAAACAACTTGGAAAACTATCAACAAGGCAGCCAAAAAATAGCTACTGAACTTAAACTAGATGACAGAATTCAAATCTTACACAAAAATAAGCTGTCATCTCTGTTAAAGTCCATAAAGGCAACTATTTCAAAAACCTACAATACTGTCTGCTTAACCCTTTGAAAAGCTACATCATCAAAATTAGTAAAGTCATCATAGAAAGAGCATGTAAGACCACTAAAAATACTTTGGGTTTGAACCACATTTGAATCTATAGAATGGTTCACCAAAATGACTAACAAGAGCAAATGCATCTTCATACAGTTTGATATTTGCAATTTTTTCCCATCTATAACTGTCAATCTAGTAACAGCCACCTTAGACTTTGCAAACAATTACTGTCCTATCAGCAACCAAGACTTACATATTATCATGCAAGCACAAAAATCCATCGTATTCCACAATGGCTGGCTGCCTATGGACCAAAAAAGACAACCCAGATTTTAGCATTGCTATGGGTGAGTATGATTCAGCAGAAACCTGTGAACTGATTGGTATTTTATTATTGTAGAGACTAAGGTATCACTTCTAAATAAAAAACACAAAATTATACCAAGATGACAGATTAATCCTTCTAAAAATACAAGCCCACAACAAACCAACCGACTAAAATTTTTCAAAGACCACAAACTCAAAATCACTACCATCACTAATGCTAAGGTGATCAACTTCTTGGACATAACTTCAATCTTAATAATGGAATATACAAACCATATACTAAGGATTCTCACAACCACAAATACATTCACAAAGACTAATCACTACCCTAGAATACTAAACAACATCCACAAACCCATCAAGTTTTGTTTATCTTCTATCTCCAGTAATAAGGCTATTTTTGATAACTGTAAGGTTAAAAATTATAGCCTCCAAGCTTTAATTTTTTTTCATATATATATATATATATATATATATATATATATATATGCTTGTATTATTTTTTTTATGTATTATTTGTTTGTCTATGTAATATTTGTTACGCATGTATGTTACTTTCATATGTTATGCTTGTATACTGATATATGTGTTGTGTATTGTATATATTTTTTATTTTATGTGAATTTTATATTTTACTATTTTTTTATCTATATAGTGTGTGTTTTCATATATATTATTTTTATTTCTTATATATATATATATATATACGTGTATATTACAATTTTTAACTGTACCTACAATATGCCTTTATCGCCTTTTTTATTTGTTATTAAACTTAATTAATTTTTACTTGAATTTTACTGTTAAATTATCTAATTGCATAAATCAATTAATCATTAAATTGATCAATTAAATAAATTGAATTAAGTATCTAATTGAATAAATTGATTTGATTATCTAATTGAACAGAATAAATTAATTATCTAGTTGAATAAATTGATTTAGATAAATAAATCTAATTGGAATACATTAATTATCTGAATCATTTTTACTTTAATTTTTACTTCACCATAACTGGTTAATAATCAATTATTTATTGATACATGTAATACAGTAATAATACCTAAGTATCATCCAAATTGAACAATCATCAGCCCTTAAGTATTATTTATTTATAACATTTTATGCTATTTTCCTCCCCAAAAAATGTAAATGTAAGCAAACTAGTTACCACCCTTGCCCCTTGGGCTTAACCCCAATAGGCCTTTATTTTATTTATATTTAAATTATAAATCTGTTTTTTTTAATCTTGAGAGTAAATATCTTATTTGAATTACTATAAAAAAAACAATGTATTCCGATTAGATTTATTTATCTAAATCAATTTATCTCACCATATTTTCAGTATTCCATTTTTAAGTTTTGCTATTAATCTAACTTGATTATTCATTTAATAAATAAAAATATTCGAACATCTGATTTACAAGCTTTAAGAAAGGAATGCTAATAAGTAATTCAATTCAAGAAAAGAAGAGTATGCTTTGGTAAGCACCTGATGATTGCTGAAAAATGTATGAAACTCTGAGTCATGCACAAAATGCAAGATAATGTGTGTGTGTGTGTATATATATATATATATATATATATATATATATATAAAATGAAAGAATATTAATACAATGAACTCTTCTGGGATTACTGATCTCCTGATGGGCGGAGATTCTGTCTACAAAAGTCTTAAGTTGAGATGCTGAAGGTATCATCAATCAGGTAAGTGACAAACATTATTCTTGGATGAATTCTACCAATGTTCCATCTCTGGTATCAAACACTTTATTGCTAGGAGTGTTTGGCATAAATTAGTTTTTGGTCATAATTAAATTATTTTGGTCAGTTGTATTAAAAAGTGTTCAATACAATTATATTGAAGAACTTTTTACTATTTTTCATTTGGAAATGAGTTATTTCACCTAACACATTTACAAATGAATATATATATATATATATATATATATATATATATATATATAGGCAACAGTAATATATACATATATATTAGATATATAGACAGATAGATAAATAAGACATCACTCAATATGTCCCGGGCTTGACATATAGATGGTGCTACTAATAAAAATCTATATGATTTTTATTAAGTATGAACCTTTAAATGGCACTTAACAAAATTTGGGCCCAATTGGATTATTAATTTGCAAATTACAGTTATTTAAGTGAAGCTACTGTTGCAAAATTTCAAAACAATGGAAAAACATCTGAATTTTGTAGGTCGATAAAGCATTGATTTCTGATGGAAAAAATACTGTTCAAGCAAAGCAATGGCTTGATAAGTGTTATTTGGACTTTTTCCATCAAAAACAATGGTTAAGAGTTGGTATGCTGACTTTAAATGCAGTCATACAGTCACAAATGATGCTGAATGATCAAGATTGCCCAAAATCAGCAGTTATCCACAAACTCATTTTGGCCAATCGTAAATTGAAGTTGCAAGAGATAGCAGAGCAGTTGAACATATCAGAAGTCAAGGTATTCCCCATTTTGCATGAACATTTGTAAATGAGAAAGCTGTGTTCAAAGTGGGTGCCGCATTTGCTCACAGTTGATCAAAAACAACATGTTGACAATTCAGAGCGTTGTTTGCAACAGTTTCAATGCAACAAGAAGTTTTTGTATAAATATGTAACAATAGCTGAAACATGGATCCAGCACATCACTTTGAAGTTAATTTGACAGTCAACTGAGTGGATAGCAGCAGGTAAAAGCCATCAAAAGCAACCAAAGATGCAAACATCAACAGGCAAGATTTTTGCCTCTGTATTTTGGGATGTGTAAGGTATTTTGTTCATCGATTACCTTGAGAAAGGAAGAACCATCAATAGCAAATATTATATAGCATTTTTGGTGTGTTTGAAGGAAGACACTGCAAAAAAATGGCTACAAATGAAGAAGAAAATGTGAATCTTTCACCAAGACAATGCACCATGTCACAAGTTGATTGCAAAAATGGCAAAACTACATGAATTGCACTTGAATTGCTTCTGTATCCACTCTATTCTTTAGATCTGGCCCGTAGCGACTACTGGCTGTTTGCAGACTTCAAAAGAATGCTTCAGGGAAAGAGATTTGTCTCCAAAGAAGAAGTAATATCAGAGACTGAAGCGCATTTTGAGGCCAAAGACAAATCATTCTACAAAAAAGTCATCAAATTGTTAGAGAAGCATTGAAATTAGTCTCTTTCTAGGGTGATATACTATGTTGATTAATAAAGTCAAATTTTGCGTAATAGTTGTTGTTTTATTAGTTAGGTCTAGGATTTATTGAGTGATGTGTTAGATAGAGGTGCATTTAGGCAACAGTAATCTGTATGAACTGGGTCTGGATGTGCGTTATGGTGCAGTGGATATTGACTCGGAATGAGAAATCTGGAAGACGAGTTCGAATTCCAGTGGAATTTCTTGCATTCACTTATATGCAAATACCCTTGGGAAAGGTATTAATCTGTCTTTTTTCTCCAGTTATGGGTTAAATAACAGCACAGATTGGGTTCTATAGCCTTGGCTGGAAACTAGTCTACCACAGAAAGTATTGGCAACCTATTTTTTTTTTTTTAATCGTATCACCCTGAGCAAGGCAGTAACGCCACTGATGTGCAGGGGGCTACGTAATAGTGAAAAGATTGGAAAGATAAAGCCGGAAACCACATCCTAAACAGGGAACAAGGGATGAGCCTCTTAACCTGTTCAATAGACATGGGAGGAGTGTGAACCGGGCGATGGATAGATGTATCTACTCCAATTGCAGGAGAATCTTCTGCCTAGTTCAAAACATGTTCACCCAAGTGAGTATCACATATGGCACTTACCTGACTGATAAACTGGATCACCATAAAAAGAAGGTATGGTGCTGAAAAAACTGAAACCCCTAATAAACCTTGGTTAAAAACATTCACTGATGATGCCTGCCAAAGTATCAAACAGATGTATTTCATAATATATATATATATATATATATATTCTCTCTCTTGAATCTATTTGAATAAATAAATGACAATATATCATTTTCCTGCAAGAATTGTCTTGGCATATAGTATGTTTTTTTTAGTCTTTGTATATTTTCTTTTTATCTTTTATTGCAAAATATTTCCATTTGTTTTCCAGCATAAATCTTAAAGAAAAATAAGGTTAATAAATATGTATGCATGATAATGTTTGTGTTCCTGAGCCTGGTATACATCTATTTATTTATTATCAAGGAACCCACCAAGTGTATACTATTAGCATAAATATAAATAATAGATGCTTTCATGCTTGCTCATCTAGTTGCCATTTAATCCCTGCTGAAGACACCTGCTCTGGCATATGTGTGTATCTTCAATGACCTGGGATACAATCTGTGGTTTCTACTGCAACTCTGCTGAACAGAACATAGTTACTGTTTCTGGGAGAGAGCACATAATATGATATGATCAACATTTGAACAAGTTCAGTATCTTTGAACCTTTGGTCACAATGACCTCTGACTTAGTATGAGCATAACTTTTGACAATTTCCAAGTAGTTTCAGCTCTTCAGGTAGATATAAAGGTAAGTGTTATCATGGTGAACTTTGAAAATTTGATCATATGGTCAGAACACTAATGATCTGAATACACACAATATGAATATATAATCTGCAGATATTTAAGCAAGCTAGCACTATAGATATATATATATTTACTTTGTATTTCCACTGAAATAAGATGAGACACAAGGTCAAGTTTAGTGTGGGGAACCCAAGTGCATATACATCCATGTATATTGAAATATATATTACTGACAAGTACATGGAATTGGAAAAGCCCATAACCAAAGTTCTAGAATTTTACAGTGCTGGACAGTCTTTATGTCAAACACAAATGTCAACTGAATAGACAAACTGATAGCAACCTTTCATTTATATCAGTTTGTTTAAATACCAATGAAAGTTCCTTATTAGCTATATTTTTTATTTATTTTTTTTTGTATTTGCTTGGTTCATGTTTGAAAATATATTTTCTAGATTTTTTATCCACATTACTTATTTGAATGGTTGGCAAAACAACAACTGCCAATTGATTCAAACTTTATGAAATGATCTATAGTTAGGATTTTCTTGTAGTTGGTATGCATATTTCAATAATTTTGTAAATGTTTATTAATTTATGAATAAAAAATTGTTGATTGAAATTTAAAAAAATCTTTCTCTTAAAAAGTTTTTTCAGGAAAATAGGTTTCTTAAGTCCAATAACTGTTATTGCTCTTTTCAGTACTGATGTAAGCATCCTTCCTAACCTTTTGTTTGAAGAAGTGTGAAAGTGGAATATCTTGTCATGGTTGGTGTCATTTGACCTGACTGAAAGACAGACTCATATGAAAAGAATAATGAACAGAAAAGAAAAACCTCTATCAAAATCACCAATCCTTTGCTTGTGCAACAACCAAAGGATTGGTGATTCTTGCACTGAGGTCATTGTAGAAGTCTGAAGTTTAGCCCAGTTCAAAAAACACTTTTCAGAAACCAAACAAGGCTACAGGGATGTACAAAAAGTTTTAAATTTCCAAATAATTTATTCTGCTCCCACATGATTATGAAATAAAAACAAATACCAAGAATAAGTTTGTCATCACTTATTATATTAGGAGCATATTTGGATATATATTACTATCTATATATTATATATATTGTGTTTTTCTGAATCTTAGCATAAGATATGCAGGTCACACTATTGATAGCAGACACAGATATTAAACTACACAAACTCCTATAGAAAGTAATAAAAAAAAGCAAGAAGAAAGGACAAAACATCAATCTTAAGAAAGAGAAAATGTATGGCTGTCAGCAAAAGAAACAGTTCAAAATACTACAAATAGGAGACAAAAAGATCAAGCAGATACAAAAAAAATGAAATATTTTAAGAAAATGATGAAAAATGCACTGGAATAAGAAAAGATACATTCCAAAAATTAAGCAAAGTATTAAGAAACAGGCAAATTTCATTAGAAGATAAAAACATACTAAATTATTACATGATATAAGTCACCGGTGAATGCTGGGGATCTCTTCACAGATGAAAAAGAGACTTCAGGTAATTTTGTTATAGCTCACATGTTCAGTTCATGGTATTCTCAAATTCCTTCTGTAGAACCACATTTCTGTTGCTTCATGTCTCTTCTTCATCTGTAAGGAGAGTATGTAATGACACAAAAAGCAGAAACATGAATTTATCTCCTTCTTAGGTTAAAACATAATGACATATTTCAGGCTTTGCACAATAGGCTTCACACATGACTTCAGGTTGAAGCTGATTAAATACAACCCTATTGATATATATATATAGTCATCTGCAGACAGATCTGTTTTGCTGTATCACAGCTCATCAGTACGGTTAGACATCTGATTGCTTTTACCAAGGATTGAAACCCAACTGAATTGGCATCAGTCTGCGATTTTACCTCTGAGCTATGAGCGCTTGGTGGAAGGAGGCAGACTCTTTAGCGTAGATATTAACATTATACACGCCCAATAGCTGAGAGTATTCTAATTCATTGCTGAATGAATGATTCATATATTTATTGACCAAATAAAGACAGAAAATATATTCAAAGTTGATCCAATCAAAATGCTTAAAAACATATGATTTTGCCTTTTCTCTTCAGAGGGCTACAGGCTGTCCCCTGGACACCAGGTTGGGTGACCAGCATTGTCTTACCCTCTCATCTTTTTTCTCTTCATGCTATGAAAGAAGAAATTCAAAGTTACAATCATCTGTTTAGACATACCAAAACCAGATAACACACATGACTATCACACTCGCCTTCACTTTTCTTCTTCCTCACAACTGTCCAGCAACAAAAGAAAAAGAACTTTAGCAAAGACTTAATACACGAATGTTTACTATTATGATGCATGCATTAAAAACATCAAATAGACTTTTCTTCCCTCTTAAATTCAACAACAGAAAAGGATTTTTTTTACACTTGAATACAATTCTCATAAATAACAAAATGCATGTTATATTTTGATTAATAAATCTCATTTTAATTATTATAAAAAAAAGAGAAATCATTTAATACATATTAAACTATAATTTGTACTCTTTAAATGGGGAGTGTTGGCTATGTTTGTGAAGTGACCTTGTACAAAACATGGTCAACAGTCCCTACAAGTATCCATCATTCACTGCCATCAGCAGGACTGATATTACATAACAGTTCAGTACTCTTTTTTTTATTATTTTGTAAAAAATGGTTCTTCTGCTATTTTCCTGTTTTCATATATATTTTTTAGTTTACCTTTTTAATATACATAGTTCAAGAATTTTGTGATTTATTTATTTTTAATTTCTTCATTTTATAAAATTATAATGAAGTAACTATGGCCCCTGCCTTTATATGTCAATTCTCCTACAAAGAGAGATTCAGTGTCAAACCCTGCTGGAGAGCACACTTTTATTTTGAACTTTCTTTCTTACTAAGCATTTATTCCTTTCTAAATTGTAATAGAACTCCCTGTTTGCAGAAGAAAATTTGTATTCCCAGTTGTGTTAATAATATATATATATATATATATATATATATATATATGTATATATGTTTTTTTTTTTTTAATCATTTCACCCCAAGCAAGGCATTCCCCTGCCACTATAGTGCAGGGGGTTACATAGAAGGAGGTGCTGAGAGAGCGATTAGATATAGGAAATGTCAGAAAGAGGGTGATAGACGAGTAAGGAGGTACATAGGAAGAGTGTTTGTGAAAATGGGTATGTTAGGAGGCATCTAATGACTTACATTTAAACTCCTGGAGATTGTAGCTGTCAGGGAAGCAAGTATGCAAAAGGGAATTCTACAGGCGGGAAGTGCAAGAAAAGAAGCTGTTGGAGTAGAAATTGCAGTTACATTTTATCGGTTTCACTGTAAAAGGGTGGGACCTAGTTGCTAATCTAGTATCTCATGCAAATATGTTTGTAAAATGTGTGTGTGCTGAGTTGTGATAATGTTTAGCACCAAGAATGTCATTTTTTTCAGTAGTTTTACTGATAAAAATTATTTTGGCAAGAAGGGTTTTATCATAAAGTGCTCAATATCAGGATAGAGACAGAGGATTGATAGAATTAACGCAAAGAAGTTTGTCCCTTAACTGAGCAGATTCATGCTAACTTCAAAATTTCACGATGTCACCATTATGGTGTCATCACTCATCAAGGCTTAGTTTTTTTTTGATGATCACAAGAACTTAGATCTTCAAAAAAAGACTTAGCCCTGATGAGTGATGATACCATAACAATGTCCTCACAAAACTTTGAAGTAAACATGAACCTGCTTAGTTAAGTGACAAACTTCTTTGCATTAATCCTATGTATATTTATTTATTGAATTTGCATAAACCTCTTTCTTTTGATAAGATTTCTTTGTAGCAAATATTCATCTCATAATTTTCTTGCTTAGCAGAGTGTCCACTTACAGACCATCAAGTCATTAAAAACTAGAAGTGATATTTATATCACTAAGCCCGATAAAGACTAAGGAGTAGCCATTTTGAACAGCCAGAACTATATCAATAAAATGGAATTCATTTTACATGATTTCTCTAAATTTCAGAAGATTGGTGCTGCAAATATTTGTGATAATGCAAACAATATAGAGGCAAGAATGCACAGATGGTTACTCTCAGTATATAACAGCAACCTTACTTCTAAGTCTGTGTACAAGCAAATTAAACTTGCTGGTTCTCAATGTTGATGAATGTAGAGTTTACCGCAAATACATAAGGATGATGTACCTCTTACACTGATTTTGTCTATGGTTGGTTCCCTGTAGCATGAATTGGTCAAATGGTTGGCTGAAATATTTTAACCTGTTTGTGATTTATTTTCTGCTTATTGCATTTTCTAATTTTATTAGAAACTCTGAAATTTTTTTTGAGAACAGACTTTTAGTGTCTTTTAACATTGGTATTTTGTAAACAACTGTTCCCCTTCAAGATACCATACATATTTGTACTGATGCTCTCTACTAGGGTCACCTAGGAGCTGCTCTAATTCCAGAAGCTCTTTTTGTTTTTTAGTTCATGCACATTGCAACAGAGAAGGTTCAGTTTAGTTTCCATAATACTATATATGTCCAAGTTGATAGGGTTTTGATGGGCAGTTCCTTGGGTCTGGAATTAGCCAATATTTTTGTTGGTTTCCATGAGAGCCTTTTATATGAAAACTGCTATAAACCCCAAGTATATTTGCATTAAGTTGATGATATGTTTTCTTTAATTTCATAGATGACAATACAGCTTTTTGTACCTAACTTAATTCCTTTCATGCCCCCCCCTTGCAATTTACTGTGTAAGTGGAGAATAATTGTACTTTGCCCTTCTGGGCATTCTTGTTGAAGGCAGAAACAGTTTGTTTATTAAATATGTTTATTGCAAATATACATTCACAAGTCCGTTCAATAATTTGAATTCATTTATTCTTAAGTCTCGTAAAATTAACCTGATATCTACCTTAGTTTATTTCACACTGATGAATTATTTTTTTTGTACATTTGACCAAGAAATTGAGGACACTCATCATATTTTTAGTAACAATCAGTCAGTCAGTCAGTTAAGTGCCATACGTAATACATGCTTGGGCGATCATGTCTCAAAAGAGACATGACTGACTGGGCAGAAGGTTGCCATTGCTTTCTGCGGTAGACTGGTTGCTGACCAAGGCTATAGAACCCAATCTGTCCTGCTATTTAACCCATAACTGGAAGGAAGAGATGGATTAATACCTTTATCAAGGGTATTTGTGCGTAAGTGAATACAATGGATTCAACTGGAATTCGAAAGGTATCCTATAAATGTCATTATATGCCCGATCAAGTGTAAGATCAGTCGCTTTAAAGTAAAGACTATTGTTGAACCTAATCCTTGTCTAATTTATTTGAAATTGCTGTGTCAAGGTAGAAAACGTTAAACATATGCTGACAGGGTGTCACTTTGCATTACTTCAGGTTTTAACTGTTAGGTTACATGTTGTTTTGGGATCAGGTCGTTATTATTCCTGCTTTCAAAGTAGTTCTATAGTGTATAAGTTGAAATGTTAATGTAACACTGAATATATTGGATGGACCAATCAGAGACTTCTTCTTCTTCTTCTATGTGCCCTGTCCCTTCAGGACGTAGGCGATCATGGATCTCCACGTCTCCCTATCCCTTGTGGCTCTTAGTATGTTTGCTCCTGTTGCTCCTGGCAACCCCCGTTCCGTCATCCACCTGATCAGACCCTGCAAATATGTTATCCGCTGCCTTCCTCTGTCTCTCCTTCCTTCTATCTGTCCAGTCAGTATCAGGTTCTCCAGGCTCTCCTTCCTCATTGCATGTCCCAGGAACTTCAGTTGTCTCTTCCTGATGCTCAGCATCAATTTCCTTTTTGTTGCCATTCTTTCTAACACTTCGTCGTTGCTTGTATGCTCAGTCCACGATATCCGTAGCATCCTTCTGTAGAACCACATTTCGGCCGCTTCCAGTTTTGTCCTCATTTTCGATGATATTGTCCAGCATTCACAGCCGTATTGAAGAACTGACATCACGTAGCAGTCTAGCACTCTTTTCTTCGTTTCTATTGAGATCTTCCTGTGTGTTAGTATTTTGCTCATCTTCTGGAACGCGTCCTTTGCCATGCCAATTCGCCTTCGGATCTCCGTGTCGCACTTTCCATCTCCTGTTAGAACACTTCCTAGGTACTTAAATTCTTGGACTTGTTTGATTCTGTTATCCCCCACCTGTATTTGGCATTTTGGGTTGTATCTTTTGCTGATGACCATGCACTCAGTTTTCTTAAAGTTTATTTGTAGTCCCTTCTTGTCACTCTCCACTGCTACTTTCTGTATGAGATCTTGCAGTTTCCTTTCCGTGTCCGCAATCAGTACTGTATCGTCCACATATCTTATGTTGTTCAGGTTGTGGCCTCCAATAACAAATCCTGGTGTGTCATCTAGGGTCCTCAGAATATTCTCGCTGTATAGGTTGAACAAATCCGGTGAAAAGACACATCCTTGTCTTACGTCTTTTTCTATCTTTGTGTATCTACTGAGGTCGTATGCAGGCCGTTTGCTGCCAGTAGAGATTCTTGATTATTCTTATGTCTTTGCCGAAAATGTTGAGGTTGCCTAGCATTTCCATCAATTCTTTGTGTCGTATTTTGTCGAATGCTTTCGCGTAATCAATGAAGCATAGGTACAAGTCTTTCTTCATTTGTAATGCCCTTTCAGAGAGCATCCTAATCATGAATATGGCGTTCCTTGTTTCAGTGTCCCTGACGAACCCACACTGTTCCTGCCCTATCTCTGGCCTGATTCTGCTTCTCGCTCTATTCATCAGGATTCTGACAATCAGTTTTGTAATGTGACTCATTAAGCTGATAGTTCTGTGTAGTTCGCACTCGTTTGCACCAGGTTTCTTCGGCAGCGCTATAAATATTGACTTGCATAGGTCGTCTGGTATTATTCCGCTGCTATAAATTTCGTTTATTATGTCGGTAATCTTTTCTATGCCATATTCTTCTAAGGCTGTCAGCAGCTCTATCACTATGCCATCTGGGCCAGGTGCTTTGTTTCTGTTCATCTTGGCCATTGCAGCTTCCACTTCGGATTTTAGTATTTCCAGTCCATCCATCTCCTTGTGTATTCTCGGTTGTTCTCTCTTGTCGCAAAAGAGATCCTTTATGTATTCTTCCCATCGCTGGAGTATTTCCTCTTTCTCTAATATGATTGTCCCTTCCTTGGATTTTATGCATCCTGTTGAGGAACAGGTTTTTGTCCTGTCAGTTCTCTTATCTCTTTATGCATCTCTGCTTTGTTGTTCCTGCTCAGTCTCTCTACTTCTGCACATTTGTTGTTGAGCCATTCCTCTTTGGCTTGTCTGCATTTGTTCCTTATCTCCCTGTGAAGTTTTTTGTACTCTGCTCCATGTCTTGGCGGTATTTTTTGTCTCCTTTGCATCATGTGGAGGATCTCTTCAGTCATCCACTCATTTTTTCTTCTGCATCTGATTTCCTTTGGGGCTATGTTGTTCGCTGAGGTCACCATTGCTTCTTTTAGTGAATCCCATTTTGAGTATCCTTTTCCAATTTGTTCTTCATATTTCTTTCTCACGCTGTTATTATATTCTTTCTGCAGGGTGAGATCGTCCTCTAGTGTGTCGTACTGCAGTCTTGGTGATATGTTGGGCTTCTTCAGTCTTCGGAGTTTCACTTTTAGTTTGCAGATGACTGGGACGTGGTCACTTCCGCAGTCAGCACCTGGGTATGTTTTGCATTGGACTACTGCGTTCCTGAATCTCTTGTTTATAGTTATATAATCTATTTGGTTCTTCGTGTCCCCTCCTGGGCTTCTCCATGTCCATAAACGTCGTGGGTGTTCTTGGAACCAGGTGTTAGTAATGACCTGGTCATTGGCTGAGCACCATTGGATCCATTTTTCTCCTCTTTCGTTGCGCTCTCCTAGTCCGAAGTTGCCGTTTGTGTCTCCTTCTCTATCTTTACCTACCTTTGCATTTAAGTCCCCCATTATTATCCTAACTTCTTGGCTTTTGCACTGAGCCTTAGCACTGTCCAGTATTGAATAGAATGATTCTATTTCGTCCTCCGAGCTTTGAGTTGTTGGCACATAGACTACTATAATAGCTATATTGAGAGAGAACCAAATTGGTTATAATGTTCCTACCAGCATAAGATTAAGCAACCGAAGTCAAACTTCAAGGACTCCTCAGTTTGCATATGACTTGGACATAGGCCAAAACTTACTTTACAATTTGGATTGTGCTAAGAAATATAAAGATAACTTTTCACAGTTTTACACAGTGTCCACTCTGGACATTATGTGTACTTGAAGTGGGATATATTAAGTTTCATCAACTAGGCCTGTGCAAACAAAAAGAGCATTTTATTCACTTTTTCTTTATTTTGAAGGTTGTGAGTAATTTTTTTCCTTTTATACTCTCTTGAAACATTTATTATTCTTTCATTCATGAATTATTTTACTAATAAATAGTTTAAATTGTGTTCCAAAATTTGCCTACCTCTTTTATTTTTCTGTGAAAAATGTCTTCTTGTGCCATTTGATTTTGCCAACAATTTTCTTCTGTTGAAATGTAAGTATGAAAGAATTTCTTAAGGAAAAAACAAAAAAAGTAAATGCCTTTGTGCCTTTTCAAATTAATATTTATTCTCTTAGTCTCAAGTCTTTTACGCATACATGAACCCTTTGGATCATGACACATGGATAAAGCATCTTTGCATTAATATCTGCTGCATAAACCAATTGTTTTTGGTGGCCCCACAGTAAATATCCAAACATTGATGTCAGGGGAATATGCGAGCCATGAAACCAGACCTCCTCTATCTATTCATCTTTCATGGTAGATGTCAGCCACTACATCAGCAAATAATGTGACTAAAGTGTGCTGGAGCTCTATCATAATTTTGATATGAAGGGCCTTGAGAATTTGAATTTTTTGTTTATTATTTTTTTTGCATAGTACATTATGTCAACATGTATTTTTTTCTATTGTGAAGGTAGACAGGAATGTGTTTTTGAATGTTATGTAATTGAATTTTTATCCACATTATCAAGACGTCTTAAACTAACATATGCACTTACTATTTTTTTGTCAGAGATAAAATCACCCAAAGAACATATAAAATGTAAGTCTTTTCCAAAACACACACACACATATATATATATATATATATTAGTGATCCACATACAAGCCTATTTTACTGTATCACAGCTCATCAGTGTGGCTGGACACATCCACTTGCTTTTAGCTGGGATTGAAACTCGACCGATTTGGTGTCAGTCGGAGCCACTACCCAATAAGCCATAGGTGCATGGAATCAGAGAAGGGAAATTTTAATGTGTTGTATATAAGCAGTGTATACACATGCCAGTCACTGAAAGAACTCAATTCATTCCTGAAGAGTAATCCATATATTGCAGAAGTGGAAACTGTTTTAAAAATTTTCTTCTCTAGAGAGCTCAATTGTATTGAGAGCATAATATAGTAGTCATCCACATACAAGCCTATATATATATATATATATATATATACACACACACAGAGAGATGTTGTAAGCAGATTTTATTTTTGAGTAATATTTTTTATTACTGTCTGTAATTGTGAAAGCATTTTATTCTGTTAATGTACATAGTAAATTGTATTTTTGAGAGATACAGATTCATGACTTCTATTCATGTATTGTGTTAATTATATTCTTCATTATTTATTATTGTTATCTCTAATTTCATTTATCAGTATCTTTATATATATATGTGTGTGTGTGTGTGTGATTGTGTGTGTATGTAAATACATATATACAGGCATGCACAGTACATAAATATGTCTGTACATTTGAACGTAAGCACATGGAAATATGTTTAACTTAACTTCTAAATCAATATTTTTACTTTTTTCCACTGCTTGTTTATATTAACTTCAGTATACATCTCTTGCAATATAGATATTTGCATGTTCATATATATGAGTGTGTGTGTGTGTGTATGTATCTTTATGTGTAGACATATTTATGCACTTGTTTTTTGAATGTACATGCAAATGAACGAATCTGGAATCTCGTGCATGATTTATAGGTAAGGAATTTTCAAAAAGAAACAAGTTTTGCAATATATTTATTTGTTAAGTATATTTAATTTCCTTTAAAGCATGAAAGTGAGTTGATTCGTTCATTTCCTATCTTTTCTCACAAAATAGCTTTTAGCAAAATATTCCTATCAATTCAAGGCCTGTTATTGCTGCTGCTGATGAATGAAGTTACAAAAAAAAAAATAAATAAAAGTCAGTTCTGTTTGCATCCAACAGAGAATGACACACATGATCCTTCAAGACAATCTTTTGTTCATTTAAAAAATGGCTGACTTTAAGACATATTAAACATCCAAATGCAGAAATACAGTCGGTTTTGACGGTTTTGAATGGTACTAGACGATCAAATAACAAATCTAAATTTAGATAATACTTTTTCATTTTTAATCATTTCACCAAAGTTCTTTCTGTTAGCATAGTTAGAATAGAAGAACAGGATTCAGAAAGACAACAGATGATCACTGACATTGAATTTCAAATCTTTTGCAGATTGGAGATAGCAGGGAAACAAGAAACTGGAAGAAAGTTCCAGGGGTGAGAGATGTGAGAAAAGTGACTATGAGAAGTCATGGCTTGCTATTTCAATAGTAAAATGATGAGACCTCATAGCCAATCTAGTAGTATACTTAAATTCATGTGGTCAAAGTATCAAGAAGGAGAGCTCAATTGAACAAATGCCATTAAAATGTTTTAGTGAAGACAGAAGGAAGTCTTGTCACAGCAGTGAGAAAGTGAATGAAGTTGAAATGCCAGTTTAAGAAATTATAAACTTTTCTTTGGATTGTCACAAGAATCTCTAGATATATATCACACCAGATATAAATGATCTCACAAATGAGATATTTGTGTGATCATCTACAATGGGTTTTTTTTTCTTCTTCCTTCACGAGCACGTTAATAACAGCAAACGCGTTCAGGAAATTTCATTGCCGATACAAACTGCAAAGAGGAACGATCATTTTATTTACTTCTTTATGAGAATATACAAGAGGGACAAGCAACAAGTTTATCTTCAAACCCTGCTTGGTGGCAAATGCTGCTGGTGGTGCTAAAGATGGCGATCCCGCCATAGCCACTGAAACCATGACATCATCCCTGGTCGGCGGCTGATGAAGACAGGGAATTGCATGTGTTAACACATGTTGTATGTTACAAAATAAATAAATAAATAAATTAACAACAGTCTTCTTTTTTATCTGTTGTGTCTCTTCAGGATGTAGGCGATCATGACCCTCCACATCTTCCTGTCACTTGTAGCTCTTAATATATTTTGTCTTATTTCTCCCAAGCCATGCCTGGCTACCATTTATTTGCTTAAGCTCATCAAGTATGTCATGCCCAGCTTTCTCCTGTCCCTCTTTCTTTCTGTCTTGTGAGTATCAGATTTTCCAAGCCCTCATTCCTTATCAGGTATCCCAGAAATTTTAACTGTCTCCTCCTGATGTCAAGTATAAGTTTTTTTTTGGTTCCATTCTCTCCAAAACTTCATCATTGCTCATATGTTCAGTCCATCATACCCTCAGCATCTTTTTGTAGAACCACATTTCTGTTAGTTCAAATCTCTCCTTCATCTTTGAGAAGATTGTCCAGCATTTTCTGCCATATAGGAGGACAGATATAATGTCACAGTTCAGTACTTTTTTTTTATTTTGTTTCCAACAAAATTTTCCTGTCTCTCAATATTCTGCTTAGAATAATTGATTAATAAATGGGGAAAATGGATTCTAAGGGAGAAAAATTGTCTAGTAAAACAGAGCTCCCCAACAGTTTTAGCAGCAGTTATAGCAATTGATTAAATATGATTGCTCCATTTCATGTCAGTAAAAAATGTGCAACAAAGAAGATGTAATGAGTTACTCTTCTGGAGGTTAGCATCAGCCATGCTGATGGAGGGCAAAAATGGTTCTTTATAATGGTTAAAGGACAGCTGTTAAGCTTTGGAGGTTTTAAAATTTAAAATTTTTCAATTCTGCAACAACTGGCTGTGATTTTGAAGAGCAGAAAAAAAAATTTATTAGAAAATATATTCAGTTTAAATACAGGGGTCATAAAATGACCCCTGTATTTAAAAGGACAACATATTTAGTGTATACACTTTTCTTGGTACCTCTGGGTTGTTTCTAGACAGAAACTTATATTGGCACTGGTGAAACAGATGTCTATTTCAATCAAATGTACAGGCTCATGTCTATTTTAATATAAACTACAGCCATAAAAATATTTCTTCAAGATTAAAATATAATTCTATTTATTCCTACATGATATTCAAAAATTTAATAAAATCTTATAATTCTCTAATTTTAAAGTAAGACAGTGCATAGAAGAAGCAGCTATTCACCTTCCTATTACCTTCCTGAGTAGAGATAAAAATAGAGTCCTGCCTTCATCAAGGCATAGTACGAAAGCAAATGCCAAAAACTATGATGATTCCCCGAGTAATGCTGATAACCATTGTCATTTGCCATATGTGATACACACTTGACTGACTGGGCAGAATATTTTTGTGCAGTAAGTTGCCATTACTTTCTGCTGTAGACAGTTGCTCATTAGGGTATAGAAACAAATCTGTCTTGCTATTTAACCCACAGATGGAAGGAGAAGAGACAGATTAATACCTTTCTCAAGAGTATTTGCATATAAGTGAATGCAACAAATTCAACTGAAAATCAAACTCGGTTCTCTGATTTCTCATCCCAAGCACCACAAGATTGTCTGGCTTAAAAAGGGAAAGAAAAACATTGCCAAATTTTTTATTATAAATATTAAAAAAAGAGATAAATTTAATCTGTTCTGCTATTCAAGCTGAAGCTGGAAAGAGAAGATATGGCTTAATATCTTTCCCAATGTTATTTGCATGTAAGTGAATGCAACAAATTTTAAATCAAGAGCACCCCTGCCTAACAGGCATCTTAAAAAAACCAAGTGGAATGACCCAGAGGATAAATGCAAGAAACTTGAAACTTCTTTTCATAACCTAATAAACTATCAAAACTGAGTTTCACTTTTTTCTTTTTACCTTTTTTCCATTAATTTCCCATCCTCATTCATTAATTAAGAACCTTTTGAAATTTATGTTTGTAGTGTTTATGAAGAAGAAATTTAAAGGTTCACATAAATTGAGATTTGGGGAAATGTACAAATTAGACATGTTTAAATTATATCAGGCACAATATTAGAACATATTCTATTAATTAATCATTTTAAAACAAAGTAAAAACATCTTTTTAATGAAAATTATCAATAAGATACAATATCCCAGCTTAAGTTAATTTTCTTTTTTTTTTTAAATCTGTTATCTCTATAAGCATTAATACGTTTTCCTTTTACCACAATAATTTTTAAAGAAAATATTCAAATAATGATAATTTTAAAAATGTATTCTATTCTTTTAGCTTTTGGAACTGGACTGACTAGGTAGAAGATTTTCCTCCAGTAGGCCTCCATTTCTTTCTGTGGTAGACTGATTGCCAACCAAGGCTATAGAACCCAATCTGTTCTGCTATTCAAGCTGTAGCTGGAAGGAGAAGAGATGGCTTTATATCTTTCCCAGTGTTATTTGCATATAAGTGAATACAACAAATTCAACTGGAAACCAAACTTGGCACTGTAATTTCTCATTACCGAACCAATATCTACAGCACCACAACGCACATCCTGATAACCATTACAGTACCCAAATCTTTGAATAGAGAAGGTCAACAAGTAGAACTCTAATTCCTCTGGTTAAGAAATGTGAATCTGTACCAAATGAATGATTCTATTGGATCAACAAGGTCATGTAAATCTTAATTGAATAACATACCTCTGATTCAATATTCCATAATCAGACAGATATGCTCAGCATTTTGTTTCTTGAATTGAATGACTGCATGCCTTAATCTTTTACATAATGAACCAATGCCACAAACAGTTTTGATGTGCGATGCCCCTTCAGGACACTGATGATTATGGCACTTCACAATCCCATATACTTTGCAGTGCCTAAAAATTTTATCTTTGTACTTTCTCTCCTGATCCCTGTACTGCAAATCATTTACACAAAATCATTAGGTTTTTTTTTTTCTAATACTAAGCATAAATGTTCTTTTTGTTTCCCTTTTCTATAAAAATGTCATTACTCATATGTTTATCCCATGATATTCTCAGCATCCTTCAGTAGAACCACATTTCTGTTGTCTCAAGTTGTTTTTACATTTGCATGATTTTCCAGTATTTACAATTTTTTCTTTTTGCTATCACTCATAAATTCTGTTCTGGCGACAATTTACTCAAGTTCATTAGGTAGGCTATGTGCTGGTTTTCTCTGTCCCTCTTACTTTCATTATGTCTTGTGAGTAACAAATTTTCTAAACACTCTTTCCTCATTATGTGCCCTAGAAATTCCCACAATCTCTTCTTGAAGTGGAAGTCTCCTTTTTGTTTTTATTTTCTCTAAAACTCATTGTTCAGATGTTTGGTCCATGATTTTCTCAGCATCCTTCTGTGGAACAACATTTGTTTCCTCAGGTTTATTCTTCATCTGCGAAGAGATTCACCAGCATTCACTGCCATATAGGAGGAGTAATATGCATTGTGGTGCATTGGATATTGGCTCGGAACGAGAAATCGGGGAGCTGAGTTTGAATTCCAGCTGAATTCATTGCCTTCACTTATGTGCAAATACCCTTGGGAAAGGTATTAATCTGTCTATTCCTCCCAGGTATGGGTTAAATAACAGGACAGATTGGGTTCTATGGCCTTGGTCCACAACCAGTCTACTGCAGAAAGCAATGGCAACCTACTGCGGGATAATCTTTTGCCCAGGCAGTCATGTCTCTTTCAAGACATGATCACCCAAGCGTGTATCACGTATGGCACTTAACTGACTGACTGAATGTTACATAACTGTTCAGAACTCTTTTCTTTGTTTCTAAAGAAATTTTATCTTTTAATATGTTGTTTAACTTTTGGAAGACATCTTTTGCTATTCCAGTCGGCTTTCAGTTTCAGTTTCACACTTTTTGCCTTGTTATTTTTCTTTTCTGAATCATTTCACCCCAGAATAAGCAATAAAGCCACTAAGATACAAAGCTTTACTGAGAGTGAAAGAAACTTTGAAAAAAAAAATGAAGAGAAAGAATAATGAAAAGAATAAAATTCAGTTTACCACAAGTTAAAAATTGGCATTGAAGGTAAATTTTTGAAGACAGTAATTGAGAGGAAAGCAAAATACTGGAAGAGATTTGCACAAGCAAAATACTGGAAGAGATTTGCACAAGCAAAATACTGGAAGAGATTTGCACAAGCAAAATACTGGAAGAGATTTGCACAAGTGAGAAGTGCAAACAAAAACAACATTAGTAGAGAATTTAACACGTAGCAATTTTAACAATAAAATTTTGAGACTTGGCTGCTGAACTAGTATGATACTAATTCATCAAGTCAAAGTACAAAAGAGGAGAGCTCATCAGAACATAAGTCGTGAATTGTTTTTATACTAATGTTCACCCTGAACAAGACTCAAGAGCTATTTAAAAAAGTGGTTACTGAAGTTGTTTTATGGAAGTAATTGCAGATTACATGGATGTATATAGTACAGATAATGATTAATGATTAGGATGTGCATTGTAGTGCATTAGATATTGGCTCGGAACGAGAAATCGGGGAGCCGAATTCATTGCATTCACTTACGCACAAATACCTTTGGGAAAGGTATTAATCCGTCTATTCCTTCCAGTTATGGGTTAAATAACAGGACAGATTGGGTTCTATAGCCTTGGTCGGCAACCAGTCTACTGCAGAAAGCAATGGCAACCTACTGCGGGATAATCTTCTACCCAGTCAGTCATGTCTCTTTCGAGACATGATCGCCCAAGCGTGTATCACGTATGGCACTTCACTGAAACCGAATGATTAACTCAAAACTTGAAAAGTTTAAGATTGTAGTGATTAGTGAAGCATCCTCCATGAAGTAAAAATTTTGGGAAAAGCTGTCTGAGTGGAATACAAAGATTAGGAAGTGTCAACCCTGTGTATATGGTGTATCAGTCTGGACTGAAGGAACCAAGGAATGTAATTTGCTTGCTCATTTGTAACAAAATCTGTGATAGAGCAGCATGAAGCTAGCAATGTTTTGTCTATGGGAAAGGTATTGAAAATATAGATAGATGTCTACACATGTGTTATGCCATGGGAACGATATAAACGAGGTAAATTCCAAGTGGAAAGATTTGCACAACAGGTAAAGGGTAAACAAATAACAGTTTATTGTACAGAAAAGTACAGTTAACAGAGAGTTCAATAAAATGGTAAGTCAAGACGGAATGGGAGCGGAAGTCGAATCGTCTTGTACTTCCTTACTTCTTAATCTCTTCAGTGAGTCAACTACCAGAGGGGTGATAGGATGTTCCGTTTATAACAACATGATATCCCAACTGATGCTATATTTCATGTCATGTAAAACCAACTGTTTTTTTTTTCTAAGTCTTCTTTTATATTCCATGTCCGTGCAAGACATGGACGATCATAGCTCTCCTCCTTTAGCAATGTTTGTTTTTCTTTACTGCTATTCCCAATTTCTGTTCAGCCATTTATTTTGACAAGCTTGTTAACTATGTTAATCACTGTTTGTGTCTCTTGTCTTCAATATATTCTGTGAAGATCAAGGTACATGTCCTTTTGATTTTTATTTTCCTTAAGACTTTCATGCTTCACCCATTGTATTCTTGGCATCTTTCTGTAGAACCCACATCGCTGTTATCACAAATTTGCTTGTTATCCATGGGGAAATTGTCTAGCATTTATTGCCATATAAGATGACTGATATTACACAGCTACTCAGCACCCTTTTCTTTTTACTTATGCAATTTTCCTAATTCTCCATATTTTGCTTAATTTTTGGAAGGCATATTTACTTTTCCATTGCACCTTCAGATTTCTGTCTCATTTTCCATTTAAAAACACTTCCCAGGTATTTAGACAGCTATACTTCTTTGATTTTTACATTTCTAATTCATAGCTCACATGTAGGCCTTTAATTTTACTGACAAAAATTATAAACTTTGAAGAGTTTAAAGAGGAAACATGATTTTGTTTCAAAACTTTTTCAACTAAAATGGTGATAGGTGTTCCAGATCATCAATTGTATTACATTGCTATTAGGAGTTAATGAGAATATAACATGTCTGCAAACAAGTAAAAACTCTCATTCAAAATAAAGCACTTTTGTGAGATTTTCTGGACAAAAGGAAGTATACAGTCATCTGTTGCATGAATGGATAAAATTCAGATCCACAATTACTAAAAGAATGAAAACAAAGATAAAAAACATTTAATTATTTTATAAATAATGAGAAATAATTCTTCATTTATTTCATATATATATATATATATATATATATATATATATATATATTAATAATGGGTCATAAAACAAGGCACAAATATTTTCAAAAGAAATAATTGTTTCTTTTACTTTTTCAGGTTATTTACATAGCATACCTGTAGGTTTTATTTGATATCAAAATGGACCACTACAAGCAGTTTTTGGTCAAGATTGGACAAATATTGTGGAACTGTATTTTGCAACAAAATCATCTACACTTGTTCTTAAGCAATTTTGACATGAATAAACTGGGAGGGAAATTCCCCATTGCCATACAATCACATTTGGTAGAAAAGTTTAGAAACTCGGGAAAGGTGGCTAACAATAACAAAGACCATTGTGACCCAAAGTTCACAGTGAGGAAGCCAGGTCATATTAAAGACATCAGGAATCAGTTGGAACAGTCATCCGACAAATCCACCAGACAGCTTTCAAAGTAAGTAGGTATTTCCAGATCTGAGCATCTAATTATTCACAGTGATTTGAAACTGTTTCCTTACACAAAGCAGATTCTTCACATGCAAACTCAAACCAACAAGACCAAATGCTATGAGTTGCCAGACAATATTTTATTATGTCCCTCTTTTTGTGCCCTACAAATTTCAGTTGGTATAAAAAGCTGTTATTTTTCCACTAATTGCCATATCATTTTTGGTACCCAAACTCCAGAATGTCTTGCCATTTCTTGCTTTCCAGCTCGTTGGAAGTTCTACACTATAGTTTCTGTCTTTATAAACTTAGCAAACCTTCTGACCCCTTAAGTTATTACCCTATTAGTCTTTTACTTTTTTTTTGGTTAGTACTAGAGGCTTTAATCAACACCAAATGGGTTAATCATCTTACTTCAGAGGACCTCCTTTCAAATAATGATATGGCTCCTATTTCTTCAGGTCTACCACCTATCTGTTAATAGCAATCACTGAATATATCTATCAAGCTTTAGATAAAAAAAGCAAAGATCCAGGCTGTGAGTCGAGATATCTCAAAGATGTTCAACAAGGTTTGACATGCTGGCCTTCCTCACAAGCTCAAAGGCTTCAGTTGCATTGAATAGACACACTTTGAGTTCATTTCATATTAATCCAGAGGTCCCCCTGGACTCTATCCCTTGACCTGTGCTGTTTCTGATCATCATCAACAACCTTCCCAGAGTCATCAATTTCCAGTTAGGTATTTATGCAGAGGATACAGTTATGTATTCCTGCCTTAGTAGCAAGTCCAACAGATCCAACAAAGTACTTGCAACTGCTTTAAAAAATTACCTCCAATTAGTGGTTAACTGGGGCAAGAAATGACTTGTAAATTTTAACACCTTTAAAACAAAATTGCTTTTATTTAATCACCACAGAGAATCTTTGCTACCTGCCATCAGCATGGTTGATGCTAACCTCCAGGAGAGCAACACATATTGAACTCATGTTTTCCATTGACATGAAGTAGAGTGACTATACTGAATAAATTGCTGTTTATGCTGCTAGGAAAATTGGTTTGCTATATTGTGCCAGATGTTTCTTCTCTTCAGAATCCTCCAGATGTTTCTTCTCTTCAGAATCCTCCAGATGTTTCTTCTCTTCAGAATCCTCCAGATGTTTCTTCTCTTCAGAATCCTCCAGATGTTTCTTCTCTTCAGAATCCCCCTTGCACATTTATAAATGTATCATTCATTTGTGCATTGAATACTACAGCCATATCTGGTATGGTGTTCCTATCTTGAGATTCTTGACAAAATCCAAAGAAGGGTCTGTAATATAATCAATTCTGACCTGGCATCTCAAATTCAGTCACTCTTACAAACATGGTAATGGCTTCCCTTTGTTTTTCAACAAATATTTTCATAGAAACTGTTCTGATAAGCTTTTCTCATTAGCACCTTGACTGCAAGAGTCTAATATTTGTCTATATTTCTGAGATCAGGTATTGTAATTATTTACGTTGTTTAGACTATTGTCCTCATTTTTGTTGCTATATTCACAATGTTTTGGTTGTTATATGCTCCGACCATCTTCTACTGATTGGACTTTCAAACTGAATCCTTTATTTTTGTTGTATCATGGAATGAAGAGATACACAGTGAAATGTAGATAAACTACTTTATTACCTGAATGGTGCAACCAAAATGGATATACAATATTTACAGTCTCTCACAGTAGTAAATGTTACTTCACAAAGTCCATGATAATGACAACTTCCGTGCTAAGCGCATAATGTCTTTTATATATCTGGGCAACCAGATGTCATATAGTACGAGCCATGACACAACAATTTTGTTCACCAGAGTCGATTTGTTTTAGTTCCATGAGTCATGCCTCTTCCAGTATCAGTTATCTCCCTTAACTCACTCATCTCTGCTGTAGCTAAGTATTGAACTCAAATCTCTCAGGATCAAGTCATTGGATCCAACTAATGTTTTTACCCACTAGGTTATGAATTTAATTGTGCTACTAGACTGGCAAATAGGTCTCGCTGTTTTACAATCAAATTAGCTAGATGCAACTGTTAGTTTTATTCTAATAGTTACTTTTCTTGCTTTGTGATTCTGTAGTGCTAGCCCATAAGGTCTGAAAAAGGATGGTCCTCACTAAGACCTACAGGCTTCATTTTCTTGAAGTCATTTTTAATGCTTCATCTAAAGAAAGCAATTTCTTCAAATTCAAATATCAATTGCCATCTTCTGTCTTCCTGAATCATGTTCCTTTATCGTACTTTTCCTCACTTCTCCTCACTAAAGTCTTTTCATTCTCTCACTTCCTGTACCCATCACATTCTATTGACATTAGTGTTATAACTAAAAAAAAAAAAAAAAAATAAAAAAAAATAATACTGATTACTGTTCAATCTTGATCTGATGCCTTGGAACTTAGTCTGAGAATAGTTCTGTAATCTTCATGATGACTGACCCATTCAATCAATGTGTCAGCATAAATTTGTGTGGAATGCTCAACAACTTTGATCCTGACATCCTCAGAATGCTTAAGCAGTCCTCTGATGAAAGTTCTTTTCAATGAACACAAGAGTTTCAATGGCAAAATGTGGTTTAAGGCTGGTTGAGTAACGGTTCAAGATGATAAGTGATCAAGCAACTGATCACAAGCAAAAAGCATAAAAAAGTTGAAAAAAAAACAAAACATTAATCTATCTGTAAGGAATGCTGCTGAAGAATCTATGATTTCAATCAGTAGCAGCATCTTTTAAAAGATCCTCATCCAAGGACATTGAAATGTAACCTTATATATATGATGTTGATTCTTGTTTATATGAATATATATTCAGCCATGCATGCATCAGTGTGCATATATATATATATATATATATATATATATATATATATATATATTCTTGGTAGATTTCTTATTATCACAATGTAGTATATAATAACAAAAGTGTGGTTCTACAGAAGGATGCTGTGGATATCATTGATTGAGCATGTGAGTAATGATGAGGTTTTAGAAAGGATGAAAATGAAAAGGAAATTAATACTGAGCATCAGGAAAAGACAGTTCCTGGGACATGTGATGAGGAAGAAAGGATTAGAGGATCTAATACTCACAGGTCAGATAGAGAGAAAGAGAGACAGGAGAAAGCAGCAGATAACATATTTGAAGGGCCTGAGCAGGTGAATGGCAGAGTGGTGTTTGGATGAGGTAACAGGAGAAAGTGTTCTAAGAGCGACCAGGGATAGGAAGACATGGAAGGGCATGATTGCCTATGTCCTGAAGGGATATGGCACATAAAAAAAGAAAATGAAAGCACAAACAAAAAGAATCTAAATGAAATTGGATAGATTATAAAACCAAAACCACACATAAAAACAAATCATATTTATATTTAAAATTCCCAGAGTCGCATATTTGTGTGGATGTGTTGTCACATCAAAGTAACCATAAACTTAGTCTGATGATGTTTTAAAGTTCATTTTCACTGTAAACCAAACAAACTATGATTGTATTTGCTTTTTTTTCAGATCAAGGATTAAAAATGGCACCAAGAGAATGAATCATGTAGGTTTTAGCAAGGACCATCCTTTTTTTAAACATTGTGGATTTGTGTTACAGAATAACAAACAAATAACTATACTAAATAACAGAAACTACATCACTTGAGGACTTTCAATAATGAAAATGAATTGCACATGTAACACATGAAGAAAATAATGACATCAGCAAAATGTTGATGTTCTAAACTATTTCAAACAAAAGGTGAAGAAGTCTGTCCTTATCAATACTGGTAAAAGTAAACTATTTCAAACAAAAGGTGAAGAAGTCTGTCCTTATCAATACTGGTAAAAGTAAACTATTTCAAACAAAAGGTGAAGAAGTCTGTCCTTATCAATACTGGTAAAAGTAAACTATTTCAAACAAAAGGTGAAGAAGTCTGTCCTTATCAATACTGGTAAAAGTAAACTATTTCAAACAAAAGGTGAAGAAGTCTGTCCTTATCAATACTGGTAAAAGTAAACTATTTCAAACAAAAGGTGAAGAAGTCTGTCCTTATCAATACTGGTAAAAGAAAACTATTTCAAACAAAAGGTGAAGAAGTCTGTCCTTATCAATACTGGTAAAAGTAAACTATTTCAAACAAAAGGTGAAGAAGTCTGTCCTTATCAATACTGGTAAAAGTAAACTATTTCAAACAAAAGGTGAAGAAGTCGGTACCTTATCAATACTGGTAAAAGTAAACTATTTCAAACAAAAGGTGAAGAAGTCGGTCCTTATCAATACTGGTAAAAGTAAACTATTTCAAACAAAAGGTGAAGAAGTCTGTCCTTATCAATACTGGTAAAAGTAATAACAGTTAATGGAGTTGAGAAAACTATTTCTCTGAAATTTTATAAATTTCAAATGGACATCAGGCTGCTTGATCAATGAATATCAAATGTTTCCTTTCTAGTTCTAAGCACCTTTGTCTTTGATTATCTTTCTTTACCCCTGTTATACAACCAATTTACACAAGCATGTTAGGTTACATGCTGCATTTCTCTGCCTCTCTTGCATTCAAAATATTCTGAGAGTGTTAAATTCTCCAAAATCTTTCCTCATTATGTCCTAGAATTTATCTATTGCTAATTCTAATATAAGTGTATTTTTGTTTCCATTTTTCTGAAAACTGATCTGTCTCAGGTATTCATGATATTCTCAGTATCCATCTGTAGAATCATATCTCTGTTGTTACAAGTTGTCTCATCATCTTGGGAAAAAAATTTTCAGAAGTCACAAAAAGACGAATATTGCATATTGTTTCTGACAAGATCTTCCTGTTTCTTAATATATTGCTTTGCTTTTGGAAGACATTTTTTGCAACTTTAGATTTCTATGTCACAATTTGTCATGTTAAAATTGCTTCCTGGTTATTTAAACTTAAATTTTCATACTTGTTTTTTCTTCACATCTCCAAATATATATGTGTGTGTGTGTGTGTGTGTGCGCCCCTCTCTCTCTCTCTATATATATATATATATATAGATATATATATATTTTAATTCAGATACTTCAATCCAAGGGAAAAAAGCAGGAAGGTAAATTCCAAAAAACCCGATCCTAATTAATATTAAAAATTTATTTTAATATTAAAAAATGATACAGGAAGAGAGCTCCATGTAATAAAATATTACAGAGCAAATATATATTAAAAAAGGATTAATTCAAAGATGTTGAATGGCCATTTCGATATGAAGATCCCCACGGGGAACGACACATCACCTCAGCAACAGAAAAAAACCTTTCAGAAACTGGAGAAAAATTAGTCTACTTTTCCTTTTTAAATAGATTGCAAAGAAATTAAAAAATAAATAATAAAATAAAAAAAAAATAGTTCTTTAGTTTCTTTCTTTTTCCCTCCCTTCCTTCTTTTATCTCTCTTACCACCTTTTTTCCATGTTGCTTTAACTGACGTCAATTTAACATGGCTGTTTGTTAATTTTTAGTTACATTCTCCCCTTTTTTTTTGCGAACCCAGACGATGTCAATTTTTTCTTTTCTTACTTATTTGATTTTATTCTATCTTTTTCTTTTTCCTTTTCTTTTTCTTTCCCTTTATTTTTATTTTTATTTTATTTTATTATTTATTTTTTAATTTCTTTGCAATCTATTTAAAAAGGAAAAGTAGACTAATTTTTCTCCAGTTTCTGAAAGGTTTTTTTCTGTTGCTGAGGTGATGTGTCGTTCCCCGTGGGGATCTTCATATTGAAATGGCCATTCAACATCTTTGAATTAATCCTTTTTTAATATATATATATATATATATATATATATATATATATTAATATATATATATATATATTAATATAAGTAACCCAAATATATTCAATAAAATACATGAAGTAATGGTTAGCTGTTCAAAAACTATAGAACTTTTTGAAAAATATAAAACCGGTATGACAATAGTAACTGCTATCATTTTGTTGTTACTTTTTGGCCTTTTCGTGTGGAAATGGACTACTCCATTATCTTTCCTGTAGCCTTATGTTTGTTAAGATAGACAATTTTATTTCAAGACTGATGACTGGCATGTGCATGAAAATTTAAGAACCATTGAGCAATGAGGAACAACTATCAGTCAGTTAAGTGCCATACGTGATACACACTTGGGTGATCATGTTTCGAAAGAGACATGACTGACTGGGCAGATGATTATTCCACAGTAGGTTGCCAGCTAAGGCTATAAAACCCAACCTGTCCTGTTATTTAACCCATAACTGGAGGGAAGAGATGGATTAATATCTTTCCCAAGGATATTTGTTTGTAAGTGAATGCAAGGAATTCAAATGAAATTCAAACTTGGCTCCCCGATTTCTCGTTCCGAGCTAATAATCACTGCACTACATTGCACATCCTGAGGAACAACTATACAAGTTTTATTAATTTATATTAGCTCTGTTATTGCCATTGAGCATTGTTTTTTTTACTCCCAGTACTCACTATGTATTTATCTCCTGTCATAGGTGCATAAAATTTCTATTTTAGAACTGAATCATCAGACTATCCATATATGATTTGATTACTGTAGTACAGGCTTGTGTAGAACCAGCTAGAACCAGACAAACTTTTTAAATGTGGTAAGAAAACAATAGCATTCTATGTCCTACAAATTTTCCAAACATCCTTTCTTAGGTTTGAATTCAGCTGCTGATGTATTAACAATAAATCCTGAAAGAGTCTACCAAGCCTTAGGCCAGAATGGCAAAGCTCAGGCAGTTTGCGTTGGATATCTCAAAAGCATTTAAGATGTATGGCATACAAGTTTCCTTCACAAATTGAGAATTTGTCTTCAGAAAAAAAAAACATTTTCCAACTGATTCAGTCTTTGTTATTAAATCATGAAATGAAAGTTATTTTTAATGGCTACTCTTCTCGAACCTTTTGTACTAATCCAGGTGTTTCCAAGGACTTTATCCTTGATTCTACTTTGTTTTGAAGTTTCATTAATTATACTCCTGATGACATCTGCTTCCAACTTCATATCTATGCTGATGATTATTTACAACTATTTACACCAATCACCACAGTAAGTCTGATCAGTTCAATAAAGTAAAATTGGCAGTGGATTTAAAAAATAATCTATGGTCTGTTTTTAATATGAGCAAAGAACGGACTGTTAATTTTAATTTAAAAACAAAACTGTTTTCTATTATCATCTGAAAGATCCATTTATGTCTTTCAGCAGCATGGCTGATGCTAACCTCTAGGAAAATTTCTTTTTTATATTTTCTCAGGCTAACACATCCAAAGCTGAAATGAAGTGTAAGGACTATACAGAATCCATTACTAGGTCTGTTACTAAGAAATGTAGTTCACTGTGTTGTGCTAAACAATGTTTTTCTTCAGAATCTACCTTATATATCTATAAATCTATCATTTTTCCCTGCTTAAAATATTGCTACCACATATGGTCTGGTGTCCCTGCAATATATTTAAAGATTTTTGATAAAATAACAAGAAGAATCAGCAATATTATTTGTCCTGAGTTGAGGTTTTGACTTCAGTCACTTTCTCACAGCTGTAAAGTTACATCCCTGTCCCTTTTCTAGAAATACTTTCATAGTAAATGTTCAGATGAGTTTTTTTCCTATAGCACCTAGACTCTAGGAATTTAAGCACAGTACTAGATGTGCGTTTGTGGTGCAGTGGATATTGGCTCGGGACGAAAAATCAGAGAGCTGAGTTTGAATTCCAGTTGAATTTGTTGCATTCACTTACACGCAAATACCCTTGGGAAAGGTATTAATCCATCTCTTCCCTCTAGTTATGGGTTAAATAACAGGACAGATTGGGTTCTATAGCCTTAGCTGGCAACCAGTCTACCGCAGAAAGCAATGGCAACCTACTGCGGGATAATCTTCTGCCCAGTCAGTCATGTCACTTTCAAGACATGATCGCCCAAGCGTCTATCACGTATGGCACTTAACTGACTAGATTGGTGACAAGGTCTTATCAATTTAGAATTGAATTGACTAGATGTAACTGTAATTTCTATACTAGCAGTTTTTCTCTCACTTCTTGCTTGTAGAACACTCTACCAGGACCATGTTTTCCAGCCAATTTTAGTCTCCAAAAATTTAAATGCAATGTCTATCATTATCAATTGTCTTCTTGATGACTCTTCTATTGTTCTTGTTACTTAAAAATGTTTCCATTTTATAATTCTTTCCCACATCATAACCCCTTGTGTTTTAGTAACTTTACTGCCTCACTGGAGTAAATTTCAATTAAAAAATATTTTTTTAATATATATCTATCTGCAGATGACTATTTACGCTCTCACACCCTGATTGAGCACTCTGGAAGAATGGTAGACTTTGAAAAAACAGTAGCTACTCTAGCATCTTTGCATCGTTCATTCAGTAATGAATTAGAGCACTCTAGCTATTGGTGTATGATACATCACACGCTAAAAGTCTGCCTCCTTCTACCGAGTGCCCATAGCTCAGAGGTAGAATCACCAACTGACGCCAGTTCAGTCGAGTTTCAATCTTGGGTAAAAAGCAATCGGATGTCTAATCATACTGATGAGCTGTGATACAGCAAAACAGATCTGTCTGCAGATGATGATGATATATATATATTATTTTATAAACTTCATTCTCTTGAATGGGAAGCATATGTGGATTTGGATATAAATAAATAAAAACAATTAACAAGGCTAAAATTTCACCATCTCTAAAAATAGACTGATAATAAATATTGCTTGGCAAACAAAGCCATAGTTCAGTGACCTAATCAGAAAGCTTTCACAGCCAAGATATAAAAAAGAAATAAACAAATAATAACAAGGAGACAAAAATTTCATCATCTCTTAAAATAGATAATTTGACCTAACAATCAGAAAAGCTTTCACAACCAGGATATAAAGCTGCAAGCCAATGAAAAGCATGCAGCAAGAGAATCTATAGATGTTTCTATAAAGAGATGGGAAATCAATCAAAACCAGAACCAATAAATTAATTTTGTCCACTCTCTGATTTTGCAGTCACTATCACATTATCCAGAGATGAAATACAACATTTTGCACAAATAGCTGGTGAGCTTAGACAACTAAACTGTCCTTGCTACTTAGAAAACAAACATACTTTCCTTCATCATGTGGTCAAGTGGCAGCTATTACATTAGGATACGTACTTACATACATTTACTTTCTGTATTATTATATTGTGTCATTTAAAGATTTATTTTGTATTTATCTACACTCTGTGCATCTTCATTTAATCATTACACAAGGCCAATATATAACCAAATCAATTATACCAATATAAATTGGAGTAGATAGACTAATTGAAGTAGATAGACTAGACTATCACCCGGTTCACACTCCACCCACGTCTATTGAACAGGTGAAGAGGCTCATTCCTTGTTTCCTGTTTAGGATGCAGTTTCCGGTTTTCTCTTTTCCAATCTTCTCACTTTTTTTTTTTTTTTCAATTGGAGTAGATAGACTAAACTATCACCCGGCTCACACTCCACCCTTGTCTATTGAACAGGTGAAGAGGCTCATCCCTTGTTTCCTGTTTAGGATGTGGTTTCCGGCTTTCTCTTTTCCAATCTTTTCACTCTTATGTAGCCCCCTGCACATCAGTGGCATTACCGCCTTGCTCGAGGTGATATGATTAAAAAAAAAATATGGTGAGAACGGATGCTGTTGTAAGATAAGCAACTCATCCAATTTTGATAAGCTCCTGTCCCCATAATCTTAGTGGCTTTATTGCCTTGTTTGGGTTGAAATTGTTAAAAAAAAAGTAAATGAAGTAAAATAAAAACCTTTCAAAAATTAAATTTTTTTCTTTTGCATATTAAAGATGATTGTTCTTTATCAAACTTGTTAATTTATACATTTGAAATTTTATTTTGAATTTATTCTTTGTTAATCGCTTTTAATTATTATCATTGATGATAGTCGCCATTAGTACAGCAGATTGTTATATTTTGGCACTACTAGTTTCTTTTAGTCTAATTTCTGAAACTCAAACATTGTTCTGGAAATCTTCCTCATAAATCTAATTTTGAATGTCTCCTGCTTTATCTGTCAGATAGCTGTCTGGTTGACTCAGAGTTCAACAAGTGTAAACAAGAATATCTTTCTTGAAGCCAAGTCAAGACACAAGCACAAAATAAAAATGCAAATACATATTTACAACTATATACACTGAAATGATTTAGAGGTATATTTAGAAAGATTATTTCAATCCAGACATTACATGGATCATCCATCAAGCTGATTAACTTAAAATTTCATTCTGCATAATCCAACAAAAACAAACATGTCTATTTTGGACTAACTTTTTTATATGCCATATCATGTGGACTATCATGGCTCTCCATGACTTCTCCTTTTTTAATAAAAGTAATTGTTTCATATTCTCCTATCAATTTCTTTAAACTCTTTAGTTTCCACTACTTCTCTTGCATTTAATAAATCCTGTCAGTGTTTAATTTTCCAAGTCTTCTTTCCTATTTGGATTTGTTGTCCTTGTTTCACTACCTAGTTACTTGTATTAGTGGTGACATTCACCTTGGGAAGGTTGAGCTGGCCTCTTCTTTAGAAGTTTCATGGGACTTTTCGGCATCACAAGTGGTTAAAAACCACTTTTAGTGTGAAAATTTTTCTGCAGTAGGTTGAGGTAGACTGGTTCTCAACCAAGGCTATGGAAACCAGATTTCCCTGCTATTTATGCATAGCTGGGTAATACTGTCCATTTACTCAGACTTAAGTTGGTTAGATTCTGTTTTCCTGGCTTCTCTTGGCTTGAGTATCACTTGTGAGTCCTTAATTTTCCTAGCCTTTTTCTTAATTTTCCTAGTCATCCACTTTCTCAGACTCATTAATTTGATTGCATACTGATTTCTTTTTCTACTACTGCCTCCAATATATGTTAAATTTTCCAAACCTTTTTTCTCATGTACATTAAAAATTTCAGGCGTCTCTTTCTGGTTGTTGTTAGCAGTTTTTCTTCAGGGCTATTCTTAAACTTTCTTTGTTTTATGCATGCTCTGTTCATTGTAAACTCAAGATTCATTGATAGAATTAAATCTCTGTTGTTTCCATTCTCTTTTCTGATACTGTATTGATAATGACTCTTCTAAGAAGTACAGAAAATATGATCAATACCAATAGTAGAGTTGAAGAAAGAAACAGAAAAGTTAAAGCAAAATGCAAACAATAGACACAATATAAACTGTGCATTCTTAGATTGATGATAATTTTTTTTCAAAATTTCAAACTGTTTGATTATTATAGATTCTCAAAGTTAAAAAGGTAAAAATCTTCAATGCATTATTCTTGTTTACATTTAGACAGTATGTCTCAGCACAAACCTCTAAGTATATGATAATTGTAAATAAATTAATTAGATCTCAACAAATAAAGCCTAGGATAATTTATGAGCATTAAGTTCAAACTGTTATTAAATCTATTCTATTATTTTGCTTGTTTCTAACTGTTAGACTTTACTTACACTGATTTACCCATAATTTGTACAAGAAATTTTTTGATGAGAAATTATCATATGGCTTTATCGTTACTATATGCCTTTATCATTATATTACTATTATACCTTCATTATTATATGCCTATATCAGTATTATCATAATATTATCATTATTTTATGCTTTTATCAGCATTTTCATCATATTATCCTTAGTATATGCCTTTATTATCTTTATCATTATATTAACATTATTATGTGCCTTTATGAGCATTATTATTATATTATCATAATTATATGGCTTTATATTCAAACTAAGAATCAAACCCTCATGTTTTTACTGTTTCAACCATTGTTCCTTTCTGCCTTTTATAGGTGCTAGCCATGTTTCTTGTGATTTTGAATTGAATACATTATTCAGTTTTAAGCATAGAACATGGAATAATATTCTATCACCATGTATTGAACAAAGGATTTGGTTTAAAATTCAGTGAAAAAATATTATTTTTTTTACAATAATATTTACAATGCACAAGGCCCAAGAAACACTCAAGGTAGGGGGTTACAGAGTAATAGGCATATACTACTGGCCATAATTATTAGGCTACCCCAGTTTTTAAAAGAAATTATGTATTTCATACTATTTTTAAGTGAATAATTCTAAATGAAAATAGAATGGCTCTTTTGTTATTATTACTTTGCAAAATTTTATAAGGCATAGAAGCAAAGATGATTTCATCTGAATCACCCTAAATTTTCTTCATTCTTTCATTGATGAAACTGCAATATAAGTAATTATTAAATATTTATAAATTCATTTAATGCACATGTTATTGTGCAGTATTAACAAAAGAACCATTCTATTTTCATTTACAATTATTCACTTGATAATAAATACTAAAAATATTATGAAATACATAATTTTTTTTTAAAACACTGGAGTGGCCTAATAATTATGGTCGGTAGTGTAGTTCAAAGTGATATTTGGGATATTTGGGAAAGATTATAGTTAACCCTAACTTTGAACGCATTAAGATTGTTGTGATTAGGAAAGCATAAATTTGGTATTTGGTTCCGCAGAGCAACATTTTCTTGGGAAAAAGCTACTTGAGTGGAACTTGCGTTTCCCTAATGCAATACGAATTGAGGATGGTTTGCTACAATGTGTGTGGTAGGGCAAATCATAGCCACCAAAGTTAGAACTGGTAAAACTAAGGAATACAGTTCATCTGGATACTTTCCATAGGAATAGTGATAAATTAGTGAGAGGCTTGCAACATTACATCTGTGGAAAAGGGTTAGTAGGGTGAAAATAATTCATCACCCACAAGGACGTGGCGATGATTTTGAACTCTATAAAGATTGTAAAGTGAAAACTGTGCAGCTTCTGCCCATATTTTGCAGCAGTACACAGTTTTCAGCCTGATCTGGCTCTTGTAGAGGTAGAGAATAGTAAGAAGAGTCAGGTAATTACTGGTGTGGATCTACAAGACGTGGCTTCCCTCTATCTCTTCTGTAAATATTTTCATGGCTTCTGCTCTGATGAACTTAGGTCACTGGTGCCTCCTCTACAAGAATTTACTCAGGCAACCAGACTGGCAACAAGGTCTCACTCTTTTACAGTTAGATCAATCAAATGCAGGCAACAATTCTACTCCATCAGCTTCTTTTCTCGCACTTCCTGCCTTTGGAACTCCCTTCCATATACTTGTTTTCCTGATGGTTACAACCTTCAGGAATTTAAATGCAAAGTCAATTCCCATTTCTTATCCACTTAACTCCAGCCCTTTCTACATCACCCTGTATATCGTGTTCATTTCTTTTCTCTCTACCTTCTTAACTGTCTTCACTCCTGTGTTCTCATCCTTCTCTTGCCTTTTCTCTTTCACTCCCCATAGCTGGTTCATCTGTCTTCATTCTCTTCCTGCCTAAAACTTTGACTCTATTATGTAGCCCCCTGCACATCAGTGGCAGTACCACCTTGCTTGGAGTGAAATGATTAAAAAAAATGAAATTGACCACTTTTCCAGTATTTTTAATGATGTATTGTATGTAGGCATTTCACTTGAGGTCTAGAGTCCCAATAAGATCTCAAAGCATGAGAATTCCTTGAGGATGTCAGTTCATTGTGATATCCACAAATTCAGTGTACATTCAGTGATGTTGGAACGTCACCAGTTTGTATTTCGAGGCATTGAATGTAACTAGCCAGTTTTTTTAATCACTGATTTGTTAGAATTAGGTCAAAGGTGAGATCAGACGCCAGGTTTTACTCAACAAGGATTTCAAAGAAGCGCCCATATACTGTTTTATCATCAGCAAAGATATTTGAAAGAGAGTTGGACTGAGAAGTAAGACTTAGGGGATACCTGTGTTGATCTCTTGGGACACAGAGGAATGGCCATTAACAACTACCTTCAAGGATCTCATCATTATGAAGGACTTGATAATTGAGAAATCTAGAGATTTCATAGCTAGAGAGTTTGTGCAGCATTCCTCTATGCTACAACTTGTCAAAGGTCTTTGAAATATCTCATGCCTCACTGATTCACTAAGTAATGACAGGATATCATCAGTGGATCTCATCATATCAAAATCTGTACTGCTTCTTGCTCAAAAGGTTCCAACTGAAATGATCAACAATCTATGGCAGGAGGGGTCACCACTGTAGCAGTAGGGAGATGGTTAATGTTTATTAAATCAACCCTGTGTCAAACATAACCGAACTCCCTCCAACTTTGCATGCTTGAATAGAAATTTATTAATGGAAAAGAATAACATGAATGAGTAGAAGTTAAACTTTTGCTAAGAAACAGTAGTAAGAAGTAAGGGTATCAAGAGTTCATCGCAGTCCTTGTAAGAATGAGTTTATGTGTTCGTAGGCAAGAATGTATATATGTATGAGTGTTATCGTTGGGTAGGATTGTCTTTAAAGTTATCACTCAGTCTTAAAGGGTCCGTTTGGTTATCAAGTATAAGGAAAGGTAGACGGGTCAATGATTAAGAGAAATAAGGTAAGAGAAAAAGAGAAATAATAATAGTGATCACTTGATGTTTGTCAAGGGATGTGTTAATGGGCTCATCATTTTCTCTCTGGTGATAGGCGAGGTTACCTGTCTATTATTCTGTTTGTAGGTCTCGAAAAGTTCATTTTGGAATTCACTCCTGGATGTGATATGGGCTTTTCTATTGGACAGAAAACAAACTTCACTTCGGCTTGCAAAAAGGTGTGTGAAAGAATTTGTTTCTGATAATTGAAGATTATTTGAATTTTGTTTTTAGATGTTTCCTCGTTTTCTATTGTCTGAAAAACATTTTGCATCAAGGTGTGGAATTTCATGAGTTTTGTTTTGGATTCAGTTTTGCATGTCTGTGAAGCAAAGTTTGTAAATTCGAGTCTTTTTCATTTCTAACAGATTCAAGGTGTCAATGCTTGGCATTTGAATTTTAAATCTAAATCTTGTTTTGTTCACTACAAATCTTGTTTATTATAGCTTCAAAAAGTTTGCTAATGACCCCAAAGGTGTGGATGTATCTTTACTGAAGCAGAGATGAGAACTCACCCACATACTTCAAACAGGAAATACACTTGACACCTTCCACAAAATTATAAAGGATTTATCCTTCAAGCAGTGTTAAAATAGTTTTGCTATGATTAGGGATAACTTTGGGTTAATATTCTTAAGGACAACTATAGAGATTTTATCTGGACTAGTGGCCTTCTTAGGGTCAAGACTTTTGGTACATCTTGAGACTTCTTGGGCTATAATAAAAATATTGTGCTCAGTGAGATTGAGGGGTGAAGAAGCACCAGAGGATCTTTGCAATATTTCTCAGAATCTTCATAATAAACAAACAGAATCAAAGATACAAACAAATAATATAGATTAATTTATTTGACTTTGATTAGACTGAGTCCTTTGTAATTCTGGTTAAAGAAAGTTTGTCTGGCTAGTTGATAGTTTATAAAACAAATTTTGGTAGTAGTCAGGAGAGTGGCTCCTTAGAAAATGTTGCAGATGTCAAATGCTGTATTTTCTTGGCCCTTAAAAGGGCGGGACAATACCTTAAGCAAGTGACCACTTAGTTTCTTTATGCAACACTGGCTGGTTCTTCAGGCTAACTCCTCTGTCTGCTGCATGTCAGCTATCTCTTTATATACACTTAAGAAAAATTCCAGACTGCTTGAAGTAAAGATTTGTTCCGGCTAACACTAAAATCACTTTGTTCTTTTGATTGGTTGAAATTCTTTTATTTATTTTCCAGTGTTCCTTCCATTTTCTTTATAGCAAAAGAAATGTATGGAAAATTTTTTATTAAAGTAGATTTATAGTCACAATAGCTAGACCTTAGACCAGCAAACTTCCATTTCACAGCAATTATTTAATCTTTTTTTCTTACTCTTTTTTACTTGTGAATTAACTTCTGATTTGTTGAGTTTAAGTTTCGCTTCATAGCATATCAACTAACTTTGGTTATTTAATGCCAAAAAGGTAGAGTTTTAAGGTATTTTTTTAATGTTTGGTTATAGTGAAAATGTTAATTTAGCCTGATTTTTATAAAAAAATTTATTTTTTTTATTTTAGAAAACTTGAAGATGTCTTCTAGTTTTGTAATTGAAAATGTACTGCTTGTAATAATTTTTCCTTTAAAAATGTTTTATGGCAATAATTTTTTCCTTTAAAAATGTACTGTTGGTTATATTTTTCCTTCAAAAATGTATATTTTTCTATAAAAGTCCATTTTCATGCCTATATTTCTATAAAAGACTGTTTTGACCACAGTTTGGGAATTAACTATTTGCCCATAGCTGTGACCGTAACAGATGCTATGACTTCAGGTTATGGTGAACCTGAAAACAACAACAATTAAGAGATGGTTCCATGCTCCTCACAACCTTCCAATGAGTGTTTACAATCATACACATGACCTCATTAGTTGAGAGAGAGTGAGAAAGAGAAATGCCTTATTTTAATCTGAATTCCTCTTTTTTATTTCAAAGGGGAAAGGAATGGCTTTGTCAATATTGTGTTAGAGGTAAAAATTTTGGCAAAAAGCTTTGCCTTATCTGACAAGAATCAGATGACTTCAGGGTCATTTATTAGAGTAAACACTAACATTTTGCCTCTATTTATAATTTGGTTGGAGATTTTCCAGAACTTTCAGAATTCAAGTTGTTTGCTTTCAGCCTTGACCAGTCTGCTGAGTTCAAATTCCAATTGAATGCAAATACCCTTCAAAAAGGTATGAATCCATCCTTTCTCCCTCCATATATGGGTTGAATAGCAGGAGAGATTGGATTCTCTAGCCTTAGTTGATAACCAGTCTCACACAAAGAAATGGCAACCTACTGCAAGAAAAATCTTCTGCCTTGTCAATCATATCTTGAAAGAGACATGATCGCTCAAGCATGTATGGCCCTTAACTGACTGACTGATTGATATTTGAAGAAGACAGAGAGAAGCTACCACCATCTAAGATCTGAATCTTTCTGGGTGGCTTTTGTATGATAACAAATTCTTCTAGAAATAGTACATCAGGATATGCCTTCAATTTCATATCATTTTTGACACTGATTCATCTGAAGTGCCCAGGGTAGGTAACACTTCAGCAAAACATTTTTCAGTGCAAGATGTGAGGAAGATGTCAAGGAGGGTCACCTGATGCCCTGTCATATTGGGAACATGGGTGATCTCTTCAATGACCTATGCCAATTTGTAGGCAACAGAGATGTCTCGACAGTATCCGGCTTCTTTAGTAGTTTTGTTTCAGTTGACTAACCACTCTTTACAGTCAATATTGAAGTTACTATAAATATGAAAGCAAGTTGACATGTTCAGAAAAAATATTATCAATCATCTCAGCTATTCAGTGAAACATTACAATGCATGACAATTTAAGTATTGAGAGTATAACCAAGATGATTGGTTGGTTAGTTGACTGGTTGATTTTATGATATGTCAACTTTTGTTGGTTTATTTAATGTTGAATTTTACATGGGGCACCCAAACTGATTACTCAGTAGTAATGATCAGTAACACAAGCTATGTTAACCATTACCCAATAACATGGTATCTAAATTTAAGAAGAGTCCTCAGGTACTGATAATATCACATAGCTAAGAAGAGCAAATTATATCATATACAATTTTGGAAAATATTGTAATGAGATGCAAAAAAAAAAAAAAGTCTCATGATTTGGAAATATGCTTTAGAAATATTAATCTTTATAACTGAATAGAAGTTAGTACATATTTTTCTTTAGCCAATTTGAAACAAAAATAATGAAATGAAACCTTGTGAAAACACTAGGTTATGTTAGGGTTGTTGATATTATGACATACCTGTGTTATTTAATGTCAAATATTAAATTTGCCATGAAGTGAGAAAGTGATTTTGCTATGTAAATGCCTTGGCTATGGTTTTAAAATGCACTAAAAATGATTTCACTATGAAAGTGCAACAGAAACTATTTTACTATGAAAATGCATTGGAAATGATTTCACTTGGAAAATTTATTGGATATGGTTTTAGTAAGAAAGTGCATTGGAAATGATTTTATCATGAAGGTTCATTGGAAATAGGTTAAGGTTATTTTGATTGATATAACAATTTGTCAACATTTGTTGGGTAATTTAATGTTATATTTCTATAGAATTCCCAGGGTGGATTGAACACATTAAGTAATAATGGTCAATCAGTATAACCTAGCTAACCATTACACCATACTAAGGTGCTTCAACCAAGATGAGTGGACTCATCTGAATGCAAAATTTTATAAAATGTGATCATAAAAAAATCACAACATTTAAGTAATTGGTTATATTTCTTGTTGGATTTATTCAATCTTTACAGCAAGACTATCCTAAAGGAGCTGGATACCTCACCAAGATTGATAACTATTTGATACAGTCTGAATAAAATAAGATAAGCAGATGAGATTGTGTTGATAGCAGAAGAAAAACTACAGGACTTCAAACACAAGATTATAATCAAAGCCCTTGTTGAATAAAACCATCTTCACATTGCTTCAACTTTTTCATACTTTATTCAGTATCAGAGAGGTTGGAGTCACTGTGAAAACTGAGCCTAGGTTTCAGGGTCATTGCCATAGTCCCACAATTCATCACCTGTTATAAATATTTTAAAATAGTTTTCATGTTTCTTATCACAAGGAGGCCCAGCAGCTGAAACACAATTATCTTTTTGGTCAGCTGAAAGTAGTTTTGGGACAAATGTGGTAGACTCATGTCTCATACCCAAATCTTCAGTGAGAATGGACAGAAATGAACTGTAACTAATATTCACATCCCCTAACAACTCATGAATGGTGATTCAACAGTCTTTCTTCATGCATATCTGAAATGTTTTCATCAGTTTTGCTGGTTGTGTGTCTTCAAGAAAGTGAGTCAGTCAAAATTTTATCAACCATCTTCAAATGTTTGAACCCCTTATATACTTCAGCTTATACACTCCTCTTCATACACATTTTTTTAGCTCTTTTGTATAGTTCTCTATATAGGTATCACCAAGCTTTTGGCAAAATTTAATGCAGATTTACTGCACAATTTTCTCTGTTATTGTCACTGATGGAATGTCTGCATTGTGGTGAGATGACATCCCTTTATAACCTTCCCTTTCAGGCAATGATATAAACAGAGAAAGTTAACAAGAATGTCATAACTAAGTGTACATATGCAATAGAGTTCAATATCAATTTGCAACAAATGGGTTCACTCTGCATACTTTTGCTCTTTTTCCATAGCAAAAACAAAAAAAACCTGATACTTTTTGATCAGGCCTCATAAATTTCATTATATGATAACTTGAGGCACATTCCCATTACATTTCAATAATGCCTCCTGTTGTTAAAATAACAGAATATCTCATTACTAAGCAGTCAAGATCAGGCAGCATGACTGATAAATGTGGAAAATCCCATTAATGTTAAGCTATGTCAATTAAAATGTATCAACCATTTTTCTAGGTTAGAAACAATTCAGAAGAGAGAAATCAAACAAACACTTTTCCCCTGAAGCTTATATTAAAATGTTGAAACTTTTTCTGCAGGAAGCTGTTCTTTTCTTCATTTTTTTTTAAATAGTTCTATTTCTGATTATCTTTTTTTGGTGGGGTGGAGTGTTTAGAATTTTAATATAGAAGTAAAGTACAAATTTAGTAAAGCTAAAAAAGAGCAAGGCCAAAATAAAGAGAAGAAAACAATCACAATGAAGATGACAGAATGAAATAGGAACGGGAAGATAAAATAGTTGTTGTTTCTTACTCTTCAGAAATTTAATTTAAGAAATAAAAGGGATAAGAACAGCTCACTAGATACACACAGTTAAAGTAATAAAAAGAAAAAAGAAAGGTGAATACTAAAGACAGTTAAATTATATGTTGAAGACAAACAAAATTAATATCTAAATCCACTTCTTCTGGTGACAGGAGGAGGCTTGTTGGGGTTTAAAATATATTGTTTCTAGCACTTTTAGATGAAGTTCTTTACGTGAATTAAAACAACTGATAACGTATTTTTGCTATAGGACAAGGCGAATTGAAGACTACTTAACAGTTGTGCAGCTGTCACAGACCCAGACATATTGACACAGTTATGAAAATTGTTAAATTGCCCTTTTTGAATTCTGTCCAGTATCTACTGATCTATTCTCATTCCCAATCTTTGACTAGCTCTGCCTGTCACACTTACCTTTGAAACCATTCGATTTCATTTTATTATTGCTAATGATATTAACTTCTGAGCAAAAAGGGAAAAGGAAAGCTACTTAGATAAACATTCTATATGAACTGAATATTTTTTTCTTTACTTCAGAATTTTACTTGAAGCTTTTAAATGATGTACCACAGTTGACTCATTGCAAAAGTAGTAAACAGCTGAATTTCAAAGACACTTTTAAGATTTCCCTAACATTGTATAGAAAATAGGACTAGGAACTATTGCATCAAACTGAAACACAGTAACTATTAAAACCATAATAATACTAGAAACATAAATTTTTAAATTCAAATTCTCAAACCATTTTATTTTTGCTGATTTTTAATTTTTTTTACTGAGTGAGAAAGAATTAAAAAAAAAAACACTATTAATGAGAGAACAATAAAAGAGCAGTAATTAAGAAGACTGAACAACTGAATTAAAGTTTGTGAGGATCAAAGTTGTATGGGAATCAAGGAGCCAAAAGAGAGTTCCACATGAGAAGTACAGGAGAAGAAAAGGTTAATATAGAGCTTACAGTTCTTCTTTATGTGCTGTCTTTTCAGGACATAGCCAATCATAGACTTCCACTTGACTGTCGCTTGTCACTCTCAATATTTTTTCTCTTAGTATCTTTGAGTCCCACTCCGCCATCCATTTGCTCAGATCTAACAAGTACGTCTCGCACTACTTTCCCCTGTCTCTCCTTCCCTTTATCTGACCTGTGAGTTTTGAGCTGCCCACAGTTGTTCATGGTTCTAATATTCCAGGTTCCAAGAGTTATTTTTTGTTTGTTGTGAACAGTTGCAGGGTAACGGTCTGGTGACACCTGTTGCTTATGTTCTTCCATTCTGGGCGAGGGATAAATTTTGAGGAAATTTATCCCCCTTATGCAGTCACAGGATGATGGTCTGGTGACACCTGTAGCACATGTCATTCCTTACTGAATGAAGCCTAGCAATTTCAACTGTAAAATGATGAGACCTTACTACCAATCTAGTACTGCACTTAACTTCTAGGTATCATAAAGGAATGTTCATTAAAACAACTACCATGAAAGTCTTTATAGAAAAGACACAAGGAAGCTATGTTAAGTTAGTGGGAAAGTGACTGAAGTTGAAATGCCAGGTCAGTTTCCTTTATTTAAGTTTACTAGATGAGTATAAATAATGAAGGGCTCGATGCTAGTCAGGATACATAAGTTGCTTTATTTTTGGCATCATGACCGCTTCTATTCCATCAGTTAATAGAATTAACGAACTGTCATGTATCCATCAATGTTGTTACTGAATCTATTATTAGTAAATCTATGATATATTAAGTGTCAGAACATCTCTTATTTCTTATGTACATAAAGAGTGATTGAACTGATAAAAATTCTAGATCTATAAAGGGATTTTAAGATGTCTACTTGTAAGTCAGAGAACTTTGGTTGATCCCATAAAAGATGAGAGTCAAGAAATCAATACGCTAATTTTAGAGAACCAGTGAACTATTAACACACCAGATATCAAGGGGTGAGCATTTAAAATCTATGAACTAAAATTCACATCTTGATATAGTTTAATGATCAGTAAACTGTCCTAACAGATCATTACTACTGGAGTGTAATCCTCATTGGGTACTTAGTGTTTCTGTCTTTATACCAGACTAAACTATGTAAATATATTTTGACATGGTATAATGATTAACAATTGATTTAAGTGATTATTCTTATTAGAATTAATATAATCTTTGTAGGTGCTCAATATTTATGGCCTTAAACCAGGTTAAAATTTATAAATCTTTCTGCATGGTATAAAGATTAATAATTTGTGAATATCTGACTAATTTGATAGATTGTAATGATTAAAAAGTTCCCAATAGATCATTATTACAGGAATGAATATAATCCTCTTGGATTATACTTAATATCAGGAATAGACAGCTGAAGTTTCTAAGACACAAAATGAGAAAGGAGGGCTTGGAGAATCTGATACTCACATGACAGATAGGGGCAAAGCAATGCATGACATACTTGATGGACTTAAATAAAATTTCTGAATATCTGGCCATATTAATAGAGTGTAATGTTTAACAAGCTAGCCTAGATGATCATTATTGCAGAAATGTGTGTTATCTGCAATATTTATGATATTGTATCTGACAAATCTTTAGAAATATCTTGCTATGGCGTGATGAGTAGTGAGTTTGGCATTCACTTTCTACAGTTTAAATGTGAGACAGGAAAACTATCTTGCAAATTGACATAGCTATCTTGCTTGGAGAAAGCCTTTTAAATCCCAGCTTTTACCTGGGCTCAATATTTACTCACTTTATTGTTGTACAATGCAAGATGAAATGTAAGATTGGAAGATTGTGCTGCATCATTCTTTCAAGTGGAAATGGACTGCATTAAAAATCAGTGTTCAATATTCTTTCTCTAATTTAGGATCTAACACCAACTACTGAGATTAACAGAAAACATGCAACTGGTATAAGCACAAAGATCCTCATGAAATCAAGTCATGCATCTTTAGAGAATAACAAGAATCCGGTTTATATTAGAATAAAAAGTTAGATATGGGTCCTGTTTACTCGACTGAAAATGGTATGGGTAGGTCCAGTTTCCACAAGAGTCAAAAAAAGTATATATGTTCAATTTAAATTAGAGTAAAAAAGGCATTGGTCCAGTTTAAACATAAATAAAAAAAATTAGATACAGGTTTAGATTTCAATGAGTTGTGTCCATGCTAGAGTCAAGAAAGTAGATATTGGTCCAGTTTACTTGAGTGAAAAAGGTAGTTGTAAGTCTAGATGACAAATGTCAAAAATGTCAATGTAGATCTGGTTTACACGATGATCAAAAAGTTAAGCATAGGTCTGGTTTGCACTAGAGTCAAAAAGGTATACATAGATCCAGTTTACTAGAGTGAAAAAAGTGGAGACAAGTCCACTTTACTCTTGAAACTAAAAGGTATGCATTGATCAGTTTTTAAGTGGGTGCACATTTAAATATACATACTTATTACCAATTAATTACTTATTATTCAAGATATGCTAGGAGACAAAAATAACTACAAAGAAATCAACCCAAATATAGATGAAAAAATCATATCAAAAATAAAAAAGCTCTGCCTTACACACAGTAGAATATTAACGAAAAAAGAAAAAGATTTCCTTACAGACTTTACTTCAAAAACCAGTAATTTTGACGAACTTCCAAAGATACACAAATCAGACACAATTAAAACAGCTATCCAGGAACAAAAATCAGAATACATCCACACCCCAAACCCTGGTGACCTTAAATTCAGACCAATTGTAGCAGGACCAGCCTGCCCAACAAGCAGACTGAGCAATTTAATTGACAAAATATTACAGCCTTACACCACAAAAATAAAAAGTTACATCAGAGACAGCATACATTTCTTAAGTTTCCTGCCAAAAGAAGTAGATCCAGATACACTCTTAGTAACTTTTAACGTAAACAGCCTGTACAGCAACATACCCCACAAAGTAGGAAAACAAGCCATTACATTTTGGATAGAAAAACACCCAGAAATACTTCTCACACATTTCTCAAAAGAATTTATTTTTACAAAGTATAGATCTAATTTTACACAACAATTCCTTCCAGTTTAACAACAAAAATTATATACAAACAACAGGTACCATGATGGGAACAAAAATGGCACCGACATATACAACACTCACCCTAGTATATCTAGAAGAAAACCTATACATCCAAATAGGGCATAAATATGGGGAAAACATAAAAACAAAATTCACAAAATCATGGAAAAGATTCCTGAATGACTGTTTTATCTTTTGGAAACCACCATGAGGGCACATAAACAAACTACACAACTACTACAACACCTGCACCCCAAAATCAAGTTCACATTAGAATACAGTTATAAAGAATTACTATTTCTAGAAATACTCATAAAAACAAAAACAACCACATCATCACAGGCATTTACCACAAACCCACAGACACCCAACAATACCTCCGCTTCAAGAAAAAGCTGTCTAAAATCCATCCCCTATTCCCTAGCATGACAAATTTGCATGATAGTAACTGACAAAACCCTCTGTAAGATATGCCTAGAAGAATTACAAAAAACATTACAAATGAGAGGATACCCCACACCACTAATAGACAAGGGTTTCCAACTAGCAGGAAAAATGCCATTAGAATCCCTCCGAAATCCAAAAAAACAACAAGAAAAACATGAAAAAGAAGAAAACATTCTAGCACATGTTTCCGCTCAAAACAAAAACAATCCAGAATTATTCACAAAGATCAAATCCCACATGGAATTACTCAACAATAATGAAAAAATAAAAGAAATCTTAAAGACAACCAAAATTATTAACAGCAAACGCCAGCCCAAAAATTTAAAAGACATCCTCACCTCATCGAAATTTGAACAACAACGCACAACACAGGGGGTCACAAAATGAAACAAAAAAAGATGTGGAATATGCAACATAATAATAGAAGGAAAACACTTCCAATTTGAAAACGCAACTACATTCAAAGTAAAATCGGATCTTAGCTGCAACTCGAGAAATGTAGTTTACACTCTAAAATGCGAAAAATGCGCAAAGATATACATAGGAGTGACACAATGCTTAAACAACAGGATTTCGTTTCATAAGAGCAATATAAAATTATTACGTAACAGGAAATTATATGTTTCTCAACATCTACATGAATGTAATGATGACAGATTTACTGTCGCACCACTTTATCAAAACACAGATTATGAAATATTATTAATGCAGGAAGAAAGATTCATAGAAAAATACAAACCTTCGCTCAACAAAACAACATGAAAAACACACACCGAAAAACATACAGAAACAAGCATACATACACACACACATACACAACCCACATACATATACACAATCCACATACATATACACACTCACCAAACTCAAAAGATAACTCCAAACAATAACACAGAACCAGATGACCCATAAAAACAAATCCAAAACATACAGACGAAATAAATAAAAAAAACACACACACAAACACAGACACACACACACACACGCCAAATTCAAAACATCGCCAAAGCAATAAAAAACACCAAATGACTGATTATAAAAGATAAGCCAAGGTGACAAAAGGATAACTTTTACACACTAAAAAGGTCACCCCAGACCAAAACCACTTCAAATTGGGATAAACACTTGATTCTTTCATCTGTTTATTTATCTGTTTATCCATTTACACATGCTGATGTGGAAACAGACCATTCAACATGCCAGCATTTGATTTATTTTATCTTATTTTATTTTGTTTTACTGATTTTATTTACTTTGCTATTCTTCCTATTTACTTTATAAAACAACAAGCTTGCAACCAGAAATTCAAAGAAACTCAAATGAAAAACCACAAATTTATTCACCTGAAGACAGTCAATTTTAGACTTGAAACATGTGTAGCATCACAAATACCATTATGGACACTTAATATTTCATAACATGTATAATTACAAAAAGAATAAATATACACTTTAAAGAAAACGTTCACGGCTTCTCACACCTTTTATTCTATATATATATATATATATATATATATATATATATATAATATGTGTGTGTGTGTGTGTCTGTGTACAAAATAAAAAAAACATTCATTCCTTTCTATATTGTACTAGCAGTATAGCCCGGTGTTGCTCGGGTGTAATGAAAGCTTTAAAACTAATCCATGGTCCTGGAGCTCAGACTCTTTGGACATTGGCACAAAAGACTAAAAAACAATAGTTGTTTCCAGTTAAAGTGAAAGAGTAGACTGAAAGAAAAATGAATGGATGTAAGTCAAATTTTGATTTCCTGGTATCGATATCAAATTTTCGGCACTATTGTAAGAACTGCAACCTTGAAACTTCTGAATATTGTTTCTTATGTCTTTGTCTATGAGTGTATCAAATTTGATTAAAATCGGACCACTCATTCTATAACCCAATTTTTTCGATTATCAATTTTCGATATTTATCGGGCATACCTCGACACAAAACTTAACTAAGAACACTCGCAGACGTTTATAGTACAACTGTGTAAATTTTAAAGAAAATCAGTTCAGCCGTTTCAGAGTCTATAGGTAATGGATACACACACACACAGACAAAGTTCCATTTATAAATAAGTTTAGATTATTACTGTTTCTGTTTTGGTCATTGTGCATTTTATCCTTCTTCAGACATCTGTCAATTCGGTCCTGGGTATGACCGTAAACTACATCTGGCAGCAAGGCCTCTGATTGGGAGGTTGTGAGGAGTGTGGAACCACTTCTTAACTGCTTTTGTTCCCAGGTCCGCCTTGACCCAGGGTGGTAGCACCTGTTAGGGTCCCAGATATCAAATTTTCTGCACTATTGTAAGAACTGCAACCTTGAAACTTCTGAATATCATTTCTTATGTCTTTGTCTATGAGTGTATCAAATTTGATTAAAATCGGACCACTTCTTCTATAACCCGATTTTTTCAATATTGATTGGGGGTACCTCGATACAAAACCTAGCTAAGAACACTTGCTGACGCTTATAGTACAACTGTATAAATTTTCAAGAAAATTGTATCAGCCGTTTCAGAGTCTATAGGTAACGGATACACACACACAAAGTTCCATTTATAAATAAGTTTAGATTTAGATATACAAGAATAGAGATAAATACAAACTATTTCACTTTTTTGTAAAGCAATACCAATAATAATAATTCACAAAAGTTTCTCAGTTAATTAAGTTGATAGAATATCACACTTGTCTGTGTCATTCATGATTTTCCTATAATTTTCTTATCTATCAAGGAAAATGATTTTTCATCTTATTTTCTTTTCCTTTAGACATACTGGGATTATCTCTAATGTCGGAAGTTTTGCTTTTTTTCTCACCATAAGTATTTTCTTTTATCTTTTTAGGCTGGGTAAGAGCCTTTAGCTTTGGATTGGAACTTGTGTAAAAGAAATATCTGATATAAAAACTTCTACACCTACTCTGTTTAGAAAAGGGTAAGCTGAACTCTTTAACCTTGGTAGGTAATCTTTCTAGAGATTGTGTCTTGATAAAAGCACAGAGTTTCCAGTCTCCTAGACTGGTTGATGTTAGTAAGGGCATACAACTGTAAAACTCGCTGCAATAGCTCATGATATTTCAATGATAGAGCCATCAAGAACCCAGCCCAACCCATGCTAGCATGGAAACAGATGTTAAATGGTGATGATGATCATGAGTTTTGTGAAAAATGCATTTAGACTGATAACAACCCAATCCGTAACTTCTTTTGTTATAGATTCCATAACAAAAGCTCATGATGAATACTATTAATATTTCTCTTTATGTGTGTGTATATATATATATATATATATATATATATATATATATATATAGTTTTAGTACAAAGGATTTGTCACTTTAAGTATCAATGATATATCCCCATGCCAGTATTGAGTACTTTTTGATAAAAAACCTACTTGCCAAAATACATTTTATCAGTAAAACTACTGCAAAAACAACAATATTGGCACCAAATATATATATATATATATATATATATATACACTCATGCACAGGTTGCAATGGGTAAATTTTTGCCATTTCATATTTTTCATTTTATGCATGTGCATTGATTTTATCAACAGACCCATGTCTATTGAACAGATGAAGAGGCTCATCCCTTGTTCCCTGTTTAGGATGTGGTTTCCAGCTTTCTCTTTTCCAATCTTTTCACTCTTCTTTTTTTATTTCTTTTTTTTATTTATTTTTTTTTCAATTGGAGTAGATAGACTAAACTATCGCACGGTTCACACTCCATCCACATCTACTGAACAGGTGAAGATGCTCATCCCTTGTTCTCTGTTTAGGATGTGGTTTCTGGCTTTCTCTTTTCAAATCTTTTCACTCTTATGTAGCTCCCTGCACATCAGTGGCGTTACCGCCTTGCTCGGTGTGATATGATTAAAAAAAAAAAATAGTAGGGTCAGTTGGGCATTCCATGTTTTACATTTTTCCAGTTTGTGTAACAGCATCACATTTATAAAAAAAAACAAAACTGTCTAATTTTCAAGATATTTATTTTCATGTTATTTTTTTTATCATTGGACATTATAAAGATTATTTTTCTCTTCTTTTCTGTTATTATCACAATGTCTCATTGTGTCTTCCAGTCATTACTGGGTGCTTGCTAAAAGAAATTTAAAACTGAATTCTTTATTTAATAGATAAGGGTAGATAGTTTTCATTCTACTTATGCATAGGGATAGCAAAAAGATTTGGTTTAAGGATACAAGTTCTCCACTCAGGTTTGTATCCTGGGACAATAGTTTCAAGGCTTGAAGTGTGTTTTGTGAATTTGGTGATATAACAATTGCTGATTCAGTGGAAAATGGTGTGAGATAAAACTCTGCATGACTAAGAACTAAATGAGATATCCAAAAACATTGTCAGTGAAACAGTAGAAAACAACTCCTTATTTCCCAAGAGGTCTTGGAAATTCACAGATAATAAAAACGAAGCTGTGAAGAGCCATGACAATCTACATATTGAATGGATATTCTTGTTTAAAACCTAAATTTAATAACTAATGTAATAAAAGTGGTTGATGAAGTTTAGTGAACAAAATATTTTGCTGAGTGATGCTCTATAGTCAGTTGAGTCCATTAAGAATGATGTGCAATGATCAGTTAAACCTTGAGAATGATGCTCTATGGTCAGTTGATTCTGTTGTGAATGATGCGCTATGATGTTTGTCCAGTTGAGAATGATACTTTATGGTCAGTGTTATCCATTGAAAATGATGCTCTATGGTCAGTGTTATCCATTGAAAATGATGCTCTATGGTCAGTGTTATCCATTGAAAATGATGCTCTATGGTCAGTGTTATCCATTGAAAATGATGCTCTATGGTCAGTGTTATCCATTGAAAATGATGCTCTATGGTCAGTGTTATCCATTGAAAATGATGCTCTATGGTCAGTTCAGTTCACTGAGAATGATGCTCTATGGTCAGTTCAGTTCACTGAGAATGATGCTCTATGGTCAGTTCAGTTCACTGAGAATGATGCTCTATGGTCAGTTCAGTTCACTGAGAATGATGCTCTATGGTCAATTGAATTTGTTGAGAATGATGCTCTATGATCAGTTTGGCCAGTTGAGAATGATGCTTTGTGATAAATTTGGCTGCTTGATAATGATGTTTATGGTCAGTTGAAAATTATGCTCTAAGGTCAATAGAGTTTGATAGCAATTAAACAAAGATGTTATTTGAGAATAATCAATATTATAAGATTTGGGAGATAGCCAACATAATTAAAACATCCAAATCAAGTGTTAAAAATCATTGACACCAGTTTGGCTCTTTGGTAAGTCTTCCATATAAGCAAAGAAAAAATCTATTGAACCATTTTTTAACATAAAACTTCTTGCTTAAATGCAATGAAAATGATTTTAAATAATCTGCAGGAAACATAAATTTTTAAAAGTGTGTGTAAATATATTCACATATATATAATACTAAGTAAGTGGATGAAGAAGGATGAGAAGAAAAAATTATTTGTGTTGAAAAAAATTAAATTAAAAAAAGGTCTAACCAGTTATCACTCCTTGATCTTCAGTAGTAATTCGAGGATAAAATATATCAATATATGCACAATGACTAAGAAATGGGGATAAAAAATACATCCAAAGTATCAGCAGTAGATATCACAGACAGATGACATTGAAACCATCCAGCAGACAAAGCGAAGGCTGCTCAGACTCAATATAAGTGCTATTTTTTAAACAAATTCCAATAGATAAGGAATCTTTAAGCATTGCTGTTATGTTGAATGGAAAATACTACAGAGAAAGTAAAATAAAAAAAATAACATTGCTTTGTGTAACATTCCTTCATGGATGCTTCCCAAAATGCTACAATCTTAGACTCTTGAAGTCAAGGATCAATTGTTAACTATACTTCATAATCTCCACTTCCTATTTCCTGTTTTTATATTTATAAAACATACTTGATTCAGTAGCCTTCTACTTTCGATGACTTTTCAGCTTTGTATTAGGTTAACATTAGTAAGTAAAAAAAAACAACATAAACTTTAGCAAGGGTCTATATTTCTCTACCAAAGGTGATAATGTGCATGGAAGAGAAATTATAAACTCCTACTGGATAAGAAAATGTAACTGATTCAATCATTTTGCTATCTCAAGATAAACTTCCTTGCCCAAGCAGATCAAATAAATTCACCAATCAATGAAATATTTTAGAAATTATTATTAATCATCAATATTAAATTTTGACTCTTTTACTTAATTTTCATTGATTATTATAATACCATTTTTACTTAAACTGTCAATAATATATATATATATATATATATATATATATATATAAATGACAAAAATCAAAAGATGAATTTGTGAAAATCAGATGGTTGTTTCAATTTTTTATTTTCTTAACATTTGAGACTACAAGCATTTTCAAAACAACTGAAAAAAATTGCCACTGTAGCTATCTACTTATTAAAAATGTGGTTAAATCAAAAACTTAACAGTTAATAAAATTGAAAAATAAGTACCTGTGAGAAATCATTAAGATTTGTACATCAGAAATGTATTAACATAAAATGTAAATATGATTTGATAACTTAAATATATTATAAGAATATAACATTATATAATAAATATTTGTCTATATTTCTGAGATGAGGTAGTATTTACAGTATTTAGATTATTTGGACTATTGTCCTCATCTTTGTTGCTTTGGTACAACTTTTTGGCCACTGTATATCATTCTCATTCCTTGCATAGTAATGCCTTGATTGGAAGTGATGAATTATCTCCCTCTAACCCTGCAAGTTACTTGTAGCCTGGTATCGAACTCAACTCTTTGGGTCAAGTCACAGGAACTAACTAACATCTATATCCACTGGGCCATGTGTCCTTAAAGACAAGAACAAATGAATTTTTGGGATCCTTTTTTTACCAGAGTTCATATTGCAATTTTTTTTATGTTAATGATTTTTTCTAGGATTTTTTAGCAAAGCTCATATTGCAATTTTTGACACTAATGATTTTCTCACTCACTCCGTTTACTGATTCCCATATTGTGTTCATTTCTATGCTTGGTCAGCTTAGGAGATTTTTAAAGCCTAGCATATGTGCTGATTCCTTAAGTTCATGTAGTTTCTAGTGGTATTCTCCGTCTATTATTTCATAGTGGATATAGATGTTGGTTAGTTCCTGTGATTTGACTCAAAAGAGTTATGAGTTCAATACCAGGCTATAGCAGTGGTGAACAAGTAACTTGTAGAGTTGGAGGGATATAACACATGACTTTCAATCAAGGCATTACTACGCAAGGAATGAGAATGATATACTCCAGTGATTGTAATTAAGGGCTTGGTTCAAAATTCCTAGCACCTGAAGAAGGCCGAAGCGTACAAAGGCCAAAACGTAGTACAAATGACAACAAAGATGGGGACAATAGTCTGAATAATTTAAATACTGTATATAATAAATATATAAGATATATATAATATATAATATTATATAAGATAAATTATATGATATATAAAAGTATAAATATATTATATTTATAAGAGACAGGAAAATATAATAAATAAAACACAGTTATGGTGAGGAAAATAAAACGCATACATCCAAAGAATTGGAATAAATTGATGTTAATGTTGATGTGAGTACATATGTGAATGAAGGAGAGGGATAGTGAGAATTTAAAAGTAAATATATATTTTTTTATGCACCTATGGCTTAGGGGGTAGCAACTTCGACTAACACCAAATCAGTTGAGTTTTGATCTCAGCAAGTGGATGTGCCTTGCCACAACAATGAGCTGTGATACAGAGAAACAAACTTGTATGTGGATGACTAAAGTGAAAGGTTGTAAAAACCTGGACATAAATTTATTGTTGATGATCTAGCAATTAAAGCACTTTCTATACATTTTCATCTTAGTAAATTGCTTTCGTTTTTCACTTAAGTGCCATATGTGATACATGCTTGGGCAATCATGTCTCAAAAGTGACATGACCGACTGGGCAGAAGATTATCTCACAGTAGGTTGCCATTACTTTCTCCAATAGATTGGCTGCCAGCCGAGGCTATAGAACCCAATCTGTATTATTATTTAACCCATAATTGGAGGGAAGAGATGGATTAATACCTTTCCCAAGGGTATTTGTGCATAAGTAAATGTAAAGAACTTGGCTTGCTGATTTCTTGTTAGCACTTTTAAGTCAAAATTATGGTCAGACTCCTTATGGTATTGAGCAAGTTATTTTGGAAAGGATCCTCTCTGTGTTCATATAACATTTTATTTGCATACCTCAAAGTTTCTCTCGTGTATTTCTTGTAGTAATCATGACATGTGACAGAGTAAATTCCCTCTTCAGGTTTCAGCTTAATGTTTTGCTTTGTATAACTTTAGTCTTTTGTTTTAGAAGTAGATTTAACAAATTTTATGTTAAGCTTAAATGATATTTTTTTCAATTGTATTTATGGTAGAATTGCTGGGTAGATCAATATATTTTGATTCAATGAGTTTTTCAGAAGAGTCCAATCTCTTACTTTAAAATATTTTATGAACTTTTTGTTTCACATTGTATAAGAAATAGTTAGGTTATTGGAGAAGATCAAAAGTATTTTCAGTGTGTGTCTTATCTCTGTGTAAATATATACATGAATAAAGACAAAAAGAAAACTTATCTTAGCCAGTCTATTTTGTTCTTCGATGGACTTTATCGAGACAAATATAAGGATTTTATTTTGCAGTAAGTATTTATAAATGAATGTCCAAATTTTAGTTTCTCATAATTTTTAAATTGAATGAATACTTATGAATATTCACTAGAATATACTGTAAAGTCTAGGTAAATTATGGAGGATGCTATGTGACATTATATATATATATATATATATATATATATAGTCACCCGCAGACAGATCTGTTTCACAGCTCATCAGTATGGTTAGACAGCCGATTGTTTTTTACCCAGGATTGAAACCCGACCGAATTGGCGTTAGTCGGCGATTCTACCTCTGAGCTACGGGCACTTGGTAGAAGAAGGAAGACTTTTTAACGTGTATATTATCATTATACATGCCCAATAGCTGAGAGTGTTCTAATTCATTGCTAAATGAACGATGCATATAATCAGATTGAAAAAAATACCTGAGAAGTGTAGTCATCATAGTGGTGCCTTCATGAAACTTCAAGGTTGGCATAACTCTGCTCAGTTAATTGACAAATTTCTCTTTTTTGCTTTTTTTTTTTTTTGCTTTTTTTAATTGTATCACCTCAAGCAAGGCGGAAATGCCACTGATGTGCAGGATGCTACGTAATAGTGAAAAGATTGGAAAAGAGAAAGCTGGAAACCACATCCTAAACAGGGAACAAGGGATGAGCCTCTTAACCTGTTCAATAGATGTGTGTGGAGTGTGAACCGGGTGATAGATAGATCTATCTACTACAATTGAAAAAAACAAAGAAAAAAAAAACAAAGTCAGAAGATTGGAAAAGAGAAAGTCGGTTCTCTACATTAATCTTATCAATGCTCTATCTGTATCTTGATTTTAAACACGATGACAAAAAATCTGCTTGCCAAGATGCCTTTCTACTAGTAAATCACTGAAAAGCAGCAATCTTGGCACTAAGCATCATTACAGCTCAACACTATATATATATATATATATATATTCTTCATTCATTCAATTTACTAAACAAAACAAGTGAATTGATGACCACATGCAGATTTAGAAATAAGTATCTGCTCAAATACATAGACCTGGATTAACATAGTTCCACCTTTTCAGTTTTTAATTTATTTTTTACGTATTTTTTTTTACCATATTGCATTATTTTATTATTGTTTTCTATATATTTATCTTTTAATGACATTTGTCCCCTGAAAACAATAAACTACATGTGGTCCCCCTTGGATTACATGTACACATTTGCCTCTAACAAAATTTAACCTTTAATATTTTATAATATCTTGTTTAAGTTTCAGTATAAATCAATTTATACATTTAATAAATTAAAAAATGGCTTCCCAGATTTATAATGAACATGAACAATGCAAGAACCAAAAATAAAAATTCAAATCTAGAAATGGTCAGTTCATAATATGCATCTGATGATTGCATAATGCATGAAACATGTGATATACATATATCATAAAAGATGATATAAATACATATCATTATAGATGAAGGAAAGACTAGAAGCAACCAAGATCTGGTTCTACAGAAAGATGCTGAGGATTGAAAAAGTGAGCAACAAAAAGGAAACTTATACTTAACATCAGGGAAAGACAGCTGATGTTTCTAAGACATGCAATGAGGAAGGAGGGTTTGGAGAATTTCATACTCATGGGATAGGATAGATAGAGGGAACGAGAGACAGAGAAAAGCAACTAATAAAATATTTGATGGGCTTGAGCAAATGGATGGCAGAGCAGGGTTTAAGAGGGGTAGCAAGAGATAGGGTATTAAGTGCTATAAAGGACAAGAAGATGTGAAAGGCCAAGATCGCCTACATCCTGAGGGACATAGCAAATAGAAAAAGAAGATATATATATATATAAGTGTTCACAATGTAGCTTTGTAACTATCCATAATATGAACAATCTTCAAAAAGGATAAGAGAGTTATATTTATTTTTTCTTAATCTTTAGAAGATCCATTCATTTGTTTTTTTTTTCATCATTTCACCCCAAGCAAAACAAGAATGAATTGAAGTTATAAAAAGTGAAAGTGAGAGAAAAACCTGAGAATACATAAGATTGAGGAAAGGACATAAGATGAAATGGGTTCAAGATAATAAGGTGTTCATTGATTTTTCATTTAATTTTTTAGGATTGTAGTTGCCAGGAAAGCAAGGAAATGAAAGGGAGTTCCACAGGTAGAAAGTGTGAGAAAAGAAACAGTTGGAATAAAAGTAGTGGTTGCATTTGCCTATTTTGACAGTAAACAGGTGGGAACAAGATGCTAATTTAGTAGCACATTTAAATTCATGTAGCTTGACAGAGCAATTGCTTTGAAAGTATTTGTGGTAAAGAAAGTGGGAATAAAAAATGGATAAGATCTGGAAATCCAATCTTGATCGTAAGATCAAAATCCAAGTTTTTCGCACACTTATTGAACCAATCTTACTCTATGGATCTGAGACTTGGACTCTTTCAGCAAAACAACAGTGCCATTTAGATGGATGTTATACTTGTCTTCTCAGACAGGGAACAAGGGATGAGCCTCTTAACCTGTTCAATAGATGTGGGTGGAGTGTGAACTGGGCAATAGATAGATCTATCTACTCCAATTGAAAAAAAAAAAAAAGTGAGAAGATTGGAAAAGAGAAAGCTGGAAATTCCCTGTTTAGGATGTGGTTTCCAGCTTTCTCTTTTCCAATCTTCTCACTTTTTTTTTTTTTTCAATTGGAGTAGATAGATCTATCTATTGCCTGGTTCACACTCCACCCATGTCTATTGAACAGGTTAAGAGGCTCATCCCTTGTTCCCTGTTTAGGATGTTGTTTCCGGCTTTCTCTTTTCCAATCTTCTCACTTTGTTTTTTAATCTTTTCACTATTACATAGCCCCCTGCACATCAGTGGTGTTACCGCCTTGCTCGGGGTGATATGATTAAAAAGAGTACTTGATCTTTCATGGTGAAATCACCCAACTCTAGAAATGATATATGGAGACCTACCAAGAGAATCAACCTTAGTTCAAAAGAGACATGTCCAGTTTGCTGGGCATTGTGCATGTGCCACAGATGAACTTGTTTCATCATTTGTATTATGGAGGCACCCATCATCTCACAATCGATCTTGTAAGTTAACCTTTCCAGACAGGATACATAGAGATACATCTATCGCCAAGGAAGACCTTACAAGAGCTATGAAAAATAGGGAATACTGGAAGGGTGTAGTGAGTTCTATTTCGTCTGAGGCTGCAGAATGATGATGATGATGGAAGTCAAAATGCCAAGTAAGGATCAAATACACTTCTCGCCTGTGGAACTCTCTTCTGTATTCTTGCTTTCCTGAGGGCTACAACCTCCAGGAATTTAAATGCAATGTTAATACCCATCTCTTAACCACTTGACTCTAGTTCTTTCTACATCACTCTGTATGTCTTTTCCTTTCTCTCTACCTTTGCAATTGTCATCACACCTGTATTCCCATTCCTACACCCCTGTAACTAGTTCGTTTTTCTCTTTACTCTCCTCCTATCTAATCTTTTACCCCTATGTAGCCCCCCTCTGCATCAGTGGCATTACCGCTTTGCATGGGGTGAAATGATTAAAAAAAAAAAAAAAGGATCCTTCTTTGGATTTTGTCAAAAACTCTGAGATAAATAGCTGAAGCACCAGACCAGATATGTAATTTTTCAATGCATGGGCAAATGAGAAAGATAGACTCTAGCAAGAAAAATGTCCTGGTATGACACAGTGACCCAATTTTCCTTGTAGTATATACAGCTATTGATTCAATGTAGTCACTCTACAAATCTTCAAATCAGTTGCAAACTTGAGCCCAAGAAGGTACAGTGTGTTGTACTCCAGAAATCTAACACTAACCATGCTGATGGCAGGTAGAAAAGTTCCTCTATGGTGTTTAAATGAGAGCAGTTTTTGGGAGGAATTAATATTTAAAAGCCATTTCTTGCCCAAGTTGATCACTGATTGGAAATCCTTTTCAAGGGTGGCAGCTAGATTTACTTTGTTTTTGTCTTGGCTATTTTTTATTTTTTCCAGTTTCTTGAAACTTCAAAATTATTTTTTTAGGACTGCAGTTTGACTTCACTGGATTTCTTTTTATAGTGACATGTGAAAAATAATGTTTATTTAACTAAACTATGGTCTTTAGAGGAATTGAAAACTTAGGTAATTGATGTCATTAAAGATATTAATGAAAATCAGCTAAAAAATGTTGTTCAAGAATTACAGGATTGTGTTATCTGTTGTATATATAATGAAGGTGGAGATGTTAAAAATTAACCTAATAACAAATTTTAAATACTTCTTTCTCATCTTTTTTAGATTGTTTCTGTCATTTATACTTACAAGCCTACAAATTTTAACTTACAGCAAGCTCATATCATTTGATTATATTGGTGAAGGTTCATGCAGAATCAATCATACTACTTAAAAGAGCCTATTACCAAGAACTGGTGCACAGTAAACCACAATGTCCCTAAAGAACCCTCTGCAAGTTTGAATTCAAAGTTGTTCTCCTAGACCATTGACTACCTAAGGCTATAGGACCCAATTTGCCCAGTTATTTACTCATACCAGGGGTGGGGTTTGAGATGGATTTAAATCAAGTGAATGAATGTAATGAACTTGATTAAAATTCAACTCAGCTCTCCAATTCCTCAATCTGAGGCATAAACCATTACTTTACCATATTTTATATATATAATTTTAAAATTAGTTCTTACATGCAAGAGAGAGAGAATTCTGTACTATCGGTATACACCATTTCTTTTTAAAAAAGTACTTTAGTCTTCAACCTGTCCATTGCAGCTTTTCCAGATGTATTTTCTCACACAACACTCATTTTTGTAAAATTACATTTATTTTCTTTCTGCAAAAACTTTCTTTCTCAAAGAAATGTTTCCATATATGGACACCTGCACCACATTCACATGAATAAAAAAAAAAGTAAAGAAAAAAAAAACAACTGCATGCATTTTCCACTCATTTTCTTCATGTTTTCTCCCCATATCTTTCTCTCCTTTCAGTTTTCATTTTTTGTTCTGCCTGGAAAGTTGTTTTTTTTTCTCTCTCTCTGGTTAAGCAATATTTCTCCCCATACCGAAAGTATATATTGTTGAATGCTTAACCTGTAGTTATTTTATTTTTGGTTTGTTCATTTATTTATTTTTTATTCATTTACTTTCTTAAAAAAATTCAGGTGTTGTGGCTTCTCTTGTAAAGGCAATTTGTTTTCCTTTTTTTATATATTTACATTTGCTTTTTAACACGATTGCGTAATTTTTTAACAAGAAATAACCCTCTGACCTTTGAAAGAGCAAAGTCTACAATCAAAAATGATAAACAGAAGCAAATGTCACCTCTTCCTAATATGTTTCTTTTATCCCTTGCAGTCATAAGTTTTCAGGTCTTCAAAAACTGGAAAGAAGAGTTTCATTCCTGATAACTTATCTGACCTTATCTGAAGTAAGACAAACAGTGAAACTGAGTTACAACTAATTAAGATTTTAATTAATATAAATTTTACAATATAAAACTAAATCATCAGTCTGACAAATATTGATTCAGTTATTATCAGTTAGTAAATGGTAATGGTAAGATTACCATTTACTTATTATTAGAAGGCGGCACTTTACATTCATTGATTGAAGAGTAAACATTAACTGTCAGCTGAAATTTATTAAATCTTTTTTTTTTTTAAGAGTTTTACTTGTAATTAGATTTCTCAAGTCCACTACAATCAATATTTCTAGCACTGACAGGAGTTTCCATGCAAACTTTTTGTTTAAAAGGTGGAAAGTCAATATCTTGATTATATCATTATTTTCTCTTCTCGTTACATGCTACCTGTTTTTGGTTATTGTTGGAAGTGTTCAAGTGATGCAGATTTTGTTATATGGCGAAGTTCTTTGTTATTTTATAGTACGTGAAATAACTGAAATGTGATTCTACAGAAGGATGCTGAGGATACAAAGAACCAAACAAGTGAGCAGCGACAATGTTTTAGAGAAAATGAAAACAAAAAGGAAACTTAAACTTAACATCAGGTATCTAGGGCACATTAGCAGAAAGACAAAATTTATTACAAGCTACAAGAAGTTGGATGTGCATTGTGGTACAGTGGATATCGGCTCGGAACGAGAAGCCAGGGAGCTGAGTTTGAATTCCAGTTGAATTGAACTTACGCGCAAATACCCTTGAGAAAGGTATTAATCCATCTCTTCCTTCCAGTTATGGGTTAAATAGCAGGACAGATTGGGTTCTATAGCCTTGGCTAGCAACCAGTCTACCGCAGAAAGCAATGGCAACCTACTGCGGGATAATCTTCTACCCAGTCAGTCTTTCGAGACATGATCGCCCAAGCGTGTATCACGTATGGCACTTAACTGACTGACTGACAAGAAGTTGTGGCAAGCTATGACTGCTAAATCCTGAGGAGATAAAGCAAATAAAGAAGAAGATAAACTTTGATGAAGACTTAAAGACTGAAGGATTTGTTTGAAGCAACTTGTCATTATTGATCTGTTGCATGTAGATGATACTTTAGACATTTCTGAATGAGTTGGGCACCATGCATAACCTACATATGAGAGTGTAGATCTAACAAGGCAATTTAAGAACAGGATTAAAGTTCATAGGGTATTTTTCCTTCTGGGCACATGTGCTGTCTATTTTGTTGTTGTAAATTTTCAAGTGATTTTAGGTTTTGTTATTTGATAAATCTTTGTTATTTTGTAGCACCAGTCAACAGAGTTTGATGAAAGATTGTCAGGTTTAACACCTACAGAATTCATTTACTTGAAGCCATTTTTAATCATTGATTCAACAAAACAATCAGTCATGTTTATCAAAGATTGCAGAAGTGATTTTTTTTAAATAAACTTGAATTTAGAACAAACTTAGAAGTAATAGTTTCAGTTTGAAGTACCTAGTGGATTTGACAGCATTGGTTTGTGAATTTGGTAATATACTAATTCTGAGTTCAAACCCTGGCCTGGATAGTGCAGAAACAGTAATAATAAAGAATAAGATGAAATATCAACATCAGAACGAGGACAATCCTCTATCCCTATAGATTAAAGAATGGGTTCTATTTAAGATTAGTTGAATTGACAGATGTTTGTTTGTTTGTTCCTGTTTAACGGCCTATCAACATCTAAAGGGTCATTTAAGGCCAGAAATGTATTTTTATTTTAAATCACAGTTGTTGGTAACATTTTTTCATTCAAAAAAGTTTTGTTGGTAAATACTTTCATAGCATTTTGACCCCGGCTTGGGGGTTAACTATTTACCCATAGCTGGGACTCTAACAGGTGCTACCACCCTGGGTCAAGGCGGACCTGGGAACAACAGCAATTAAGAGGTGGTTCCACGCTCCTCACAACCTCCCAATCAGAGGCCTTGCTGCCGGATGCAGTTTACGGTCATACCCAGGACCGAATTGACAGATGTCTGAAGAAGGATAAAATGCACAATGACCAAAACAGAAACAGTAATAATCTAAACTTATTTATAAATGGAACTTTGTGTGTGTGTGTGTGTGTGTGTGTGTGTGTGTGTGTGTGTGTGTGTATCTGTTACCTATAGACTCTGAAATGGCTGAACCGATTTTCTTTAAAATTTACACAGTTGTACTATAAACGTCTGCGAGTGTTCTTAGTTAGGTTTTGTGTTGAGGCACCCCCGATAAATATCGAAAATCGATAATCGAAAAAATTGGGTTATAAAATGAGTGGTCCGATTTTAATGAAATTTGATACACTCATAGACAAAGACATGAAAAACGATATTCAGAAGTTTCAAGGTTGTAGTTCTTACAATAGTGCAGAAATTTGATAATATATGTATAAAAGTTTTCATTACACCTGAACAACGCTGGGCTATACTGCTAGTAAAGAATAAGATGAAATATCATCAGAATGAGGACGATCCTCTATCTCTATAGATTAAAGAATGGGTTCTGTTTAAGATTAGTTGAATTGACAGATGTCTGAAGAAGGATAAAGTGCACAATGACCAAAACATATCAATAAAAATGAGAAAAAATAATGTAAATAATTCAAACACTTTATCCCATAAATTCAGCAAGATAAAGTTCAAACTATACAGCCAGACAATTCTGTGAACTCTAGAAAACCTGCCAGGATTCATCATTAGCGGCTGCAATATGAACAACATAATATATACATATGATATAATGCTGATAGCTGACACAGAAAGGAAACTATGAGACCTTCTACAGAAGGTAGTTAAAGAAAGCAAAAAGAAAGGACTACGTAAAAACTACAAGAAAATGTATGGTCATCAGTAAAAAGAGAAGTCCAATATGCCAACTACACACCGAGAAAACCAAGCTAAAACTAAGTTTTTAGGTACAGAAATTTAAATACCTGGGAAGTTTTCTAACAATGGACGGTAAGTGTGACACTGAGATTCGAAGGTGTATTGGCATGGCCAAGAATGCATTCCAGAAGCTGAGTAGAGTATTGAGTGACAGGAAAATTTTGCTGGAAACAAAGAAGAGAGAATTGGATTGTTATATGATGTCTGTTTTTCAATATGGCCATGAATGCTAGACAATCTCATTAAAGATGAGGAAAGACTGGAAGCAACTGAAGTGTGGTTCTACAGAAGGAAGCTGAAGATACCATGCACCGAATATATGAAAAATGGCAAGGTTTTGAAGAGGATGGAAATAAGAAGAATACTGATACTTAACATAAGGAGAAACAGCTGAAGTTCCTGGGGTCTATAATGAGGAAAGGGGGTTGGAGAATCTGATACTCATGGGACAGATAGAATGAAGGAGAGACAGGGATAAGCAATGTGTGCATATTTGATGGACTTGAGCAAATGGATGGCAGAGCAGGGTTTGGAAAGGGTAACAAGAGTGTTAAGAGCTACAAGGAATAGGGAGATGTGGAAGGCCAGGATTGCCTACATCCTAAAGAGGCACAGTACATAGAAGAAAGTTTCATTGCAAAATTGACTCTCAGTTACATTCCAATTCAAAATTTAACTCTTTTTATAAAAATTATTTCTTTCCGGTCATTTGTCTGAATGAAATTTTCCCACAAACACATAGAAAAAGATAACAAGATTTTTCAGAATAAAATCTTTTAGGTTAGTATTTTCTTACTTTTCACTGAATCCTGCAGATGATTTTGCCTCTTTTCTTGCCCGCAGAGCTCAATTGGGAAGGAACTGGCATTTTTGTTTTTGTGGCATTTAATATCTCAAAAAAAAAAAAAAAGTCAGTAACATTTAATCATCACCAAGCAGAGCATAAGATTTCTCCAGTCATGGCTAAGATATATCAGATTTAATTTCAACTTCTGTTCTCAGTTACTTTTTATTCCATTTTCTGATGTAGTTAGAAGTTTAACATGGCCTGTTTCATTCAGCTTATTATCACTATATATATCAGAGTGAATAAAGAACAAAGAAACAAATTTTTTTTACAACATCTAAAACATTAATTTAAAACAGTGCTCGATGTATAATATATAGAGCTGTGAATATTAATTAGAAATTATATTTTAGAACATGTACAACAACTGTGATCTAATTAAAATTTAAAATGTAATAGAAAAAATTGATTGCCTAAATCCAAAATTAAGGTTAAATATACAAAATTAGATTAATTATAAACTCTGCTTAAATACAAAAATATTCTGTCCAAAATAAGCATTCCACCACTTACACCTCCCTACTCTGCTCCTCTAAGAAATCCAAAGGATATAGTCTAGTTGCAAGATAATAAAAACTTACATTCTAACTGCTAATGTTAAATCTGTCTACAAAACTCTCAGACATTCATTAATCAACTAATTCCACTACCCAAATCACTTTCTTCAAAATTCAAACGGACAATCCACAAGACTTATTCCCTTATCACTAACCCCCATCAACATCCCACACACAACTCACCAAATATAAGAAAAGAGGCTTTCCATTCCTGTCCACACCACCTGAAGAGACATTGTAGTTTCAATGTCGAAACAAATGTACAATTTGTAGTGGATATATATATATATGTATATATATATAAAATTTGTACATGTTCTAAAATATAATTTATAATAAATATATATATATATATATATATATATACAGTCATCCGCAGACAGATCTGTTTTACTGTATCACAGCTCATCAGTACAGTTAGACATCCGATTGCTTTTTACCCAGGATTCAAACCCAACTCAATTGGCATCAGTTGGCGATTCTACCTCTGAGCTATGGGCACTCGGTAGAAGGAAGCAGACTTTTTAGTGCGTACATTATCATGATACACACCCATGAGCTGAGAGTGTTCTAATTCATTGCTGAATGACTAGTCATCAGCAGACAGTCCTGTATCATTGTATCATAGCTCATCAGTATGGTGAGGCATCCAATTACTTCAAGCCAGGATCGAGACCCAACTGAATTGACATCAATCGGCGATTCTAATCTCTAAGCTATGGTTGCTTGGTAGATGAAGGCAGATTTTAGCATGTTGTATACACAATGTAAACACATGCCAGTATACTCTGAATCAGTGTAAAATAGTTTTATGTACTAAATGAGACAATAGCTGAAATAATGTTTCAGTAGCAAAGATGAGGACATTACTCAAAACGTAAATAATGTAAAGAAGAGAAAGTTATTTAGTGCAAAAAAAAAAAAAAAGACAGGAAGACATCAAGAGCCATTACTGCATACATCCTGAAATATTTTTGAAATTTTGTCAACAAAATAAATGCAGGAACCTACTCTAATTTAAATTTTCTCATAAATGGACAGCCTGCTTTTATAATTGCTTTTACTGGCTCGACTGAAATGCAATGTTAATTTTACACTTTGGTCTCTATGTTGATATCTTACAGAAACATACTCTTTGTTAAAGAATCTACAATATCCAAATCTGCAGTTTCTGCAAACATCTTAACAAAAATACTATAGGATTACAAAACAGAAAAATACTAAGTGAACATCTTCCATGCATGATAAATTGGAGATCTGTTATGGTGCCCTATTCTACTGTGGAATGAACTCTTCCTCCTCCATATAGACTAACCTAAGTGACTTCCAGGGACGCAGATGTGAGGTAGTCTAGAGACAGTTGTAAGGCAGTTGAGATACAGCATAATTATACTGTTCGGACATACACTTCTATTTGCTGACTACTAACACTTGTATTTGTATACATATTCCGTTATTCTAATAGACTGCTTGAACCTACCTTTTTGTTTCTGTGTCTTTCTTACTGGCTCAAACAGGCCATAACAAGATCACATTATGCACAATATTTAAATATCTGCATACATTTTTTAACATTGTGAAACTACTTAGTTGAAGTATAGTTAGGTCAAGTGACTCATTTTTGTTTTTAATAATTGTTTCAACCCAAGTAAAAGCAGTACTGCTACTGGTGCACAGGGGGCTACATTAGAGGAGAATGAAAGGCTAAATAGAAGGAGAGCAAAGAAAAAAAGGAAGGAACTGGTTACAGTGGGTATCAGAGAATGGTTAAGAGAAGGATGGGAATACTGGTGTGAAGAGAGTTGTGTGGGAGTAGATTGAAAAAGGAGAAGAACAAGATACAGTGGGTGTTGGGAAAAGGATAAGAGAAGGATAAGAATCAAGGGGATAAGAGATGTCAATTGACATTGCATTTAAACTCTTGGAGGTTGTAGCTGTCAGGGAAGAAAGTATACAAAAGGGAGTTCCACAAGTGGGAAGTGTGAGAAAAGAAACTGAGATAGTAGAAGTGACAGCTGCATTTTGTTGTTTTTAAAAGAGTAATGCTGTTACCATGTAACCCAGATATGTGGATTATTATGGTCAGTGAATACAATAGCATAGGCTAGACTCCATATACTCAGTTGAACCATTGGTGACTAAACAGGTTCCCTACTGGGTTTCTCTGGTGAGATATATGAATCTTCTTATAAATTCAATGGTTAATGAATACATTGGAGAATAAGCTCAATATCTATGTGTGCTGATGACAAATCACTGCTAGGCAGAGGTCTTATTAAACTAGTCAACTGCCAGAGATATGTATTCTTCTGTGTCTCTGACTAAAGCAAGCCTTCAAGGAGGACATTAGTTCTGGTTTGACCTGCAGAGGGATAGACTCTACCAGGTCTAATTGACCAAGAAGTTATGCATGAAAGATCTCTGGATTTGAACCTCTCTGGGGTTTTTTTTATGTGGAGAAAACTGGTCAGCTGCTCAGCTATAAAGTAACCCTATGACTACATCTGCTTGTTGGACTGATGATAAATGAATTAGACAAAATTCTTTGTACTGTACACAAATAATTGTTTTTGTTTTTTTCTTTTAAGCATTTCAACCCAACCGTGGTGATAATTCCACTACGATTACTGAAAGTAAAAGAGAATGCAAATACTTTAATGTGGAGAAAGGACAATATATGAACAGGTTCATAAAGACAGCAGATGGTGATTGGCATTGCATTTAAATTTTAAAAGATTGTAGGTGGTAGAAAAAGCAAGAAACCAGAAGAGAATTCAACAGGTGAGATGTGCAAGAAAAAAAACTTTTAGAACAAATAAGATAGTGGCATCTGCCTAATAAGTGTTTTAATTTTAAAAAAATATATAGATAAATAAGTGATTTATTTTCTACAGTTTATCAACCATTTTCCTGGCAATTAAAGGCAGAAAATATTTTTACAGACTTTTTTGCAGGATAATAATAATTTAGTGACACAAATTTTATTAATTAATCCATAGTTGTGGAAAGAACAGGTAGAGTTAGAACTTTCCTGGAGGCTTTTGCACATAAGCGAATATAACTAACCCAATCAGTACGGGAACTCAGTTCACTGATTAACAATTCTGAGTCATTATCCATTATACTACCTTCACATTCAAGCTTAAAGAACCTGATATTCCTAAACAGTTAGGCATCTAAGTTCTGACCAGACTAGATAAATGAACGAATTAAAAAGAGTATCATAAAATTTAAAAATATGTGGTGATTATTATATTCATTAATGTTCAGTGCAATAAACTTAGGTGTTGTGAATAATAACTAGCTGTGAGCTGAGTTCAAATTTTGACTTAAGCTGTTATATTTAATTTCACATAAATGCTCTTGGGACTGGTATTAGTCCATTGCTTTTCCCAACTGTTCAATTAAGGGTGAAATAGCTAACTTTGAGTGACAGCCAGTTTAGGTGAAAACCATTAATTAAAACAGTGTAGAAGATAATAGGAAACTTTCCCAACAAATCATAATAATTTAGAGATAATGAAGAAAAGTAAACTGTGGAAAATCATGATCTCCTACATCCTGAAGTGATAGGGTACATTTTTAAAAAGAAAATTAAGAAATACAATATAGACTATGCATATCTTTTCACACGGGTAAAATAAAATTTGGTGACATCTCATTTTCCTCAGTATCTCAAGTTGATTTTGCAGCAAGTAAAAAAGCAAGTCAAATATACAGAAAAATATAAGGAAGGGCAAAAAAAAAAAAGACATGTTCAAAGATCAAGTTAAAAATGAAAGGGGAAAGAACTTAAAATGAAACAAAGAATGCTGATAAGTGGGGAAAGGAAATAAAGGAATATAAAAGAGTTCTTGCTGTGATAAAAGCAAATAGATTTTGGTGGAATCACTTTGATCTGATCTGAAAAACAGTATCTTTGTTTATCCATTTGTTCAGTTTAGTTAATTCATTCTCTTTTCATGCTAAGACTGCCTTTATTTTTTTTAATTCTCTTTCATTGTTTGCTGAGGAAAGAATGTTAGGACATATGAAAGATTGTTTTTCTTAAAATCTCTATCTTCCAAATAAAATGTTCTTAAATTAAAAAAAGGAAAGAAACAATTCAATAAGGAAATAAGATAAGAATTTGCTACGATCAGCATCAAAGAAAGTGACAACACAAATTGGTTTCTCTCTAAACTTGCTTAATACATAAACACACTCCCTCATATAGACACCACTAATGTGTCTCACACAGAATGTGACCCACAAGGAATATTTTTTTATTCAGTATTTCTAGTGCTCTTATTGTTTTCTTTTTAAGAGAGTGTAGAAACTGTCCATAGAGATTGCTGTCCCAAGTGCTTTCAGATAATTCCTTAGCCATTTTCAAGGAACACAAAAAAATATACTGGGATGTATTACATAGAAAAAGTAATTAAGTTGCAGCAATTCCATGTTGCAGTGTCATATATTTATATATATGTTGAATATATGGATCAAAATTGAACAAGATAAATAAAATAAGTCAAGAGGAGGTAGGAAAAACATGTCTTATTTGTTTCACTTAAACAAGTTTTTTTTTAAGACAAATGATTTAAAAAAAACTTTTTAAAAACTTTTAAAAAATCTTTTACAAATCCACAGAGGCAGTATGTTGATTGTGGTTTGATTTCATTGGTCAGATACATGTCACATGTAATAAAGCAATAGATGAATATTCTAAATGTAGAGGAAAAAAGCGCAAATCTTTATTTTTTTTTTTTTTATAATCATGTCACCCAATGCAAGACAGTCTATTGCCGCTGGTGCACAGGAGGTTACATAGGAAGAAAGTTATGAGAAACAGTGACAGGTTACTGGGAGTGTCAGGAAGTGTGTAAGAGAAGGGTTAAGATACTGAGTGTGGAGTGGACAGAGAAAGAAGAATGAGAGAGAGGATGGAAGTTAGCAAAGATAGGAGATGACTATTGATTTTACACTTAAACTCCTGGAGATTGTAGCTGTCAGGGAAGCAATTAAATGGAAGGGAATTTCACAGTCGGGAAGTGTAAGAAAAGAAGCTGCTGGAGTAGAATTTGTATTTACATTTTATTGGTTTCACAGTAAAAGTGTGGAACCTAGTTGCTAATCTTGTGGCTTGAGCAAATTCATGTATAGGGGGAACCAGAGAGCTGTTCATCAAAGCAGAAGCTGTGAAAGTACTTGTAGAAAAGATACAGAGGAGTCACATTGCATCGGGAAGAAAATGACTGTATATGAGCTGTTAGGTTGGGATCAATCACATTACAGATTCTCCGTTGTATTTTGTGAAGGACCCCTAGGAGGATAGCAGGGACACACGACCAAATATGGCAGCAGTGTTCAATGCAAGGGCAGATGGTAGATTTATATATATGCAGGATGGTTTCAGATGGGAAAAACTTCCTGGCCCTAGACAGAGAACAAACCTTCTTAGCAGCAGATTTAGCTATAGATTTGATATAGTCATTTCACATGAAGTTTGTTGTGAGAGTTAACCCAAGGAGGTGCAGTGTTTTGCTCTCAGGGAGACTAGCCTGCTCCATGCTAATGAGGGGTAGGAGTGATTGCCTGTAATGGTTAATAGATAGCAGCTTTGTTTTGGAGGCATTAAAATTCACGGGCCATTTCTTACCACAGCCCACCACGGATTGGAGATCCTTATAAAGCTATGAACATAAAAGTGACTTTTGTTTGAACATACAACTCTCTTGTATTACATCAAAATAATGTAGGACACTATTTTGATTTCCCAAATGCTAGTTTAATTAAAAAGAACATAACTTTTTAAAAAGGAAGTACTTTGAAAACATTAATAGCATTACTACCAACCATGAACATGCAACTAAAACATTACAAACAATACATACTATCATACGAATGTGGTTGTCCATCAAATCTCTATTCTAGGTCCTACATTTTTTTCTGATCTTCATCAACAATTTTCCTGGTGTGATCAGATCCCAAGTAGGCATTTATGCTGATGACACCACTATTTACTCTAGTCTTGATAAGAAATATGCCAAGGCTGACAAGCCAACCTGGCTGCTGATCTAGAAAAGAACCTCCAATCTGTAGTGAACTATGCTAAGAAATGGCTCATGAATTTTAATGAAGATGCTATCTTTTAACCACCATAGACAATTTATCCTACCCCACATCAACATAGATCAGGCTAGTATCCCTGAAAGCAAAAAACGGGCCTCCTCTGCCTAACTCTATCAGCTGACCTCAAGTGGATTGAATACACTGAATCCATAGCTAAATCTGCAGCTACGGTCAGTTCAGTGTGTAGGGCCAGGAAGTTTTTTACAATTTAAATCCATCCTGCACATATATAAATCTACCATCCACCCATGCATTGAATACTGCTGTCACATCTGGTTGGATGCTTCTACTATTCATCTCAGGGTCTTTGACAAAATCCAACAAAGAATCTGTAATGTAATTGATCTCGACCTGGTAGCTCAGCTCCAATCACTTTCTCACTGATGTAATGTGCCTTCCCTCTGTCTCTTCTACAAATACTTTAATAGCTTCTGCTCTAATGAACTTAGCTCTCTGGTGCCACCTCTTTATGAATTTAGCCAAACTACTAGACAAGCAACTAGGTCCCATCTTTTTAAAGTGAATCCGATCAAGTGTAACTGCAACTTCTACTCTATCATCTTTTTTTCTTGCACTTCCTACCTAGAGAATTCCTTTCTGTATACTTGCATCCCTGACAGCTACAATCTCCAAGAATTGAAATGTAATGTCAAATGTCATCTCCTGTCTCCTTGACTTGCATCCTTTTCCCTGACAACCCTTGTATCATGTTTTTCCTGTTGACTCAACTCTCATGCAGCTCTCTTCACACCAGGGTTTTCATCCTTCTCTTATCCATTTTCTGATACCCCCTGTAACTTGTCTCTCTTTCTCAACTCTCTCCTCTTATGTAACCCCCTGCACACCAGTGGCAGTATTGCCTTACTTGGTGTGAAATGATTATAAAAAAAAATGAAATTCTGCATTTTTTCACAAATCTATAATTCATGAATCCAAAATACTAATAGATATTAAATAATTTGAAGATAGCTTCTTATATTCTTAACATTGTAATATTGTTTTCTCTATATGAACTACATTCTATTTTATTTCATAATTAATTTAATTTTTTTTCCCTATTATCCATTATTATTATCCATAGTTTTCTCACTATTATTATATATTATTATTATTATTATTATTAGTTTTATTATCATTATGTCCTTTTCATCATAATTGAATTTCTGCTATGGTCACACTACCTACCAAGTCTGCAGAAGGTCAGGGTGTGCTGTTGCAGCTACATTCAATATTTTTCTATGTCCCATAACATCCCTAGCATTACATAGAAAAGTTCTTAGTGTGTGAACTGTACTTAACAAGACAATTTTTTGTATATTTCTTAAGCTGGGGTTTCCAGGGATTCTTTCAATGTATTGTTTTGTTCCATTTTTTATCATTCCAAGTACACCTACTATTAATGGTACTATTCTTGCTTTCAATTTCCACAGTATTTTCTATTTCAATTTCCATCACTTTATATTTTGATAGTTTTTCAAACTCATTGGGTGCTATGTAACAATCTGCTGGACAAGCCATATCAATTAGTAGGCCAGTTTTGTCTTGTTGGTGTTTGACAATAATGCCCAGCCTATTGCTTTAATTTTCCTTTCTGTGTAGATGGTGTAATACCATAGAGTAATGACATCATCTATTTCTATAACCAGTACTGGGTGACATTCATACCAGTGTTTGTTAATACATTTTTCAAAGTGTTTGCACATTGTCCAGTGTAAATATTGCCTTACTCTATAATGACAATTTTTATATTCATTTGGATCAAGTACAGAACATCCTGAGATTAAATGCTTTATTGTTTCTTTGTATTTGTCCCAGAACCTGCATTTTGAATCCACTTTATTATGTATATTTGCCTAAAAGTACTTAGTGAAAAGACTGGTCTTGCGCTACAAGAATAAAGCCTTCAGTTTCAAACTTCAATCTAGATGCACGTAATCATTGATGAGTATTAACTTTATCAACATTGGGTTTATTAGCACATGTTCTGGATATTGGCCATACAGAAGTTTGTCAGCGTTGTTTTATCTGTTCAAGAGCTTTATCCTTGGCTTTCTTTTTCATATGTTTTGGTGCAACATTTGGTTCATGGCTTCTGTTTTGATTTTCTACAGAATCTACTAAATGTAAATCTTGTTTGTATTTACTGCCTTCTTTCATTATTGAATATTTTTTCTTTCTGTTGAGATGTTGTTTCACTAAATATATCATCCAGTCCTTTGTTGTTTACATGTATGTTAGTAAGCCAATAGTTGTTATCTTGTATGACAATTCTAGCTGAATAAGACTTTTTCCACCTTCTTTAGCGGGTCATTATAGACGGTCTACATCAGCCTTTGGATGATGCATCTTATGCTTAGAAAGAAGCTTTCTTGTCTTAGAATCCATTCATCTGATGTCATTTAAAGTCCAGTTCAAGATGCTGAAACTATATTGGACCACTGAAGTGGCTAGGTTTTTAATGGCCATAATTCTATTCTGTTTTTTCAATTCAGTTTTTTATATCAGTTGTACTCTTCTATAGTACGCTTTATGCACTGCACTGTTTCTTTTATTTTCTTATGGTGAATTCTTTCATTCATTTACACCTATTTTCTTATAAGCTTCTTTTTGCTCTAAATCATATTGTTACAGCAGGGTCTATGCTAAAAGAGGATGTTTGTTGTAGTGATCCTGATAAAACTGTGGCGTTAACACATTTATCCAAATTGAATTTCATCCCAGTGTCTTCACTGAAGCATCTTACAGTTTGCAAAGACCTTCCAGCATATTGTCATTTCTAACATACAACTTTAAGTCATCCATGTAAAATCAGTCAGTTGAGTGCCATATGTGATACACGCTTTGGGCAATCATGTCTTGAAAGACACATGACTGACTGGGCAGAAGATTATCCCACAGTAGGTTGCCATTGCTTTCTGCAGTAGACTGGTTGCCAACCAAGGCTCTAGAACCCAATCTGTACTATTATTTAACCCATAATTGGAAGGAAGAGACGAATTAATATCTTTCTCAAGGGTATTTGTGCGTAAGTGAATGCAAGAAATTCAGCTGTAATTTGAACTCGGCTCCCCTTTTTGTCGTTCTGACTTGCTATCTACTGCACCACAATGGCTTATTTTCTTCTGAGCTATTTTTTAACCATATTCTGTCATGTTAAGTTGGTTTGTTAATGCTATTAGTGATATGCAAAATAGTAAGGGAGACAAAGAGTCACCTTTAAATTTTCCTCTGTTGATGTTAATTTCACCAAACCTGTAAATTCTATTTATATCATTGAGTGTTTTCCATATCGACATACAGTGTTTGATGAAAATGATAATAATGGGTGATACCTTGTACATATTTAAAGACTTTAAAATCCAAGAATGTGGTACACTATCGAATACCTTATGATAATCTATCCAGGCAGTACTAAGATTTTTCTATGTATTGAAGCAGTTTTCCAAGATCATCCTGTTAATAAGTAATTGGTCTTTACATCTATAAGAGCCACGTTTGCACCCTTTTTCTTCAAGCGGTAATGAAGAAGTATGTCAGTTTTGGTAAGATAAATGTCAGTAGTTTATATGTTGTGAGAAGACATGTAATTGGTCTGTAGTTTTTTGGAATATTTGTGCCCCTATTTTTGGGTAAAAGAAAGGTAATTCCTTTGGTCATCCATGCAGAAATGTTAGTGGGATTGGTAACCAGTTTTTTGGCTAGTTTTTGTGTACTGTATTTAGATAATATAGCCAGAAATTAGGAATTTTATCTATTCCTGGAGATTTCGGGCTGTGTGCTTTTTCAGTGCACATTTAACATCCTTTTCCATGATTCCAGTCCATGTCTGTTCTGGTTTATTTTCCATTCATTCTACCTCTTTTACAATCCAATCTGCTTCTTTGTTATGTTCTTTAAGGCAAGCCCATATTTTTCCCAGAACTGTATAACCACTTTCATTTGGGTGGTGGGGGGACTGTCACTTCAATTCTTTGTTTACCTATTTCCCAGCAAAATTTCTTTGCATCAGTTTCAAAGATATTGTTCTGGCTGTAGAATCTTGATCTTTTCTCATAGAATCTTATTCTTTAAGCCTTCAGTTGTACTGTTTGCTTAATTTTTTCTTTAGTTGATAGGACTTCAATTTCATTCCGAATATTGTATTTTATTTCAACTCTTCTGCCTTTTCTAGTTCTTACATTTATTCTTCTTGCCAGTTCATCAAGTACTGATAATTCACTTCTAAATTGTTTGATTTCTTTTCTATTTTTCTTTTCCAAGGTGGATCTTCATGTCTGTGAGACTGTCTTTTTTTACTTTGATTTTTAACTTTTTTGTTGCCACTATTGCTGATGCATATATTGCTTCACTGAGATTTATATGAGTGTCTTCTTCATCCAGAATAAATTTGAGTGCAGTATTGTAGAGCTTAATAGTTTTGAGGTTATGGTTTGTTGGTTGTAATTTTGGGAGTTGTTCTCATTCCTCCATTGCAATATTTTGTAACTGACTTATATGGCTCTTGATTTCTTCCTTGGCTTCTTGTATACTATTCTTGTTTTCTTTAAAATAATTCTGTTCAATTTGTTTTGAACTAGTTTTATTACCACCTTGTAACCAACTAAAATCACACCTTTCCAACACGTTTAAATTTTCACCATTAACTTCACACTAATTTGTGTGCATCTCTATTTTTTCATCATGACTTGTGGCTTATATGATGTTACTACCTTTTTTTTTTTTTTTACAATTCCAGTTATGGTAGATTTTTTGACTTCTGGTAGGTTCCCTCCTGAAGAACGAGCTCTCTGTTTACCCACTGGAGGAGCCATACTGGATTATTGTTTCTATTTTTAATTCTCATATTATTCCCACAAATGACACATGGGTCCAAAAGTCCACCCAGAGTTTCCTAGCATATAAGGTAAAGATCTTTTACAGACAGGGTTCTGAAGTCTGTAGAGGATTGTTCACAACCTCATAATGCAGTAGCCATTCACTCTTTGGTATGATTAACAACTTGAGTTGTGGGTTGTTGTTGTTTAGATTTGTTTGAGTTTTGTTTAACAGCATATCAACCTCTGTGGGTTATTTAATGCCAAAAATGTAGGGTTTTAAGGTATTTTTTTTAATGTTAGGTTATAGTAAGAAGGTCAATTTAGTCAGATTTCATGAAATTTTTTATTTTAGAAACTGAAAATGTCTTTTAGTTTCTTCAAAACTGTATTGTTGGTAATATTTTTCATTCAAAATTTTATATTTTTCTATAAAAGTCTATTTTTACAGTTTCATAGTGTTTGACCCCAGTTTGGGGGTTAACTATTTTCCCATAGCTGGGACCCTAACAGGTGTTACCACTCTGGGTCAGGGTGGACCTGGGAACAACAGCAACTAATAGGTGGTTCCATGCTCCTCACAACTTCTCAATCAGAGACCTTGCTACCAGATGAAGTTTATGGTCATACCCAGGACCATTAAGACACTGATTAAAAAGAAAAACTTGCAAGAAACAGCCACTCAACGAAACAAAGCAAACACTACTATAGGATACAAATCCTATATCATCCAACAATTAACCGAAACACAAAAAGTAGAATTTCAGACCCACAAAATCAAATCAGAATGACCAAAAACATTTTTGAAAAATCAGACCAAGACAAAATTCACAATCAAGCGTGAAATTTAATCTTGACGAATAGGAAAAGAATTGACCCCATACTGAAAGAAAAAGACATAGCCAAATTTCACAACGTGATGCTAAATTTATTTTCTAACCAATGAAAAGAAATGGTTTGCAAAAATGAAAAAAAAAATTTTATGATCCAGACTCATAAATGCACACATTCATACTTGACTCTCATTTTATTTAAAAAAGAAACTTGTTATATATAAATTATACTTTAGAACATATACAAACTACAATCTACTACAAAAGTGTACATTTCATTTCAACATTGAAAGAAAAATGTCTCATCAGGTAGTTACCATCATTACTAACTACCTGATGAGACACTGTTCTTTCAATGTCTAAATAAAATGTACACTCTTGTAGTAGATTGTAGTTTGTACATTCTGTAAAGTATAATTTGTAATAAATATTTATGATTTGCATATGAACAGAATTCTTACTTTGTTAATTTTTTTTTTTAAATTATTACTGTTGTTTTGCCTAGTTTTGATTTGCACATATATTGTTTGCATAATATTATTTGGCCCTATTTTTTTATACCTCTTTTTTTATTTTTTGAGCACTTTATCAATTCTGCTTAGTGAGCATTTTGCCAATTACTTAACCATGGCCAATTACTCCACAAATGAGTCATTATAAAAAGTTAATACTTTTATAGCAATACTTTTATTAGAGCTTACGGCCATATCACGTTGAATATACTGGTTCTCGCTCGATCACCAAAGTTAAGCAACGTTGAGCCTGGTCAGTACTTAGATGGGTGACAGCTCGGGAATACCAGGTGCTGTAAGCGTTTAGTGATGGATGTGTGTTGTGGTGCAGTGGATATCGGCTCGGAAAGTGAAATCGGTGAGCCGAGTTCGAATTCCAGTTGAATATCCTGCATTCACTTAAGCACTGGTATTCTTGGGAAAGATATTAATCTGTCCCTTCCCTCCAGTTATGGGTTAAATAACAGGGTAGGACTTGGGGACCCTTCCCTTAAAAAAACAAATCCCAATGAATCTTGATACTCGAAAAGAAAAAGTAATACTTGATACAAAACTTATATAAAAACAACAATTGTTGAAAGAAAAAGGTATTACCAGCAATAAATAAATAAAATTTAATTGGCAATAAATGACCCACCAAGGTTGATATGCCATAAAAACTAAACAACCAACCAATCAAACTTTATTAGAAAAGGTATTCTCACAGGAACATTTTTTCATCCCCTTCCAAGGTTTTCAGGAAAATATTAACAGAAAGACACTTATTCTTAGAATTACAAAGCAACAGTTGGAATTTCTATGTCATATGAGGAAAGAGAGCTGGGGGAATTTGAGACTCACAGGATATACTGATGGCAAGAGGGACAGAGGAAAGTATTGAATAACCTATCTAATAAGCTTGTGGTTATTAGAACAGTGATTAGGAGAGATAGCAAAAAGACAAACATTACTAAGAGCTAAAAAAACAAAAAACAGGAAATTGCAGAGAACCATGATTGCTCAAATCCTGAAGGGACACATCATATAGAGCAACAATGTATAAAAATATGCAAATTCTCATACATGATTATACATACATACATACATACATACATACATACATACATACATTCTCTTTTTTTCACATGTTTTTTAATCATTTCACCTCAAATAAGTCAATAAAGCCAGGGGTTACTGAGTGTAAGAGAACATGAAAAAAATCTACTATTAAGATGAGAAAACACCAGACAAAAATTAAGACAACAGAAATTTAAGTTTTTGTAGATCAAATTTGACATTGCAGTAAGACGCTGGAAGAGAGACCCACAAGTATGACGTGTGATAGAAAGGCATGAAAGGTACATGATGTAATGAATATACAATGAATATGGACACACCTTGTTTCCCCACTCACTGTAATGGTATTAGCCATAAATGCAGACAAAGGCAAGGACATTGAGTGAGTGAGTGAGTGAGTGAGTGAGTGAGATCTATCACCAGAGGTCTACTGACTACGCCTACGTATCAGGACACTGCATAAGACAAATACAACAATTATGTCTATGGACTAGATTGTTCTACCAGATTACATTTGCCTTAACCACTTAACAACCTCGTATTGATATATATCCCATTTTGGGACATATCAGTACATTATTGCAATGGGAAGCTGAGATGCCAGGTCAGAGGCAATAACATTTCAGATTCTTCTTTGTATTTTTTCAAGAATCTCTAAATATGTAGTTCTAATGCTATACATTATATTTTATTCTACTCTCAGGTTTCTGCTACAAGGAGAGGGTCTTAATAATTGGAGAACAGGGTGAAAGTTTTTCTCAATATATAATAAACTAGGAGCTCTATAAAAAGCTTGAGTTAAAAAATCACTTAAAGTTTAAAATAAAGAAATCTGATGGTTTTAATAACGTTGTCATTGTTGGAGAGTAAATAAGCATCCCTCTATGCCATTTATTAGGCGCAGAATATGGGATGATGGATGATGCATTAAAAATATATTTTTTTCATTCCAGAAATATTTCCATAAAACTTGAATTGACTGCTTGCTGAATACAATTTTTTTCTTTCTTTCTTGGCTTTGTTTTTTGAAAAAGATGTAAAAATATGAAAAGGATCAGTGCAAGAATGAAACCTTGTATATGGTGTTTGTAGAGATTGCCAAATGTTTGGCACGGTGAGCAGAAAATGTCTGAAATATCCTGAAATGACTCATTTGTCTCTCCCAGTTATTCAACATGATCATCCAGCTATATAAAGATCAGCATGTCCAAGTTAGAAACAACAATGACTTCTTAGATTATTTCTTTGTTTTTTTTTTGTTTTTTTTTGGAAATTGTGTGAAAGAAAAATGTAACTTCTTTCTAGTTTACAAATCTTTGGTCTCTCTCCAATATGAGCTGTTTAAAGCCTGGGTTGTTATATGCATACTGTCATATCTTTTTTTTTTCAAAATTTCTTTAAAAAAAATAAACCCTTTATTAGATAAATACCGAATATTTTTTAAAATTCCAATACTTATTTAATTTGGTTAAAAAAAAAAAGGGAAGTTTTTTAAAATTGAAGTATTCTTTGCCTTAAAAGATACTGAAATGAAACTGCTCTCTTAATATTCTGAGAGAACACATTTTTGCATTTCAGCAGCATTGCTGATGATAAACTTCAAGAGTGAGACTACTTGCACATTCTGATATGAAGTGAAAGTATTATATTGAATCAAGTGCTAGGTCTGTTCCTAGGAAAGTTGGTTCATTGTGTTGTGCCAGACAATTTTTCTTATTAATTTCCATCTTGCATATTTATAAATCTACCATTTCTATACAATTTTTTTCATCAGAATCTACCTTACATATTCATAAGTCTACTACTTATCCACACTTTGAATATTCCTGCTACATCTGGTCTGGTGCTTCTGATATGTATTTAAAAATTCTTGATAACATATAAAGAAGAATTGACCTGGCATCTCAACTTCAGTCACTTTCTCTCTGCTGTAATGTAGCTTCTCTGTGATTTTATATATATATATATATATATATATATATTTAGTGTATCGAGGCAGCAAATAATTTTTTAAACATATGCTGTTAAATATAAGAGACAATGAATGTCCATTATGTTTAATCATGAGCCGTTCTAAACATCATATTTTGGCTTTAATTTCAGTTGAAAATAAAGACAAAACTTCTCCAACACTTGGATAATATTTTATTAATTTGCTTCTAAGCTTTCGACTCACATGAGTCACCTTCAGAGGTTTTATTTAGACTGTAATACAATAACATCCGCCATCACCGATGATTTTATTTTGTGTTGACATAAAACTACACTTGGCAACGGCAATAATTACCAAAAATAATAAATGCAGTTCTCAAATTTGCAGTGTGGTTTTATGATGTCACACCGCATGATAGCGCGAAATGGCAACAAAACCATTAATTCATTGTCTCTTATATTTAACAGCATATGTTTAGAATATATATATATATATATATATATATATATATATATATATATAAATTGATCTAATGAACTTTCCTTTATGGTACTCTAGACTTTATGAATTTAAGTGCAGTACTAGATTAGTGGTAAGGTTTGATCCTCTTACAGTTGAAATGGCTGATGTAATCATAAATTTTATGCTAACAGTTTCTTCTTTTGTACTTCTGTGAAACTCTCTACCAGTTTATTGCTTTCCAGTCTAATTTGATCTTTAAAAATTTAAATGGAATGTCAGTTGTTATCTTCTGCCTTTTTAATTCCTGTTCTTTTATTATCTCCCACTTAATAGATTGATATTTTTTATGGCTTATCAGTGCTTACTGTTATAAGTCATGCTAATTAACCCATAGCTAGGGGAGAAGAGATGAACTGATATCTTTCCCAAGGGTATTTGTTTGTATGTGAATATAACAAACCTAACTGGAATTGGGACTCTGCTCTCTGAATTCATATTCTGAGCATTTACACATTATGCATCAAAGCTTCAGCTCTTGGTATTCCATGTTTTCTTTAATAGGCTTTTTTTCTCTCATATTCTCATATATTTAATAACTCCTTGCATTTTTGTGGTTTCATTGCCTTACTTGGAGCAAAATGATTAAACAAAAAAAAAAAAAAAATTAGTTTGAATTTTCTTGGTTTCATGTCAACAAATTTTCACAAATATTTTCAGTTTAGTATACAAAAGTAATTTGCTATCAGAATTTTCTCCAATATTTCTATTGACTTATAATTCTGCTGATGAATGCTGAGCATTTGACCTTCAAATATGCAAATAATATTCTTGATATGCTAAAAAAGACAACTTGTACAATTATCTGATATACCGCTATTCCTAAATCCAGAATCTAGTTTCAAAATGTGTATTCACATTTGTGTGTGTGTGTCTCATACATGCAGTACAATTTCTGAAGAGCTAATGAATTTTTTAATTTATCAATCTGACACATTAATAGAATACTCCAAATTGAGTAACTGTTGCACTCGTCCATGCATTGAATGCTGTTGCCATATCTGGCTGTGTGCTGCTGCTATTCATCTCAAGGTTCAAAATCCAAAGAAGGATCTGCAATGTAATCAGTCATGACTTGGCATCTCGACTTCAGTCACTTTCTCACCAACTTAGTATGGCTTCCCTCTGTTTTTTCTACAAATATTTTCATGGCAACTTCTCTGATGAGTTCTTTTATCTCCCGAGTGCTTCTAACACATGAAGTTAAGCATGCTATTAGATTGGCAACTAGGTCCCACTCTTTTAATGTTGAAATACTTAACTACCACTCCTACTCTAACAGTTCATTTACTTGCAATTCTTGCCTGTGGAACGCTCCTCTATTTACTTGCTTCCCTGATAGATACAATCTCCAAAAATTTAAATTCAATGTCATTTACCATCTTCTATCTTCTTGAATCCCCCTTCATCTTTTAACTTTTTCTCAACTCCCACTGTACCCATTGTTCTCTCACACTGTAACCCCCTGCCTTGCTTGTGGTGAAATGATTAAAAACAGCATAAGATGCTCGACTTATTTTAAACAGTACATAAATTTCCGTCTACCAGCCTGAATATTTGTTAAATCACCCTCTGGCAGAATTAAAACATACATCCTCCTTTGCTGGGGAAACCATTGTAAAACATGACCTGCTTTTAACCAACTAATCCACAAAGAGCACTGACGATCAGGCAATATGGAATGCTGCCTTTATACACAAATCCTCATCTCAGATCCTCAAAATTTCCTATCTACTCAATTTCATATCCAAAAATAAAAATTCTTAAGTAATCTATTTTTTAAATTTATTAATTCAACAGATTTTCATCACATTAAACAGAGTGTCTACTTGAATATGGTTTTTCACTAAAAATAACATTTAAAGTGATAAAAAACACACACACATTATATATATATATATATATATATATATATATATATATATAAAGTTGTTCTAAAAGTTCATGGTGATTTTTAAGGGAAATTAAAAAATAAAACAAAATTTTGTCATTAAACATTTATTCAACTAGATGTAAACCACTTTTTTGCACAACCTTTCCAAAAGATACTGTCTTTCCAGAATTTTGGTGGTTTCACGACAAAGAATTCATTAGAATATTTTTTATGTCATACAAAATAGTATGTGCAATCTCCAGAGCTCTCATATCTCTAGATGATAGGAATGATTGGATGAAATCAAACAATCAAATCGAGAAATGAAGGTTGTTTTGAATTGGCAGGCTTCCAGATCCTTTCATACAAACAAGTATCTCTCAAGGCTCTATTCTAGGTCCTATGCTTTTTCAGATCTTCATCAATGATCTTCCTGATATAATCAATTCCCAAGCTGGCATCTATGTAGATGACACTCTCATTTATGCCTGTCTCTGTAAGAAGTCTGTCAAGGCTGACAAAATAAACCTAGCTGCTGCACTTCAAAGGGACCTCCAATCTGTGAGTGGATGGGGTAAGAATTCATGGAAGGGAATTCCACATGTGGGAAATGTGAGAAAAGAAGCAAATGGAGTGGAAGTTGCAGTTACATTTTATTGGTTTCATTGTAAAAGGGTGAGATCTAGTTGCTAGTCTAGTATCTTGGGTAAATTCATGCAGAGGGGAGATAAGCTCATCGGAGCAGAAGTCAAAAGTATTTGTAGAAGAGACAGAGGGAAGCCACATTATGCTGGTGAGAAAGTGACTGCAGCTGAGCTACCAAGTTGAGATCAATTGCATTGCAGATTCTTTGTTGGATTTTGTCAAGAACTCCGAGGTGAATAGCAGGAGCACAAGACCAGATGTGACAGCAGTAGAAAATACACAGGCGAATGGTAGATTTATATATGTGCAGGATAGATTCAGATGAGAAAACCTTCCTGCACAGTTAAACGACCTTCCTAGCAGCAGATTTAGCAATGGATTCGATGTAGTCATTGCACTTGAGATCTGCTGAGAGAGTTAGGCCGAGGAGGCACAATGTTTTGCTTTCAGGGAGACTAGCCTGATCCATGCCAACCGAGGGGTATGATCAATTGTAAATGATGGTTAAGAGATAGCAGCTTCATTTTGGAAGATTAAAATTCCTGAGCCATTTCTTACCCCAGTCCACCACAGATTAGAGGTCCTTTTCAAGCTCAGCAGCAAGGTTGGCTTTTTCAGCGTCAGTGGATTTCTGGTCAAGGTGGGAGTAAATGGTGGTGTCGTCAATGTAGATACCTACTTAGGATCTGATTACATCAGGGAGATTGTTGATGAATATGACCTCAAATTGAATGACTACATTGAAACCATAGCTGCATTTACTGCTAGGAAAATTGGTTCACTGTTAGTCCAGGAAAATTTTTGTGTCAGAATACATTTTGTGCATTTATAAATCTACCATTCATTCTACCTCTTATACTCCAACAGTTTCTTTTCTTGTACTCCCTGTTTGTGGAACTCTCTTCCTTTTGCTTGCTTCCCTGATAGCTACACTCTCCAAAAGTTGAAATGCAACATCAACTGCCATCTTTTATCTGATTCCCATAAACCTCTTATCTTTTCTTTGACATCTCCTGTACCGTTTTTGTTCTCTCACTGTAACCTTACCACTAAGAGTATTTTTGAAGGAGATGAATAAATAAAATTCAAAAGGACAATGCCAAGATGCAACAATTTTTGCCAGGTCACCAAAGAAATGCGAAGTCTAGCATTATCCTGATGGAAAACAACACCATTCCTTTTAGCCAGTTCTGGGTATTTTTCTTTAATTCATTCAGTTATGAGCAGTATTTTTAAAATTAATTAACAGGTTACTTGGCAAAAGCTCATAGTACAGGATTCCTTTCTAATTCCACCAGATAAATAACATTCTTAGGGTAAAGACATGCTTTTGAGATAGCTAAAGTTGATCTGTAAATGATCTATTTCTCATCAACTGTCATAATTTGCTTTAAAAGAGGGTGTATTTTCATTGCATTTATACAGCAAATGACAGATAGAAATGCAATCCCAAAAATTCTTTCCACTCAGATCATGTGGTACAAATACATCATAGCAATTTGAGTGCACAAGCTTTACTAAGTCATCATGGATGGTGGATTTTGATAAATTTAGTGTTTCTGCCAATTCCTGCATTGTATAATGTGGGTTATTACCAATCAAGATCTTGATTTGGGCATCAATGGTGGAGGGAGGGAGGGAGGGTTCTGCCTGAGCATTCTTCATCAATAAGGGTTCAATCACCAACTCTAAACTTAGTGAACCCTAAATGTACAGTTTTGTCAGCTAAAGCACCTATCATTTTTGTTGCTTGCAAGGCATTTTTGTCTTTATGGTAATAAAATTGGTATGAACTTTCCAGACAACTCAATATATATGTGTGTGTGTGTGTGTGTGTGTGTGTGTGTGTGCGTGTAGGCCTCTGATTTTCTTTTATATCCATATGGACACAAACTACTTTCTTGACATTACTTGACACAATGATGACCATGTCTGTAATTGTTTTCTCACTTCTTTTTATTTTTTCACATTCCACTCATACTCTCTTTTCCCTCCCTTATATATATATATATATACATACAAACATTAATGTATATTTGGCCAGCAGCCTTTCTTTTAAGCACGTTTTGTTGAAAACCACTGACAAGAAAGATTTTATTAATATTTGATTTAATTTTTTTCAGTATTCTTACAGGTTTTGTTTTTGCTGGAGATAAGGAAAGTAAAATGTTTTATAATTATTATTTTTCCAAGCACTTTCAGCCACTTCACTGGCCATTCTCAAGAGTGTTATGATTCCGATGTTGTTATTCTTTCTTCTCGTTTTGACTAACATAACTAATTTTGTGTTTTTGAATTAGATATATATAAGAAAGAAAAGAGAAGTAATAACAAAAGAGGTCAAATATGACAGCAGTGGTAGCAGCAGGCATGTCATAAGAACAATTGGTTAAAGGCTCCAAATTCTAGCATACATTTTTCTATATATAATTATATATTGACACATTTTTGTGAACTATTGTCAATGTTAAATATGTAAATGCTTAATGTCCTCTTTATGAAATGTTAGAGAATATGTAGATTAATTCAAAATGTCAAGCCAGACCATACCATTGATTTTCATGTTCCCTATATCTGCCTCTTTTAAACCAAGAAATAATGCTACTACTACTGTCTCTACTAAATAAGGTGAATAAACAGAAACCTAAAGAAAAGTGTGATGCACTGGGGCCTGAAGAATTGCTGACAGACTGGAAGAAGCCAGAGTAATTTGATGAAATTTGAATTTATTGCACAATAAAGAACACAAAGAAGACACATGGGAGACTTCTGAAAAGTTCTCAGCCTAACTAAAATAAAAATGAAAATTCTTGATGTCTAGTTATTTGATCATATTTTGGGAAGTGAGCCAGCCTGAGAATTTTTGAGCAACTCATTCATATCTATGTATATATATATGTTTGTTTGTGAGTGTATGTGTATATATGTATGTATAGATATATAAATTGATTGAATGATTTGACTCAAAGCAAAAGAAAATGTAATATACTGTCAAATTTTCTCTGTTCTCTAATTCCTGCAGGCATCAAAGTATGCCCAGTGTTCCTAGCCCTTTTAATGCAATGGGAAGGTACAGCTTTAGAGTAAGACTCTCCAGGGATTTCACTGCTTTATTCAATTTGTGCCCTCTCTTGCCTGAGGACGAGACAAGGCTGATCTTATCAAAAAGTCTAAGAAGTGATAACAGATCGATTGAGAAAGAGACACAGAGAAACAGAGTGCCATATTTATTGTGCTGATAATATGATGTGCTTAATGGCTCAAATTAGAATTTGAAGTGGTAATATATATGCAGACTATATTTAATCAAAATTCTTTTTTCCCATGATGCATTACTCAAGATTTAGTATGATAATCTGAATTTAGCTTAGACATACAGATTAATATATTGCTAAGCAAATATCATTTGTTTGATACATTGCTTTTTGTATATTATGTATATATGTATATATACATATATGTATATATGTATGTATATATACATATATATATATGTACGTATGTATACATATGTATATATGTATGTATGTATATATATATATATATATATGTATATATATATATATATGTATATGTATATATATATATATATGTATGTATATATATGTATGTATATATATATATATGTATGTATATATATGTATGTATATATATATATATATATATATATGTATGTATGTATCCTGGGTAAAAAGCAATCAGATGTCTAACCGTACTGTCTGCGGGTGACTATATATATATATATATATATATATATATATATAGAAAGATAGATAATGTGTGTGTGTGTGTGTAATTATATATGGTATGCTACTTGTGTATTTGATGCAAATTCCTCTCTAATATATGTTTCATTAAAACTGATGACTAAGTACTTTTGTTTGATTTTATATTGTATTTTTCTTGTACAAAAACAAAAAAATAAGCTTAAAACCAGTGCCATCCATAATATCAGAGATTATCACAAAAGCAATGACAGCAGAATGCAGTATACAAGCTAATAGAGGGAAAATATCAGCTGAAAGTGGGCTGATTTATAAAACAACAGTTCTTATACACATACTAAGCACAATGGGTAAATTGTCACATTTTATATTTTTGTTTGTTTGTTTTTGATTTTGTTCACTGCACATACAGTAGGGGTCACCATTGAAAACAGCTTGCTATACTGCCTGGCATTCCAGCTGTCAGCTTCAAAATGAACAATCTGAGGACAGGTCAGTGGATTCAGAATGAGTTGGATGAGTCTAATGGTGATTATGAAGGTATGGCAACTCATAAAATTCATTGTGATCATTCTAATAAGAAAAGAACTCCTGAATTTGTTGGTGACAGCGTCACACTCAACATGGAACATTACATCAAGTGTCTTAAGAAGGTAGTGCTACCCTGGGTCAAGAGAGTAGCTATTGGAAGACCCTATATTTGACAACAGAACTCTGCACCATGCCACACAAACAGGAGAACCCAGTCATAGCTGTTAGACTATTTTTATGACCACATTACCCTTACATCTCAAATTGATTATGGGTGGGGTGAAGTTAATCAAGAGACCAACAAAAATCCTTGCAAAACCAGAGATGAACTGAAGGCAAGTATTATGGCAACATTCATTAACTTAAACAAAGAGACTATCCAGAAGAGTTGCAGAAGATTATAAAATCATCTGGAAGGTATGACTGAAGTCAGTGGTAAATATATCTGTTAAAATGCGATGTCAGTGTTATTTTAATTTTTATATGATTTAGATGATAATTTATGATATTTATGAAATTTAATGATAATTTATTCATCTCACTCTGCATATAAAAACTAATATGTAAATAAACCAGGTACCATAATGCACCCCATAATATCAGGGATAAAATAAATAGAGCACCCCCCTAGTCAACACTTCATATATATATATATAAAACAAAAGTTTATACTTAGGGATTATAGTTGTACATGTTTTCAATGAGTCAAGAACAGCTATTTACTAAGCTTAGATAAATATAACAAAAATCCTCAATGAGGATTGATCTCATTCCCTATAGCTTAAATGAACAACATATTTAGCATTGTAATACAGTCATACTCTCAAAATTGATTGATTAATTTTTATGACTTATCAACCTTTTGGAAAAGCTGAACTAGTTTAGATTACAATTTTTTTTTTTTAACAAGTTTTCATTAGCAATTTCTTCTTGAGATTAACAATGATTCTTCCAAAGGTAGGCCCTACTATTTAACCAATACCTGGGGGGAAAGAGGAATTTATAACTTTTCTAAGGGTATTTGCACATAAGTGAACATGATGAACCCAATTGGAATTTGAACTCCATTCTCCTATTTCTCTTTCCCTTATACCACACACTCATCTACCATACCTTCAAAAAGTGTGTCTGTGTTAGGTAATGATAACTAAGGTTAACAGGGTTGGCAGTTACTGTGTAATGTGTTTGATTCTCACTTGATGCCACAAAAACTGACATTAAATAGCACAAAAGAGCCATCCAATCAACAAATCAAATACTCAATCACCCCAACAGCCCCTCTCAAAAAATTGTAAATTTATTCAGGAATGACACACCAAGTTAAATTTCTAGGAACTTCAGGATAAAATGTATTCTGAAAAAAAAAAAAAGTAAACAAAATTGATAGAAAATGATTATTGAAATATGTGTGAATTGCCTGGAGAGACATGGGAAATGCTGAGTAAACTGGCATATGAACAGAGTGATTGGTCAGTTTAAAATTACTCCCAAACAGTTCTGATCAACTTTGTATATTTCTCAATCTATCAGTTTATATCCTTTAATCTAAGTATATTCAAATGAATATCAGCCTATTCATATCTATAGGTAATAATATCATTCTGTTCATCCCAGTCTTTCTTTCCCAGTTATTTAATATCTACCTGAATATGTTCATATCTATTGTATTCAATTTTGTTTACATCTATCTCAGACAATTTCCTGTATAATATGGTTTCTAAGCTGATCATAATATTTATCAACCTGTTCATACCTATTTGGTTTGAACCTTTTTATTTGTCTATCTCTCAGTATGTTCATATTTACTTCAGATTGTCTATATCAAACTATTAATAACTACTCTTATCTGGTGTAATAATTAGCAAGCTTGTTGTGTTAGAATTATTACAATTGAGTAGCAAGTTTGACCCTCACTGGTTGCTTTATACTTTTGCCCTTACTCCACATTTAAGCTGTGCTTAAACAAATCACCTCTTCATAGCTTCATGGACTGGTTTCATTCTGCATACATCTATTCAATTATATCTGTTTATTTAACTATCTTTTCAATTCTGATTGTCTTCTTTTTCATGTATTTATCTGCTAAATAAGTTTTGACCTCAGTAAGTTCCCAAAGGAAAATGGATGAAGAAAAAAAAAAAGCAAATGGATCACAAATTAGATTCTCAACATCATGCAAAGGAGACAGAAAACAGTGCCAAGACCTGGAGTGGAATACGAACATCTAAACAAAGAATGGCTCAATGAAAAATGAGTAGAAATAGAAAGATAAAGAATGTACACAGAAACAATCAGAAAACTAATAGGACAAAAAACATGTTCATCAACAGGCTGCATAAAATCAAAGGACAGTATACTCATATTAGAGAAAGAAAAAATACTTAAGCAATGGAATGAATATATCAAAGATCCCTTCCACGATGAAAGTGAACAACCAGCAATACACAGAAAAATCAACAGGCTGAAAATATTAAAAAGTGGAGTGGAAGTTGCACTGGCCAAATTGAACAGATACAAAGTGGCAGAGTCAGATGAGATATCGGAAGCCCTAGACAATTTTGGCATAGATAAAATTACAGAAATGACAAATTATATCTACAAATGTGGGGATATAGCAAAATACCCAAGCAGATCCATTTTCAAAGCGCTGCCTAAGAAACCAGGCACAAAAGAATGTGAACTCTATAGAACAATCAGCCTAATGAGTCAAGTAACAAAACTCATTTAAGAAATCCAAGAAATCCATTTCTCTACTGAAATGATTTACTGAGCATTTCTACAAAGTGCTGCATAAAATCTAAAGGAACTTAAGATGTTCAATGTGTTCCTGCAAGAAAGAAATCCAAGAAATACAGTTCTCTACTGAAATGATTTACTGATCATTTCTACAAAGTGCTGCATAAAATCTAAAGGAACTTAAGATGTTCAATGTGTTCCTGCAAGAAAGAAATCCAAGAAATACAGTTCTTTATTTTCTGGTGAAAGTGATTTTTTTTTAATGATTTTACCTGAGGGAAGGCAATAATGCAAAAAAAACAAAAGAAAACAAAAAAAAAGGGATTATTGAGAGTGAAAGAGAATGAGAAAACTTTAGTGAGGAGAAAGGACAATAAAAGAACAGGATTCAGAAAGATAGAAAATGATCATTATGTCACATTTAAATTTTTAGTGATAGAGAAGCAAGAAACTGGAAGACATTTCGACACGCAAGAAGTACAAGAAAAGAAATTATTAGAATAGAACTTATGGTTAGATCTAGCTATTTTTACAGTAAACTGATAAGGCCTAGATTAATACCTTTTCCAATGGTATTTGTGCATAAGTGAATGCAATGAATTCAAACAGGAATTTGAACTTGGCACTGATTTCTCATTCCAAGCCAATATCCATTGCACCAAAAATGCTTAATTTTATGTGGTCAAGGTACCAAAGAGGAGAGTTCATGTGAAAATTGTCATAAAGATATTTATAGAAAAGACAGAGGGAAACTATGGTGATGGGAAAGTGGCATAAGTTGAGATGGCAGCTCAGGTCTGATAACAATGCAGACCCTTCTTTGGCTTTTGTCAAGTAACACAAGATATATAGCAGGACACCAATTTGAATATGGCAGCAATATTCAATGCACAGATGAATGATAGATTTATAAATGTGCAAGACTGATTTTTGTTAGACACATTAAACCGACTTTTTGAGCAGTAAACCTAGCAATTAATTCAATATAATTTATCCACATTCATATCAGTAGAAAAAAATGAGACCAAGAAGGTATGATGAGTTGCTTTCCTGGAAGTTATCATCACCAATGCTGATGAAAAGCAGAAATGGTTTTCTATGATGATTCCAAGATAGCAGTTTCATTTGTTAAAATTTACAAGCCATTTATTGCCCCAATTAACAACTGATTGGAGGTCATTGCAGTTTTATGTACCAGACTTGTGAAACTTGGGAAACAGAGTAACGTGACAGATGATCTAGATTAACCAATCAGTGAAACAAATTCTCCAAAAATATGTTTATATGTGTAAACATATGTATGTATATAACATGATTACATGTGTAAGGTGTGTGTTTTGCATTCATGCAAGCACAAAATTGAAAGAGAAATAAACCATTGTTGGAAAATAATTTAGTTCATAAACCATAAAAAGTGTGGTGATGGTGGGTACATTACCTTCCCCAACAAATCCAAAGAGAAATTGCCTAACCGTGTCGCCAAACACCATCAGCTTTGAGTTCTTCCCCAGCCTTTAAGTATCCTCCTCCCTCTGCCTGCTTCCCACCTTCTTGCGACTGTAGATATGTAAACCTGTGTTCATTATTCTTGTGTATTTTAATGTTCTTATTGATTCACCAACACGAAACATCCCAAGCCATTAAAACTGGTCCATTTGTGACAAAATTAATCTATAAGCAAAGTGAGAGAAGACAATCTTACAAGATTTTGCATTTGGGAAAGTCCTGGAGAGAAAGAGTAAAAGATACTAAAGAATAAGAATTATTTTGTGATGAAGAGAGAGAGTGAAGATGGGAAGATGGAGGTGGTGAGGTTTTCATGATGAAGAGGAAGAAAGGAATGACGAGTCGAAGATAGAGAAGAAAGAGGGAATTGAAGAAAGAGATATCAAGAAGGTGAGAAAAACAATCAAAAAATACTAAAGCAAAAGATGAAGAAGGAAAATTTAGCAATGATTTTGAAAAGAAAAATGAGTTGGTGAGAAATAGCAAAGGTTTCAGTAAAAAAAAAATGGGGAGAAAAAGAGTAAAAATAAGAAGTTAGAAAGAAAAGCAAAGTAAAGAAGAGAAAGAAAAGAATAGAAAAGTAAGCAAAAAAGAAGATAAAGATCTGAAAAGAAAAGGAAATGTTGCAGTAAAAAAGAAGAGGGAATAACAAAGATGGAAAAAAAAAGAGTGAGGGAGAAAGACCAAATAAACAGACGGCATTAGAAAGAAAAGGAAAAAGTTTTAAAGAGAAGAAAAAAGCAGTCAATAATAAAGAGAAAATGTGGAAAGAAAAAAGAAAATGTTTTCAATAAAGAAGAAGAGAAAAATAGAGAAAGTAAAGAATAAATAAAAGAGGAGTTGAAAAGAAAAGGAAAGTTTTAAATAAAGAACAAAAAAGAAAATAATTATGAAAACAATAATAATGAAAAATGAGCAAGTTGGAGAATAATACAAAAATGTAAGAATGTGGATAAAAATGAAAAATGCCAGGAAATGATAAAAGTATTTCAAATGTGATATAATTTGAGATATTAAAATAGAAAAATAAAAATCTTCGAAACTTAAAAGAAATAGAAGTAAACATGCAGGACGGAGTATGACAATAATAAAAATGATGACGGATTTTTATCGGCAATATTCATTGTTCTTAGAATGAGAAAAATTTCCTATAAAAAGCAATTATAATTCCCAAAATCCACATCATTTTTATTTTGCTTGTGATTGGTTAAAAATATTGACTTGAGTGATAATAATGAAAATAATTATCTATCATAATATATTTCTAATATACACACAGACATTCATGCATATATATATATATATATATATATTTTATGCTGAAAAGTTCTTGGTATGACAAGGGAATAAAAAAATAAATGCTTACAGCTGCTCAAATTTTGTAATTAGATCAAGAATACACACACACACACACATATATATATATATATATATATATATATTTTTTTTTTTTTTAATCCAAATGATAAGCAGGTAGGTAAATCCCAAAAACCTGATCCTAATTAATATTAATTTAATTAATATTAAAATTGTTCAAGGTGGAGGGCTCAATGCAATTACTATATTCTAATTACAGAGCCAATTATAAAATAAAACAAAATTTCAATGTTCAAAATTTCGGCTATTGAATGAATTTGAACGTCGAAATTTTATTTTATATATATATATATATATATATATATATATATATATATACCCACACACAGGTACAGGGTGCTCAAAAAGAATTTATGAACCCTTTAAATGACAATAAATGCAGTGCATATGAACTTGCAAAAAAAAAGTAACAGTTAAGTTACAATCTCCAAGAGTTTAAATGTTTAAATGCAATGTCAACTGTCATCTCTCATCTGCATGACTCCCATCCTTCTTCTCACTTTACACTTTCTTCTCATGCAGCTCTCTTTACACCAATGTACCCGTACTTCTCTTACCCATTCTCTGACACCTACTGTGACCTGTTTTCTTCTCTCTTTTCATTCTCTTATTATGTAACCCTCTGCACACTAGTGGCAGTACTGCCTTACTTGGGGTAAGATGGTTATAAAAAAAAATTAAAATTAAAACTTATTTATGCTTATCAACTTACAAAGAAGATTAATGGTTTGAAAATTAAATACTAAAAGAAATTAAATGCAGGTTTATAAATATTCAAACTGACAAAGAATAAATGAGCACATTTTTGGTAGACACCATATATATAAGTATGTGGACATAGTAATCAACACTGTATCAAGCTATTATTTGACCCATGTTTTATGACTCTTATCTCTTATATATTTCTTATCCCAATTACTGAGAACAATTTTCTACCAAAAATATAGCAAATTATATATACAATGATGTCAAATCCATAAATGAAGAGGATAATTCAAATAGATCTTTTTAATATAAATTATTATATCAAATTATACATATATATATATATATATATATATATATATACACACACCTGTGTGAGTGCATGTGTGTTCACAAAGATTGTAGTATAGTATGGCTAATTACTTGTGTCCAAAGATGCCAGTCTATTAAAGTGGCTAGCTAATCCCTGTTGCAGACGTATGCTCAAACACATTTAGTGTTTGTTGAACATTCACAGAGCCCACCTATGGTTGATACTTTAACTATCCTGAGAGGATCTTAGTGACAGTTTCTGAGAGCATATTATCTAGTGTGAATAACAGTCTGGACAAGGCCAAGATGCCTAAATCTTTGGTCTTGATGACTTGTAACACAACACAACCATTGATGGCACTGAAAAGGTCTTGTCTACTCAATTTAACTCATAAGGCTTGAGTTAACCAAGGCATGGTTTTCAGGCACAAATATGCCACACACTGAGATCACCTCCTCCAAGTTGATAATATCAAAAACTTCCTGATAAATCAACCATGGTGAGATTTGAACCTGGGCTTCATAGTCAGAAGTTAAACATTCTAACCACTCAGCCATGCTCCCTTACATAGATTATATGTTTATATATTAACTGCATTGAAATTTTTAGCAACATAACTATATTGGGAATTGTGTAGGTTCATTGGAATAACAAATGATGCATTTAAAAATCTAAATCAATTATTAAAAACACAAAAAAATCATTACTGTATAAAAAAACAAGTGCTGAGTTGTGATAGAATTTCAAATCACCTATATAGCAGTGAATACTGAACAATTTCCAAAGATGGAGAGTTAAGACAAATGGGGGGAAAAAAAGATATGGCATCAGAAGGGCACGGCTGAAATTTCATAAATACATAATGAGGAAAAAAGGCTTGTAAAATTTGACCCTCACAAGGTATATTCAAAGCAAGAAGGGCAGGTGAAAACAGTAAGTAACCTAACTTATGAGTTTGTGTAAATGAATTGCAGAACAGGAACTGGGAGGGAAGGTCACAGGTCAAACATTGCTTAGTTTAACTAAAGATACAAAGTTATATTTCTCCTCTCTTATGTATCATGTGCTGATGGGACATGATACATAAGAGAGGAGAAATCCCCTTTTTTTGACTAGAGCAGATTTATTTAATCCATTACTTTCTTGTTCATCCTTTAAAAAACTTTATAGAAACCTTCCATCAGCTTCATTTCTTAAAAAAAAAAACAAAAAAAAAAAAACGATATATACAGTCAACAATTTGGCTACAAAAACTGTCAAAAGGAAGTCAAATTCAGTTAACTTAGACAGGTTACCAACCAAGGCTAGAAAACAATTTGCCTATATTTACCCATATCTGGTTGTCAGGAAAATGATAAGAGTCATGTCTTTTCTAAAGGTATATTTTGATTGATTGATTTGTTTTTAAATGTTTTTAAAGCTAGAAAATATTCTGAGATTGTAAGAATTTTTTGGAAATAATAATGACTTACTGATAACGGTCTACTAATTAACCCATAGTTGGAGAGTGAAGAGGTGGATTCATAACATTCCCAAGGATATCTGCACATGAGTGAATATAATGAACCCAACTGGAATTGGAAAACATCTCCCCAATTTCTAATTATGAGCTATTATCCATTACACTACCCTCACATCAAAGCTTACAGCACCTGGTATACCAAGAAGCCCCCCCCCAACACTCATTTAGGTACTGACTATGCTTGAGATTGCTGAACTTCAATGATTGTATGAGAACAGGTGTTTCAACATGATATGACCACAATCCTCAAGTGTATTGAAAAGAATCTGCTATAGTCAGTATTTCAAATTGATTTTCTGATTATATTTTTATGGGTAATAACTACTGAGCCTCTCATATCTCTGCTATTCATCAACAATATATAAAACGATAACCTACAATATATAAAATTTGGTATGTATTGTTCTCAAACACTGTTTTTTTACATGCATCTATTATCATTTGGAAAATTAGGTACAGAAATATTTTCTCATAATTATATCTTTTACAAGTATCTTACAAGAATAAACATTATAGTAATAATTATTTCTGATAAATTAGCTCACATAAAATTGAATCTGGCACCTTAACTTTTTTAAAATCTAAAATCTTTAAGATCATATCAGGCATATTTTTATTAGTTACATTACCATTATCTTCATCTTTTGTTTGTCAAGTGCTACTGTCCCCAATAAGCTCTCTTGTTTGCAACACTGCATGAAAAATAATAGCATCCAGTTTCAGTGCTTTTAATTGGCCCATTGTACCCATTTTTATAATATAGTTACATGACATCAAATAGCATTTTGATTTGTTTATGTGATAATCAAAATGGTATTAAACAATTATTCTCCATCTCTTATTTGAAAGTCCATAGATTACCATCATGTTTTGTAACTATAACTGTTAAATGGCATGGTTACATTTGTTTACTGAAGAAACATAACTTCTTTATGATTGTAACTCTGTTTTTATGCCTATAATGGAATAAATCACCAATTTCATCATCTGTTATTCTATTCATCAAAACTAGCATTTTTTCCCAGTCTGCAAACATTTCATTCAAAGGAAAAATATATATGTTTCCATAAAAGAAAGAAAAAGAGATTATGTCTGTAACCCAATGGCAATTTTGTCTATTTTTAAATCATAGATATGAGGTAAATACTAAAAAATGTAGTGCTATCTAAAATGCTATTTCCTGACAGACCAAAAAAAACTGTGACACTGTTCATGAAATTTTTCTTGCAGCATAATTGATGTATTTTATGAAATACAGGTCATAAAATCCAGAAAGCACTTCAACACGGCTAATACTGTTGTTGAAAAGGTGCAAGCATTCTTAGGAACATTAGAATAGCAATAGATACCTTCTAAAAGCTAAGTGAAATATTAAGAAACAGAAAAATTTCATTAAAAACAAAGAGTGCAGATTTGGACCATCATGCCTACAAAAAACAAAGTCAAAAAGATGGTTCTTCCATAGACACCAATACTATTATAACTACCTAGTCTCCTCAGTGTGTTTATTGTATTAAAAAGGGATGCATCTCTTTACTACAAGCTGTTCAATTTTACTACTAGTTATGAAAACTCTTGTCACATGTTGTGCGTTGTAGTACAGTGGATATCGGCTCGGAACGAGAAACCGGGGAGCCAAGTTCGAATTCCAGTTGAATCCATTGTATTCACTTACGCGCAAATACCCTTGGGAAAGGTATTAATCCGTCTCTTCCTTCCAGTTATGGGTTAAATAACAGGACAGATTGGGTTCTATAGCCTTGGTCGGCAACCAGTCTACCGCAGAAAGCAATGGCAACCTACTGCGGGATAATCTCCTGCCCAGTCAGTCATGTCTCTTTCGAGACATGATTGCCCAAGCGTGTATCACGTATGGCACTTTAACTGACTGACTGACTGTCACATGTTTGCTCTTTAACAATGTCTTAATTTTAATTTTTTTTGCACTAATTATGCTGTCAAGTAGTGAAAAAAAATCTTCTCTTTTATAATAAAGCCTGTTGTATAATTATTTATATATATAATGTATTTTCCTATTGTCATGCTTAGGGGTTTGGATTATTTTTTTTTTCATATGTCTTCAATAGTAGGTACATCAATATATGTTGTCATCATTTTAAATGGCATATCAATATAAATATTTTAATATCATTTTTATGTGGGAGGTATTTCTGCTGCACCCTGTATAAGCATTTTATACTTAGGTAACAATCCTTTGTTTAAATATAATTTATTAGACAGAATAAAAAGCAATTTTTGTAAAGGACTTACTGAATCTGTGTGTAATGTTCCATCATTGATCATTCCCAAGTAAAGAAGATAGATGTCCAGAGATATCTAATGGGCATTTATGCATTATGGAAATAAGTAAGAAAAAGATTAAATTATTCCTTAATAAATATATATAAAAATAGACACTGAGGTCAACACCGAGTGGCGAAAGTCTGTTTCAAGCTTGAATGCAATCTTTAAGCTTACAGATTGCATTCAAGCATGAAACATACTGTTGCTACTCAGTGTTGACCTCAGTGTTCACTTTTTTATTTATATTTTCATTTTCTTTATCTTTGATTTGAGCACTTTATACATTTATTATACTTTATTTTGTTATTTAATCCTTTTACCCCAAGCAAGGTTGGACTGCCACTCATGTGCAGAGGGGATGTTGAAGAAAGAATAAAAGATGGATGGAATTCAAAGGGATAAAAGACGGCAATTGACATTGCATTTAAACTTTTGAAGTTTGCAGCTATCAGGGAAGAAAATAAACAAAAGGAAGTTCCACAAGCAGGAAGTGTAAGAAAAGGAATTGTTTTAAAATATAACTATTTTAATGGTAAACATATTTAATTTTAATGGTTAAAATATAACTATTTTAATATTTAATTGTAATGGTTAAAATATAACTATTTTAATTTTAATGGTTAAAATATAACTATTTTAATGGTAAACATATTTAGTTTTAATGGTTAAAATATAACTATTTTAATATTTAATTGTAATGGTTAAAATATAACTATTTTAATGGTAAACATATTTAGTTTTAATGGTTAAAATATAACTATTTTAATATTTAATCGTAATGGTTAAAATATAACTATTTTAATTTTAATGGTTAAAATATAACTATTTTAATGGTAAAAACTGTGGGACCTAGATGCTAATCTAGTAGCACCCTTAAATTCACATGAATGGGGCACCAGAGAAAAAAGTTCATCAGAAGAGTTGCCAAAACAATATTTGTAGAAAAGACAGAGGGAAGCAACATCACATAAGTGAAAAAGTGACTGAAGTTGAAATACCAAGTAAGGATTGATTACATTGCAGATTTTTTTTTGGATTTTGTTGAGAACATTGAGATGAATAGCAGGAGCACCTTACCAGATACGCCAATAGTATTCAATGCAGGGACGAATGGTATATTTATAAAAGGGCGAGATGGATTCTGACAAGAAAATCTTTCTGGCCAAGTATAGTTACCCAATGTTTATAATAGTAGATGCAGCGATAAATTAGATGTCGATTTTGCACTTCAGCTCAGTTGAGAGAGTGTGTTTAAAGAAGTGCAGCTTGTAGCTCCCTAGAAGACTAGCATTATCCATTCTGTTGGCTGGTAGAAAAGTTTCCTTATGATGGTTAAAGGAGAGCAGTTTCATTTAGAAGTCATTAAAATTTACTAGCCATTTCCTACCCAAATTCATCATAGATTGGAGGTCTTTTTGAAGAGCATCAGCCAGGTTTACTTTGTCAGCCTTGACAGTTTTATTATTGAGATGGGAGTAAATAGTGGAGTAAATGGTAGTATCATCTGCATAAAAGTTTGCTTGTCAAGAATAATTGTGTTTTTTGTTCCTAATTCAATCTTTTATCTTTCTATATATGCATGCACACAAAAATAAAAAGTGATTTCAAAAAAATTTTGACATTTGATTAGGCTAAGAACTTTTACAATCCCTTTATATATGGACATACATATGTATAAAGTATTGCACAGTGACTGTTGGTGCTAATAAAACAGTTCTTGTTATAGAATAACAGAAATAAAGTTTATACTAAAAATAGATATATACACCCTTGTGCAAATTAATTGCTTTAAGTTCCTTTCTTTCTTAACCTACCTCCCAAACCCACTCCTCTGGCCACTAGATAAAATAACCATTTTTCTTTTTGTCAACTGGCAATGAAGCATGTTCGATCAGGTTGGTTAGATTTGTTTGAAATTTTAGTAAAAGTAAGTAATGATTTTGTATTTATTTATTTTTAAGAAATTTCTTTGATTGGACTTTAACTAAGTTAAAACTTAGTTAACTTACCACCTGAAACTTTTTTAATTGGAGTAGATAGATCAAACTATCGCCCGGTTCACACTCCACCCACATCTATTGAACAGGTGAAGAGGCTCATCCCTTGTTCCCTGTTTAGGATGTGGTTTCCGGCTTTCTCTTTTCCAATCTTTTCACTCTTACATAGCCCCCTGCGCTTCAGTGGCGTTACCACCTTGTCGGGGTGATACGATTAAAAAAAAAAAAAAAAAAAATACAGTCGGTTTTAGACCAACTGGACTGATAGGGTGTAATCAATTTCTATCTTTTCCTCAGATTAAGTAATTTGCAGTGGTGCACAGTAATATGACTATTTTTGGAGTGTATGATGAAATTTGTTTGGCCTTGAAAAATATTGCATCATCTGTGATTGCATCAGACTTTTATCACACCCTGAAACTACTGACTCAACTGTCAATTAGTTGTCCTACGGCCATTGTCTGCGATAGACATTACTCCAAGGAAGCATACAAAAGTTGTAATGCTGCACAAACACACTGGCAAGCCTTACAGAGGGATTGTAGATATTGTTGGCATTAACCTTTCAACTGTAAGTTGTGTCATGAGATGAAGAAACAAACTGGACCCATAAGTCCAAAACATAAAGGTGTATATGGTTCGAGAAGAAAAACAACACCAAGAGATGACATGTATGTGATTAGGGAAAGAGTGAAAGATCTTAGGAAGACTGTTTTGCTTCCATTAATTTGCACAAGGGTGTATTTTGTACGCTGTTAGCATAACTCAGACAAAGCAATTTCTGAAGAACTGATCGATTTTATTTCTTTTACCTATATTCTTATCACTTCAAGCATTATTTTTAGTGAATAACTGTATTTGAGTTGACATTCCTTTTTATTTAAACAGTATTTAATCCAACAGCATGTGCACTTGGGAAAACAAAGAAAATCTACATACCAGCTGGATTTGAACCTGAGTTCCCTTTTGCCGGAGGAACTACTATCTAATCTGCTGTACTTTGTCTAATTGGCTATGGAATACTTCAGAATGAAGCAAAGTTCTATTTGCCTATTTACTTCAGTGTTAAGTAAAGATTAGTTAAAGAAATAATAAACAAATTCTACAAATGTATACATAAACACAATTAAGTAAATTTAATAATAATAATCAACAGTAAATAATTAATGAATAAATCTACTCAATGGCCTTTAGAATAATTTGTAATTTAACCATTTCCCACTGTCCAAGAACTGTTACAATAGCACAGTAAATTATACCTAACCTGCTTCTAATAAATAGTATATATATATATATATATATATATATATATATATAATGTAAGATTGTGTATTTGTGCAGCAAACCCACTTTTATACAAGTTTTGTTAAAAGCAAGTGATCATTTTAACAAAACTTGTATAAAAAGAGATCACTACCTAAATACACAGTTACTACTCGGCAGCCATCAAGGACCAGTTGTTTTTAATGAAATTTACGTATATATATATATATATATATATATATATATATATATATATATATATATAGATAGATAGATATGTTTTAGAGTGGATCACTATTGTTAGGTGAATTGTATCAGAAATTTTCACAGTATAATGTTTGATCAATGGAATTATTGGTTAGTCCACTGACAGAAAATATTAGGGTGAAAAACAATGATTGATTCTGTAAAACAAATGCTTTCATCATAAGGCCTTGGACATATTGATGTTCTTACCTATTCATAAATGAATCATGTGCATTAGCAAAAATAAAAACAAGATTAGGCTGAAGAATAAAGATTGAAATGTGTGAAAGTGTGAAAAATAAATGCTTTCTTTTCATTAGAACTTATCGATTATTCATATTTATGTATTTCATCAAGACATTTATATATGTCTTGATGGCTGCCGAGTAGTAACTGTGTATTTAGGTAGCGATCTCTTTTTATACAAGTTTTGTTAAAATGATCACTTGCTTTTAACAAAACTTGAATAAAAGTGGGATTGCTGCACAAATACACAATCTTATATATATATATATATATATATATATACACACATATATATATATACACACACACACACATACACTATTTATTAGTAGCAGGTTAGGTATAATTTACTGTGCTATTGTAACAGTTCTTGGACAGTGGGAAATGGTTAAATTACAAATTATTCTAAAGGCCATTGAGTAGATTTATTCATTAATTATTTACTGTTGATTATTATTATTATTATTATATATATATATATATATATATATATATATATATATCTGTGTGTGTATGAAAACATTAAGTGAAGAATATACTTGCTTTTATCTCTTTGCTTCGTATTCTTTTATCAGTTGGTTTTCAAGCGTGGATATATGTTTATAGATTAATTGTATTCAAATATACTAACATGTGTCCCCACATACACAACACAATATACACACTCTCACATATGTGTGACAAAGTAAGGAAGGATATTCAAGTCTAAACTTGAGAAGATTATACGGCAAACAAATGATTCCTCCTGTTCAATCCAATGATATGCCTCCTTTCTTTCTCACTCTATTCTGACACTGAATAAAACCCATCTAACCTGTCTAATGCTTGTTTTGGTGAAAGGAGTTACAGATGCTGCTTTATTGTCAACATTCAGGTGAAGAGATTGACAATGATAAGAGCAATATCTGGCTGTTAATTCAGTAGTTGAAAGAACTTGCTTTCTTGCAAGAAGATGTCCAGTGGAAGCATTCTTGCTATGTGTCAAAGATAACAGCCTGTTACTCTGAAAGAAAGAAGAGAAATACAATTTTCACAAGAGCTAAAGTTTATATTTTGATGAGAGCTGAGAATCTGATGCCCAGATATGTAAAAAAAAAAAAAAAAAAAAAAAAAAAAGACAAAAATGATGCTTTAAAGCATACAAGCAAGTTTCAGATAAAGCTTACTCAGGTCTTCTTCAGCTATGTTATCAAGGTTGACAAAGGAAAAAAAAATGTCTTTTCACTGCCTGTTCATCATTGACTTTTTATGGCATCTGATCTCTTGATGTTTTTCGTTCTTTCTTTATTCTGCTAACTGCACATCATATTAGGCTGAGGCAAAAGTTTCCTGCATTTTCTGACAGAACATTTTGTTAATATAAATAGCATCCTTATTATTAAGTCATCAAAGTATTTTCATTGAATTTCTATAAGCTTATACCAACCTTCAGCTAAATAGTAATGGTAATATTAACTATTTACATACAAGAAAACATTTGTCATTCACTGACCGAGCAGCAGGTACTGCTTTCATTTGAAATTCACAAAATCTTTCTATTAAAACAGTTTTTCAGGAAAATAAATTTCTCAAGTTCAGGAGCTGTTATCACTTTTTCCAGTTCTGATGAATTATTTCCTTCCTAACCATGTATTTAAAGTAGAATATCAGCATCATGATGACCAAGAACAACATGGAGAAATACGGTGAAGAATGAGATGAAAGCCATGCATTACTCTTGGGGTTCATTGACTAATCTGGCCCAAGATAGGCAGAGGTGGAGAAGCTTTGTTGCTGCCCTACACACCATTGGGTGTAACGAATGATAATGAGGATGATGATGATCAGCATCTTGATTGCGTCATTATTTTCTCTTCTAATTATATATACTACTATCGCTCGGGTGTAACAAAAGCTTTAAAACTAATCCATAGTCCTGGAGCTCAGACTCAGCCTAAAGAATATTTGTGTGAAGTTTGGTGAGAATTGGATAAAACTTGTGGATTTGTATAAAGGACATACAGACAGATAAACAGACACACACACACAAACATCTTGCCTTTTATATATATATATATATATATATATATATATATATATATATTATCAATTTTCTGCACTATTGTAAGAACTGCAACTTTGAATCTTCTGAATATTGTTTCTTATGTCTTTGTCTATGAGTGTATCAAATTTGATTAAAATTGGACCACACCTTCTATAACCCGATTTTTTCGATTATTGATTTTCAATATTTATCGGGGGTACCTCGACACAAAACCTAGCTAGGAACACTCGCAGATGCTTATAGTACAACTGTGTAAATTTTCAAGAAAATCGGTTCAGCCGTTTCGGAGTCTATAGGTAACGGACACAGACACACAGACAAAGTTCCATTTACAAATAAGTTTAGATTCACTTTAGTTGTAGCTGTTGGTAGTTTTCAAATGATGTGGTTTCTGTTATTTGTTAGATTTCTTTACAATGATCAAAGAAGGATTTGCCAAGATACCCAGGCTTTACTCACTCAAAGACTTATTTCACCATTGATCTTAGAAAGCAGTTGGAAACAGCTAACAGTTTAAATATTTTTGAATTGGTTTAGTGCCATGTATAGCATCTATATGAAAGTCTTGATCTGGCAAGGCTTTTTAAGGAGATGACTTGTTTCTGCTTTGATTACTATGTTTTATCAAATAATACAAGGCTGTTTAAAAACTATATTCTGCTAAATAATAAGAACTATATTCTATTAAATGGTGATATTATATTCTATTAAATTAACTATATTCTATTAATTCAATATTATTTAAATTAACTATATTCTATTAAATAATAAGAACTATATTCTATTAAATAACACAAGTCTGTTTAAGAGCATGATTTGAGTTTTTGTGGTGATACCGAGCAAGTGAGGGACTGAATGTTTGTCCTCAGAGATCCAGAAAGCAAATGACTAAAACTGGTCTTTGCGCATCTGGCTCCACGCAGAAGTTCCGGAGGTAAACCAAAAATAAATAAATATCAAATTCATTTTACAGACCTGTAACAGAACTCTGGATCCTGATTGGTCATCAAATCGCAAAATTCAAAATATGTCAGAGAAACGATTTTTTTCTTAAGCTATGGAAAAAACGTTTCTCTGACATATTTAGAATTTTGCGATTTGATGACCAATCAGGACCCAGGGTTCTGCTACAGGTCTGTAAAAGAAATTTTATATTTATTTATTTTTGGTTTATCTCCGGAACTTCTGCATGAAGCCAGATGCACAAAGACCAGTTTTAGTCATTTGCTTTCTGGATCTCTGAGGACAAACATCTGTTCTCTCACTTGCTCGGTATCACCACATTTTCATCTTGTTGCTTTGATTGCTATATTGTATTAAATAAAAAATCATGTGCAGTTTAGGGTTACTGGCTGGCAAAATAATATCAGCAAATCAAGTTTAAATTTCAGTCTAGTCTGCTGCATTCACTTTTGCACTAATCTATTTCTTTTTCCTCCAGTAATTAGGGTTGAGTAAGCTTCCTAGTATAATGACATTAATGTCTGATGTGAATATGAAACTAAATTTTTCAAACATATCATAATTTCTTAATAAATTCTAGCTTCTATCTAATTAATTTAGGCTAATCAAAGAATATATAATTTTGGGTATTTCTTCAAAGAACTGATCTCCCTGTGAAGGTATTAGGTATTCTGCCATCCATCTCATAACCCAAGTATTTAAATAACTTCTTCTCATACGTTATTTTTTGTGTGTATAACCTAAGTTCACTTCTTGTCTATGTTGATGAACACCCTGAAATACTTCAAGGTCAAATTCTGCTCTTAATGGCTATGAGGTTATTTTCTAGGACAGCTTCTTAGCTCTTAGATCTTTTGATGTTATAAAGTGGCACTAACTGCAAAGCTCAATCTGGTATCTTTTATGTTGTTGAAGTCAGTACTCAGAGATCATCATAAATCAACTCTTCTAAGATCAAAAGTTCTTGATGGACATTAAATTCGTTTCAGTATTTTCTGGCATGAATCACATACTATATATTCCTTTAGGTGTAAGCCAGTCTCAGAGAAGGGCCATTCTGAACTTTAAGAATAAAATATAGAGAAGACAATGTGGGATCTGCTTTATTATCTCTCCCTAAAAGTCATAGTGTTTCCCAGATAAGAAAGAAGAGGGACTGTAGAGAGGCATGATTACGTGAAAAAAAAATAATTACGAAAGTCTGCATCTGAATTTAACTTGCTTCATTATTGGAGGAATATTTTCATCTCCTATAATTTTTGGGACCATTGGCTACATGTGGCAGTACAAGTGATAGCAACATGTCTGAAGAAATTGCTACATGTGGTTGAACTTTCTATTCTAGTGAGAAATTATTAATTGCATTGAATTTGCATGAAAATCACATTTTCACTAGGAAAAAAAACTCTTAAGTTTTCATGTGTAAAATTGCAGTTGTAACAGTTTATTCAATAACCAGCTGTTTAAAAAAAAATGAAAAAAATAAAACATTTCCCCAACAGATTCCATTAAGGTTGAGCTGTTAAAAACTGTCATGGGTCTTGATACATTTTTTTGTATTTTGGGCTAGTGTTAAAATTTCTAGAATACATAATGAGGAAAAATGCTTTGAAAAATTTGACTGACAAAACACATTGATGGCAAGAAGAACAGAGCTATACAACAAAATAGCTTATAGTTAAGTTTGAAGTTTGAGTTTTCTTTAACGGCATATCAACCTCTGTGGGTTATTTAATGCTGAAATTGTGAGATTATAAGGTATTTTTTTTTAATTCTATTATAGTGAGAAGGTTGATTTAGTCAGATTTTGATGAAAAATTTTATTTTCATTTTGGTAAACTGAAGATGTTTTCTAGTTTTGTATTCAAAAATGTATTGCTGGTAAAATTTTTCCTTCAAAAATGTATATTTTTCTATAAAAGTCTATTTTTACACTTTAATAGTGTTTTAAGCCCAGTTTGGGGGGGGGGTAACTATTTGCCCTTGGCTGGGACCCTAACAGGTGCTACCCCTCTGGTCCAGGGTGGACCTGGGAACAGCAGCAATTAAGAGGTGGTTCCATGCCCCTCACAACCTCCCAATCAGAGGTCTTGCTGCTGGATGCAGTTTAACATCATACACAGGACCAGTTTATAGTTAAATAAAGAAGACTAAAGGAAAACTATATTTTTCTCACCTACATGCTTTGTCCTGTGATGGACTTTATCAAGGCAATGAGATGAAATTAATTTTATTTTAAATAATGTATCTGTAAATAAAAAATGGTTTGTAACTAGAAAAAATACTCACAAATTATTTATAAGATTAACAGAAATTATTAATCATTTGAAAAATGTCATAGTTCATATTTGAAGAGATTTTTTCATGTGCAGTCTAATATTATGTCATAAGATGTTAAAATGAGGAAAATTAACCGTTTTCTTTAGATTTTTTTATATTTTTGTTGTGTATGTTAGCCTGAGAAAGTATAGTTTTTATAAAGAACCATATTTAACCATGCTGTTCTTTTACTCAGATTATAACTGAGTATCCTTTTGCAAAATAGCTTATCTAATAAACTTATTTAAATAGATGAGCAGGGAGTATGAGGAATGGTGAAAAGACAAACCTTAGTAAGAGCTACAAATGATAGAAAGTTGTGGAGAGACATGATCTGAGTGAGTGAACAAGATACGTGAAAGACACTTTTACAAGATTTCTGTAATATGTTCAAAAGATGGTGGCAAGAACATTTGCACCAACCAAATAATGTATACTTTTGTTCCTATTAAAAAAATTTTATTTTATTTTTTTTTACCTCCTTTTACAGGGTGATTGAAAAGTAAACTCCTCATTTTAGAATATTTATAATTATTTATTGACTATAATTTTTAGAAGAAATGAATCTGAGAGGAAAGCAATTAGGATGAGGTTTTATTTAAAATTCTTTATGGACACTGGATTTTGTTACCAGCTTCTCAAGAAGCCAAGGAATCTCATCTACTGATTTCATCAAGAATTTTTGTGGTATGGAAGACGTAACTTCTTGTATTTGGCCTTCAAGTTCATCCAAAGTCTTAGTTTGGTATAGTAGATGTGCTCCTTTAATCAACCCCCCACCCAAAAAAAAAAAAAAGGAACTGCATATCAGAATTTCTGGTTAGCTACTCATACATAAAGTAGATAGGTTATTACTTTTCAATCACCTGGTATATTGATATATATACATTTGTGTTCACGTTTGACTATGTGCTTACTTCTGAGTGTGTTTTTACATAAGCATGCTCACACACACACACACACACAGATGGTTAAACATCATCATTATCATTGGCTAATGTCCATTTCCATGCTAGCAAGGGTTGGACAGGTTTTTCTTGATCGTTCTTTTATAGACTGCCCACTTTTTGGTTGGGAGTGTTAATTGTGCAAGTGGTATTTAATGTAAATTGGTGCAATTTTTGATGATAGTGTTTCTTGTTTTCATTTTTTTTTCTGCATGTATGCATACCTGCATACACATACACACACATTTATCCATCACCCTTAGAGGATATGCAGTCAACACACAATAAAATAATAAATCATTAAAAATCTAGCACCCATTTTTTTTAAATGGAAGGTTTAAATGAAAACTAAAAACTTATTATTTCAAAGTGATGCTTCAAACCTAAAAAGAAGTGTATATATATTTTCATTAGTGTGAAAGTATATAATAACTGCATCTTAGAACTTACAGTGGATATGTAAGAACTTTCCAAGTGTTTGTTCATAAACCCAAAATCAAAACCATAATATAAAGTATACTCAGTTATAGTCCAAGATTAAGAACAGTCTGTTTAAATGCAATGATGGTCTAGTGTTATCATGTTGCAAAATCATTTTGTCATGTCTCTGCTCATATAGCAGCCATTTTTTTCTTCAATACTCAGCTCAAGTGCAACAATTGTAGTTGATAGCAATCTCCTGTGATGGTTTTGGTCAATTTGAGTAACTCATATTAAACTACATCCAGCTGATCTCACCAAATGCAGAGCAGAAGTTTGAACCCTGGATATTCAGTTTTGCCACTGATGTTGATGCATGGCCAGGCTTACCTTACAATCTTCTACACTTAGGGTTATCATAGGGTATCCACTTTTTATTGCTGACCATGATACGATGAGAATTTCTTTTTTCTGCTGTTGAAGCAGTTGTTCACACATGACAAGACACCATTTGATGTCTCTCAGCTTCAACTCGGATGGCACCCTGAGTTCTTGCATTTGAATCATTCCTAATGCTTTCAAACATTTCAAAACTGTTGTGTGATCAACTCTTAATGATTCTGAAAGTTCAGCTTGTGCCTGACATGAGTCTTCATAAAGTAATGCCTCCAATTCTTTGTCTTCAAATTTTTTCGGTGCACTCACCCATCTGATATTTTTCAATATTATTGTGCCCAAGGTCTTCAGTGGTTTGGTAAATTATAAAAAGTGCTTTTAACCTAAATGATCAACCATGATGTGTGCAAACTCCCAATACCAATGAAGATGTTCTGCTTGCCGTCATGGAGAATTAGCAAAACAGACAGAAGAGATTGCTAAGTGCAGAATAATTGATACTGTAACTGCCATTTGAAGAGTTATGTATTTATTTACAGATTCAACAAATGTGTGTCATAATCTCTGATAGAACAAAACAAACCTCATCATGCTTCTGCAGTGATTTCATTGCTGTTACACAATGAGTCATTCTTGGATAGAATTGTCACAAACGATCAAAAATGGATCATTTATGATAATATTCAACACAGAGCTGGAAACAAGCTTTTAAATGAGCAGAACCTATCGCTAAAGCATGCTTTCATCCAATGAAAATGATCTGGTTGGATTCTTCTTTCATGTGCCATGTCCTTCAGTACGTAAGCGATCATGGCTTTCCACATCTCCCTGTCCTTGGTGGCTCTTAGCACGCTTTGTCCCAGGAACTTTAGCTGTCTCTTCCTGATGCTCACTATTAATTTTCTTTCATTTCCATCCTTTTCAAAACCTCATCATTGCTCACATGCTCAATCCATGATATCTACAGCATCTATCTACTTGACTAATAAACATTTTTATGAGTACATCAAATTTGCTTTATAATTTTTAATTTGGCACAAACATATTCAATGGTCTAATATTAGCACCTACATTAAATATGAACATATAGACATAGATACATGTTTTTCTTCTTTGTGCTGTGTCTTTTTAGAACATGGGTAATCATGGCTCTCTACAATTTCCTGACTTTTGTAGCTCTTAGTAAATTGTGTCTTTTAGTTATCTCTCTTAATATCTCTTCTGCCAACCATATATACAAGCTTGTTAGGTAGTTTATGTATTGATATTAATACATATATCAAGATATTAAAAGCAACAGGGATAGAGAAAAACTCTATCCCTGTTGCTTTTAATATCTTGACTGTCAATTACTCTGAACCTTCTTTCCTCATTTTGTATCCTAGAGATTTGAGCTACCTCTTTCATATTCTAAGTATAAGTACCCTTTTTGTTTCTATTTTCACTAAAACTTTATTGTGGCTCACATGTTCACTCCATTGTATTTTCAACTAAATTCTGTAGAACCACATTTTTTTGCCACAAGTTTCTTCTTCATCCATGAGGAGATTGTCTATACTGTGGTAAACATTGTAATATACACGCATATAGTCACTTAAGTCTTTCTTTAGACATCATAACTGCTTGTAACTTTGCTTTTGCATACACCCATACATACAAAAATAGGTATATACAAAAATCAATGTGTATATTTTTTTCTTACTGTCATCCTATAGAAGAAAAATAAAAAATAAATGGCAGAGTCAAAATCTCTTCTGGAATATCTTGAAAGAGTGACATTTAATTTTCTTATTTTGATCAATATATATTACATTTCATTTCATGTTAGGCCTTTCTTTATGTTCCTGCAAAATCACCCTTCACATAATAGCCACAAAGGTCATATTTTGGGATCAGCCAGTGGGTTAAGGTGACTAATACACATACGCTTCACTGATGGCTAGAATGGCTCCAAGAGAACAACTCTATAGAAAAGCATATCCAATCGAGTATAGGGTGGAACAATGCGGTACTTACCAACTGTTATAGGAGATATGTTCTAAAAGCTTTGATAAAAGAAAAAGTAGAGATGTTTCATTGCCAAGAAACAATAATATTTCCCTGACATAGAAACAAATGGCATTTTGAGATCTGCTGCCATTTGAATTTCCAATTTAAATATGTGAAAAGAATAATAAAAATCAGTATCCCACTTTCATGATATATATGTGAAATAGTGCAAAGTGGGTGCTAGTGCTCAATGTAAAATAATAGAGCTAAAATTCATACTCAGGATAAATATATATTTCTTCCTCACCATTTGGAACAACTTCGCTTCAGTTACTTGAATATCACTGCTACATCTGGTATGGTACTTCTGCTATATATATATATATATAGATAGATAGAGAGAGAGAGAGAGAGAGAGATAGAGAGATTCTTGATAAAATCCCCCCAAAAATCTGCAATGTTATTGATCCTGAACTGGCTTCTCAGGTTCAGTCTCTTTCCTATTGCAGTAATGTAGCTTCCCTGTGCCTAT